>OY292314.1:53455125-54055125 GCA_958496155.1 Sisyra nigra
TGGCTATGTCTTCAGGTAGGTTTGATTCGTTATCGCTTGATTCAGTGGATAAAGAGCTAAGTTCGCCTAAAGATCTATCTCCCTCTATGTTTCATACACAGTGTTATTAATCAAACCTACCTGAAGACATAGCCAACTACAGCATAAAGCTCGGCTACGCAGTATAAATTACAGATGTAACGTTGAATTTTCATATTTTCCACGATAACTCGAAAATCCTCACACTTGGCTATAGGGATATGAATTATGAAAATGTGGGGAATTTTAAGAAGAACCAAAAAAGGCAAATAAAATTAGGTAGTGCCATTTAAAAAAATTGAAATTTTGCACAATTAAGCACGTGTTACTTTACGATGCACTTGGAGATACTTAGTAACAAAATTTGATTGTTTTTGATATTCTCGAGTGTAACAGCATCTTTGAGCTCTCAAACGAGCCTATGTCGAGCTTCCAACACAAATTATTGTGGGAGTTATGGACCTTTTAGAAGATGTCCGTTTGCTGCGAAATTTTCAAAAAAAGTATTTTTTCTCGAAAACCTTAAGGATTAGATGAGATCTTGTTATTATGAAAGATGCTCAGAATTATTAACTCAATCGAGTTATGTAAAGAAAAATATGGCATGCCATTTGAAATAACGATTTTAGTGTCGACTTCCGGTATAACCGGATGTGCCAGAAAACTAAAAATATTTTAGGAAGGTAGCTCCAATGCAGTTAGGTTTTAATCCCAATTTTTAGATTTCTATTATTTCAGGTTCTCCGGAAACTTCTAATGGCCGGTCTAGCTGGTACACCCTGTATAGAAGCAAGCAATGACGATCAACATTTTCCAGGCAACGCCAACTTTAGTAGTGGATAATTATCGCGGAGCACTTTTGTAATGCTTGCAAAACACCAGTTGGGAACCACTGGTCTACAATCTTACGAACACTATGGAAATCTTGCACTATGCGTGAACTTAGAGCTTTTGATATTTATTTTAGAGGTGAATTTACAATTTATTAAAAAAAGGCTTTTAAATCGAAATAGAGAATCTTAGACCGCTATCTACTACCCTATTTTATCGTGGACAAATTCTTTTATGAAAACAAACAGAAAATGATCCTTACTTTATCCTGACAGTTGTGCGTTGGTTGACGATCCCTCGATGATGATTTTTGCACCATCTGTTTCATTGAATGTAAAAGCATTTTGTCGTCGGCGGCACTCCTGTCATGATTCGTTCTGTGCTCCGAATCTCTACTCTCGCGACTTCTTTTATCTTTCGGCGATCGAACACAATCTACAAAACGATCACCTGCAATGACAACAAATAACAATAATTAATATAACATATATCTTATACACATTGAATTATGACAGAGATTTTTTTAAATTAAAACTAATCTTTGCTATTGATAGCAATAATTACCTCAAAATTAAGTTTAACTTAAAATTAGATAATAGTTTAGATTCTTTGCTAGATATTTATTAATTTTACATACTTGACAATATAAATTTTAAGTTAGATGCTTAGTGGTAGATACTCTAATAAAAATTTAAAAAAAAAAAATATTTTAAAAATCGGTAGAAAAGGTAAAATGTTATTTATCTCTTGAATAAGGAATTTTAATGGATATTCTGCAATTTTCAAAGTCTAATAAGGTACTGGGGTTTACTACTTAAGAACTTTTTTTTTTTGAAAACATAAAAGGCAAAGTAGGTTCATAAACGGATGTTACAATAGTGAAAAATAGAAAATTATAAGAATATGAAAAATATATGCTGCGAGGCGTCACAATACTTTCTTTTGCTTTTATTTATGAAACTCGCTGTTGGTTAAAAGAAATATAAGCACTTTATAACTATCTATATATCAGTGGCGTGCGGTCCATACATGCTGTAGATGCGCCGCATGCCCTGGGATTGAGATAATTTAAAAAATTAAATATTTTTTATGATTTATTCATATTTTAACTAACGTAATTGCATGCATTATAAAATGATTCTAAAAATACCAAACACTAAATATTTTTATCATTTATACATTTTTTTAATTTGACTAAATTATGAAACGTATCGCTCATAAAATTAGCATAGAATACTACATCAAATGAACGGCAAAAGTCGAATTAATGCGCAACGACCGTTGCATGCGTTTGCTTGGCTAGACTTTCCCGCGCATGCGCACTAGTATGGTTGAGTACTATCTCTCTCGACGTTTCACATTGCCGGTGACGCTTGTAGATGCGTTTGACGTTTCGAATTTACTAATTGCTACTCATTGTTACTGATACTTTTCGTGATTTATTTTGATTTATTTACCCAGGGGCGATACAAATGTTCTATTCTTTAGGATAAGAACTATTTTCGTGGTTTTTAAATACATTATATGATGCGGTCATTAATGATTTTTTCTAAGAAGGAGCACTCGAATAAGGTTAATTTTGGTTTTTATTACTCCCCCTCCCCTTCTGACCGCATGCCCTGTTTCAAAAGTTACCGCACGCCACTGCTATATATATATATAAGCGAAAAACGATCGGTGACTTATCACGAGATCTCTGAAACTAAAAGTCCGATCGATTTGAAACTCAACATTGTTACTTTTCTTACCATGTGGACGCGTACTAAGAACGGATTTTACGCAAATCCTATCTAAAATAAAATTTTCACCTACCCATTTTTACAAATGTTACCAAACTCTCACAGATTTTACGTTAAGAAAATGTTGTCATGGTAATCGTAATTATTATTACCTATATTGTGACTTATTGGAAACTAAAAGTAGTATTTACTTATAAATATTTGAATTGATAATTGATTTGATTTTCAATATTTGCTTTGACCCTTTTGATTTTCATTAATTATATAATTCATGATATTAAATATTTTCAAATATAATACCTAGGAAATATAAACAATGAACTTAGAATATATTTTAATAGACGAGCGTTGAGTACTTTTTCAAATTGACGAGATTTTAGGTGACGGAGTGTATTTATTATCACACGATTATTTTTCACGTTTTACACGACTTTTGTAATACATATTCTAAATCATAAACATTTTAATTTTTGTAGTTGAATTTTTAATCCAGTTAACTCGCGATAAGTTATAGGTGGTTACCTTATCTATAGTTAGGCTTAGTAAACGTTCAAGTTATTCGAGAGAGGAGGTTTTTTATTTTTTTTTTGTGGTTTAAAGTCACTTTAACAACTAAGGTCATATCACGATTGCCTTAGGTCTAGGATTCAACGGGAATCGAACCCAGAACCACTTGACGCACGAAGCGGAGAGAGCAATTGCTCTAACCACTGCGCCAATAGGTTGTCGAAGGAGTTTTATTTATCCATTGCGAGTAAAACTTGGAGTAATCAGAAAATCCTCTCCAGTGATATGATTTCATTCTTAAAAATAAATATCCATGTTCCAATAAATAACCAAAGCAGATAGTTCGACTTAAGTGATCCCGATTAGGAGTTGGACTTAGAGAGGTGAAGTCGTTAGGAGTTCGATTCCTAAAGATTAAAATAGTTCATAGGGGTGAATTGGAACAAAAAAAAGTTTTTCAACTTATTCAAGGGGGTATCTTTTAGGGAGTTAAAAGTACGTCAAACGCAAATTACGGGTAAAAATCCATTGAAATATGACTGAGCTGCAAATTGTGAAATTTTTAGGCAGGTAAAAATACGAAGATATTTATTAATACGGAAAATTTACGATTCTTGAAGAATAACTATTATCATCTTATGCCAACATAACTAAGATGCCTTTTTTATATATTCTGCTATGACGGTTTCTATTAATTAATCGGTTTAACTAAGCTATGTCCAGCGAAGCGGGCGGGGATCAGCTTGTATATATATAAACAGAACTATATGCATATACGAATTCCCAGCCTTCACCCCAGAAAAGGCTATCCTAAACTATCCTTACTCGAATTTTCCCAGGAAAAAGTTTCATATAAAAGTTGTAAGTGTTATTGAGTCTAAGAATTATAGAAAGTTTAAAGAAAATCGTTGGAGCCATTTTCGGAAAAAAATTATAAAGCTCCAAAAACCCCTAGAATAAAGTGGAGCTTCCGGTTAACCGATTTCAACCAAAAGCTTCGTGGCACAACTAGGTATAAAATGAAGACATATTTCTAAAAACCACTTTAACATCTATTTCCGGTGAAAGCTCGAGTTCGAAAATTCGACCCGATTGCAATCTAAATCCTTTCCTATATAGTAGTAAAAGAAAGTAAAAATTATATGTGAAAAACACAAATAGGCAAGTACTAATCATATTGAAAGATACAGTTAAAAGCCAGTCTTGATAAACTGGGTTAAAAATGTAGCAAATTTTGTAATATTAGAACAACCCATATATTTACACACACTCTACAACTACAAACTAATAATAAGCAAAATCGTATGAGTAGAACAGAGTTGGATGTAAAACTAATTTTATCTCAAAGACAAAGCTGAGAAACGCAATATTTATTTTAAAATTATATATATTTCTTATACATAGTATTAATTGTATAAGAAAAACCCCAATCAATTACAGTACTTAAATTTTTTTTGTACTTTATGTATGTAAGAAAATTAATTATTTTTATTATATAAATGATAGAACATTTTCATGTTGACAAGAAAGTTAAAGCTAGACTTTATGTAATGTTTTATGTAATTTTTGGGAGTAATAAGGACATTTTCAGCCATGGCTATTTTATGCTTCTTAGTATGACTAAAGAATGTTATTTGGTAACTTATGTAACCCGTTAAAGCAGCGGCCGGGGAACCGGGGTAAATTACCTCAAATGGGGTAAGAATGAAATTTTTGGGGCATTTTTTAGACATGTTTTGCCATGGTTATTTTATATGTGTGTTAGTATTTAATTAGCCTTTTTCCTGGGAAGATTTAAAAAAGAACCGCTAGGGGCAGCACCGGTGGCGGGGTACATATGTTTTGAATTCTGTATTGACAACAACGTCAAACGTATAGAATTATAATGGAATTAACGGAAGATGATGTACCTGGAGCGAAATTGAAATTTACAATAGTGCAAGATCATCCTGTCCGGGATTTAAAACGATGGCATGTCGTAGCTTAACATACATTTTCTCGTATATGTCATTGTGTTGTTGAAAACTTTATTATTTTAAATAAACTAAGTCGATTTTTTTTTTGTATATTTGAGAATTGAAGAATGGATTGCAAACGGTAATGACAGAAAAATTTTCGTTGGAATTGATGGTGGTAAATGTCTAGCGGATAAACAGCAACGCATGAAATTACTCAATCCAACTCTACCAAGTTCAACATCATACAGTTTTCCTACTACAAACTGGACAAATTTTGCTATGCTATAATATTATGTAGTAAGTATGCTTAATTTTACACCATCCTGCTTGTATCGACTATCAGACGTACAATTAGCGAATGCACAATGTTTTGTAGGCATGACAAATTTTATTTTTTTGATCACAATATTTATTTATTCTAATAAGACGTACGTTTGACGTTATTGTCAATAGAGAATTCAAAACATTTGTACCCTCCCTCGGTGCTGCCCCTAGCGGAACTTTTTTAAAACTTCCCAGGAAAAAGACTAATTGTGGCACCTTGTATATTGAGCATCAATTGTGCTGTTAATGTACGGTTTATGTTCACCTGGAACAGATCTAATGTCAGTAATGCTAAGCACTACCCAAATGTCCTGAACATATGTTTAACAGCGCCAACTAGCTAATTTGTAAGCTCATTTCTTTAATATAGAGATATACCTCCTTTATGAATCTATATTTTCACAAATCCCTATCTCTATAAGGGCTATATTTTGTTGGGGTATTTACTTAATCTAAATACTGTACTCTTGGATATACAACCTGAATATTTGTCTCTAGATGATTTGTAGTCTCGATTTTCTCTCTCCTTTTCACGAATTTTCTGTACGTAGGAGCTCTTGTTCTGATACGATCGATCTCGGTCTCGGGGTGATTGCGAGTCAGGGCTATCCGATCGATACGAGTTACCGTTGGGCGAATCCCGCATACGGTCGTAGCGCTCGCTCGAATTGCCGTACGATCCACTTTTCGATGATCCATATTTGGAATTCTAAACGAAAAAAATTTTTTAAACTCTTTAATTATTGATAGTTCCTAACTTTCAACATACTATAACAAGACCAATTTTAAAGAGTAATAAAATTTTAGAAAAAATCAAATTATAAACTTTGGAAGGGAGGAAATAAAATTTGTCTATGTGTCAACTAAAAAAGTGATAAGGATTTTTTAAACAAAAATTTTTCATTAAGACAATTTATGTTTATGACGCTAATGTCCATTTTTTGAGTCAATAAAAAAAATGATTAATTTAAATAAAAAAAAATTCGATCGAAACGTTTTCTATGATGAAATATTGGGTGTAAATGGTAAAATTTGATGAAAATCAATGGAAAAATCGACTTTTTCGTGTTTATAAAGTGAAAGAAATGAGGACAAATAGCCAAATTCAGGGTTGTCATTTAAAGAATTTTTTTTACAGTATTGGCGCAAATAGATCGATGATTACCTGATAGGGATGGGCTTGATGTTTCTCGAAATACCTGCAAACGAGAAAAAAAAAACGTAATTGCATTAAATATGATTGTAACAAAACCAACTCCATTTGTGTACAAAGAAAAAAAATCGGGGTAATCAATCTCTAACTTTGTGGTGTGAAGAGGTTGTGTCAATAGACGTTAATAGTTTTCCTACCCATCGCTTATCCGTTGTGTTTTCCTTGCATGCATTACCATCAATGCAGTTTTCAGGAAAATATCTGTGGCTAGCGAGCCTTAAATTTACTTAACGTCATAAAAACAACATGAACAAGTCGAAATTGTATTAATATACGGTTCTCCTCCCAGAAGACGCCATGTCACATTCAGGGACAGCGGTGCAACACTAGGAAATAACTAAATCACTACCAACATTCCCTAGCAAACAACAAACATCACCAAATTAAATCCCTAGATTTTCAAAAATTCTATACCGCCAATATTAATTTTATCATTGTAAACATAATATTTAAGCCTTATTAACTAAGAAAAAAACATTTATTAATCTAAAATAATTTTTTTTTAAATTTCAATCATTTACTTGTATTTATTAAATGAGATAATAACAATGGATATCTGCATCGGTTACGAGAACGCGCATTAGAGGCAAAATGACGACATTCAGGTTGGCCAACATTAAAACAAATCAAAATAAGTTTATCTCTGTGTAATAGTGTGTAATCAAAGTGGGCTTGACGAACATTTTTTTGTTCATAAAACGCGTTTATTTAAAACAATCGTGTTAAAAAATCCACATTGCAACAGGTAAATATCATCCCTCAGGATCAATCACTGAATCATTCGTCCTGAAACATCTCTCAGCCGTGAACAGTTAACTGAAAACGGTGACCCTCTAAAGTACAAATGTTGCTTTGGCACAATGCACGAATCATATGTGGAAAAAAACGAATTTTCCACGCTAAATAATCCCAGTTAGTCCCTAATATTTATCGATAACATTACGAAAAAACGTTTCCGTACGAATTTTCGTGTACAAATCGGGTTTTTCACGGGCTTTCATTGAGTTTTCCCCGTTGATATTCTCGTGACTCATTGAGTACGTATAAAGTAAAAGGCTCCAACACGTTCGTGTGAATGGAGAGTTAGAATTTAATCTTTAACGTAACAATTTTCCCTAAATAAAGCTCGACCTCTACAAACAGCTTAATTGCGAGCGATTTCTACGTTTTTTCACTAAAAATAAATCAATCATACAGCGTAAAACAATCATAATAATATATTATAAAATCTATGTGAATAAATTTAACGTGACACAAATTCCATGACGATAAAAATAACGTTTTTAAATTATATCCATTCTAATTTCAGATTTTAAAAAAAAAATTGTGCATAAAACCGAATGAACACCTAATCAAAGTGAGTATTATTAACTGGTTCAATTGCATACCCTATTTGGGATGTTAACAACTGAGCAAGTCCACATCCAAAATTTTATAACATATTCGATTTGGTTTTTTTTTTAAATTTATAAAGCCCTTGAAATATTTAAATAATCCAATTTTTGCGTTTAACACAGTAAATGAGCTAATAATTTAATAGTTACAGCCTAGTTACAGGCTTAAGGTCATCCAATATGCGTAGCATAATTTGGATATCCGTTGCATTATGGTGAATAGTATAACGACTCATAACTGATTTTTTGAGAGCAATTTATTGAAATTTTCTTGATAAAAGTTTTAAAATTTAGGTGATAGCATTTAACATGAGAGGTAAATCAAGAAAATTTTAAGGTTTTAATCTTAATTAATTATAGTATTAGTTGTGAAATCAAAATCACAGTAGAGGAAGCCCGGGCAAAGCGGATAAGCTAAGGAAAATTGAAAAATAAACACACAAATAATCAACTTAAGAACATAGTTAATTTTTTTTTTTGGATGGCATATATATTAACCTTTGAATATATAAAAACACAAAGAACAAATTCTGACATTTTCATATCAAATTAAAACTAAAATAAAAACTCGTCAATTATTCGCTTTGCCCTACCCGGTCGGGCAAAGCGGATATATTCCTTGGGCAAAGTGGATAGGCTAGTTACTCTTGCCAATCATCGCAGAAATAGCTTCATTGCCCATCTTATAACGTACAATTTTACAATTTACAAGTAGCCACAGTTAGTATCGGCTTTAATTCGTATAGCGAAAATGTAGCTGTTGATGTAGACAAATAACCCATTTCTTGTACCGTAGGCAGTGGAGTGGTCGATTTGTAGTTGAATTAGTATCTACTCGCTCTGGATATTAAGGAGCATTTGTTTCAGCATCCAAATGATATACTTATATAACTAAAGATAAAGAAGATAATTTATCCGCTTTGCCCAAAATGTGTGTTTGTAAATATACCAATTTTCTAAGATTTCAATGCCAGTTCAATATAATATTAATATCATAAGTTATACTTAAAAACATTGCTAATTTACAAAACTATTTTGTTCCTCAGTTTGCTAACAGTAAAAACAATTAAAATGAATACAAATCTGATCGAAAATCACAATAAAAACACGCAAAACGATTTTTTTATCACTAAAGCAAACGAACGTCTAATTTAATTTTGAATTAATTGTCACTACGTCTCTAGACAGATCACTTGTCTACGCAGATGCAATTTCTAACACCAGCTATTATAGTTTTTTAGAAATATCGGTTATTCAGTTTACCACAGCTATTCGCTTTGCCCGGGCTTCCCCTACTAGTCATGGTTTATTAAATAGATCAAATTGCCTTAGTCTTGGTTAAGTGCTTTTAGTAAAAGGTTAATTTGTACCCGATGAAAATTAAATCATGCATTGTACGGTTCAAGACATGCGCAAAGTAAAAAATGTGCGTGCTTACTTAGGCAAGGTAGCTAGGAAATCGAGGGTTTCCAACTAGAACCAATGAATGAAATACAGTGGTACCTCGACATACGTTTAATTCGTTCCGCAACCTTGCTCGTATCTCAAAGCAAATTTCTCCATACAAAACAATTGAACTATCATTAATCCGTTCCAACCCCCAAAATGTCACCCCAGTTATTTTTGTTACGTTGAATAATAAAAAACGTATTTATAAATGACAAATATTTATTGTACAATCACAAAAAAGATAATGTAAAGAAATAAATTAGATATCCGCACTGGTCTTTGTCTTTTTCGCTACATTTTTCTCGCTTTCACCTGTAGATCGTTTAGAAAAAAAAAACATGTCCAAGGAGGTTTGTTTCTTCCTCCTTCTCAGAATGTTCCGGAAATGAGTTAGGCAAGTGTCATTAAAAAGATCAGATGCACGACCTGTTGCAACTTTTTCTGGGTGTTTTGTTTTTCACGAACTGTGAAACTCTCTCCCACATTCCTAAGATCTCCTTTATCTTACTTGTAGAAATAACCTCCTCCTCCTCTGACTCCTCGAAACCAATTTCTACCGGCCGACCTGCTAAACCGAGCTCGTATCTCGAATTTCGCTCGTAACTCAAAGCAAAAAATTACTCGCTCGTATCTCGAAAAACTCGTATGTTGGGGCACTCGTATGTCGAAGTACCACTGTACAAGGGAGGTTCAATAAAAGTTATCTAATAGTTTTCTACGAATACTTTTATCTAACAGGAAATTTTGAAAATAATCCTTAGAAAATATTTTTTTTGTATATTTGTCCTTTATAGTTCTACTTTCGACTCATAAATGAGTTAGGCAAGTGTCATTAAAAAGATCAGATGCATACACGACCTGTTGCAACTTTTTGAGATCTTCGACTAGCACGAAAACCAAACTCGTATCTCGAATTTCGCTCGTAACTCAAAGCAAAAAATCACTCGCTCGCCGGCTCGTATCTCGAGAAACTCGTATGTTGGGGCACTCGTATGTCGAGGTACCACTGTGGTGCTATACACATTTTGACGAATGAAGAGAGAAAAGATCTGGTGAAAATTGGCTTTCTCGCTTCATGCATCAAAATGTGTAAAGCACTATTTGATTTATTGCTTCTAATTAATCTAAAAAATTCTAATAAATCTTCTATCCATGATTCCCTATGAAGTGTATGGTACCTGATTTAGGCTACGTTCCGGAAAAGGGGTAAAGGGGAAAAACGTTAAAAATTAAAAAAAAAAGATTAGAAAAGTTCTTTTATTACTAACCACGGTCGTAATGTTTGTCAAAGATGTCACCAATGACGTTATTACTTTATTACTTGCTTAATACCACCGGAAAGAAGTTAGCGTAGAACTTTTCTTTTTTTTTTAATTTAATTATATGTCAAAATATTACACCTCATATGCTCCTTTAGAATCTACATTTGCTCCAGGTGTAAAAGTTAACCGTTAATTAGTTATTCAATATTTAAAAAACGAAATAATTAGAATCCCTATAAAATCCAAGTCCATCATTTTTTTTAAAATTTTTTTCGTTCCAAAAATTGTTCCTCGAATGCTCTTTCCAGATCCACAATTGTTCCAGGTGTATGATTAACCGTTAATTAGTTATTCAAAATTTAAAAAATTGGACATAACCTCAACAATTAAAGTTGCTATTAAAATCCAAATTACTTACTTTCTATTAAAGTTTTTTCGTTCAAAAAGTTGCTCTTTCCGGATCCACGATTACTCCAGGTGTAAAGTCAACCGTTAATTAGTTCTTCAAAATTTAAAAAATTTGACATAACCTCAACAATTAAAATCGCTATAAAATACAAACTAATATATTTTTTTTAAGTTTTCTTTTTCAAAAAATTGCAGCTGAAATGCTCTTTTCAAATACACAATGGCTCCAGGGATATTACTATTACTAGAGATAACTAATTAACCGTTAATTTTACACCTGGAGCAATTGTGGATCTGGAAAGAGCATTCGAGGAGCAATTTTTGGAACGAAAAAACTTGAAGAAAAATGATTGACTTGGATTTTATAGCGATTTAATTTTTGGGTGTTTTTAGTTTTTAAAAAATTGAATAACTAATTAACGGTTAACTTTACACCTGGAGCAAATGCAGATTCTGAAGGAGCATTTGAGGAGCAATTTTTTGGCATATAGTTTAATATAAAAAATGAAAAGTTCTACGCTAACTTCTTTCCGGTCTTAAGACCACATGAATCATTCTTAAATATGTTAGTGGAATAACAAAAAAACAACGACAATGCGCGCAATTGTTGTAAACGTCTAATGGAACGTAATCTTAGTTTACTTAAGAACAATTTTATTGGAATATTTACAAAGGAACTCTTAGAATTCAGAACTAATAAAAGGATCAATTTTCTAATGGAAGCCAAAGATTTTTACCTTAGGTGTTCGGTTTTGATGGTTCTTAAGAACCACAACAGTTGAAAACACCTCAAGAATAAACCCTGAACATTTTACACATATTATTATTATTTCTTCATTTCTAAATTGTGATTAAGAGTTATTATACAATGCATTTTTCTTTTATTATTCAAAAATACACAAAAGGATTCATCAAGTATCTGGAAATGTTGTGCAATAAATTTAATGTAAAATTTAAAATTAACTTAAAATGAGACTAAATGAAATAACTTTCAAAATCAATGGTTACTTTGATTTGATATTTAAATATTAACATTTAACGTGTGATTGACTTGATTTTACGCTAATTTTAAGTCAAGTAGCTTGAAAATCAAGTCAAGTATTGAAGTCCTAAAATACAAAAAAATACAAAATTGTTGTGTGTAAAAGTATTGTATAAACTATAAGCATTGAAATAGGGTTCTTTTGACGATGTGTCGTCAGAAATTGTTTTTCAATCTGTAAATTTCCTACTGTTCAAGCGTTTAAAGCGTTAAAAATAAATAGGTACTATATGGGAATCTTATTTTGAACGAAAAACTTCTTAAAACATTGCTAATACAATTAAAAATTATTAATTGAAAACTTCAACAAGTAAAACAGAGATGGAAATAGCTTTGATTATATTTGAAAAACAGAGATGAACGAAGACTTTTTCAAAGCTCGATTTCACTGCTCATAAAATTTTAATACCTCATTAGTTCGTAAAGAGTTAACTACAAGAAAAAACATCATAAATTAAAAACCACTAAATCATAATTTAGTATTGCGCATGACATGTATCGTACACTGTACGGTTTTATTTCCGCCGAGAACTAGAACTATTGAAAAAAAGAACTAGAACAAGCGCTTCTTTTTTGTTTGTTATTCTTTTTTTTTTCTATAGAAACAAAACAATTACACCATTTTAGTGTCAAGTTTAAACTTGAAGTATTTGATTTTATTTTATAACATAAACCTGCTGCTTGATTTTCCTGATAAAATATCTTTCAGTTCTCTCTTTGATAGCTCTATCATATATTAATATAAACTGTCCAAAGTCGTAAAATAAAACTACGAGCTTATTCTTATTGTTAGAAAGATCTATAGGAGCAAAGTTCATGTATCAAAACCAAAATTTAATTACATCACACAGTCCATACACAAATCAGACTATATTTGGTTTGATCAAATTATTCGTCTCATGTTTATTTACTATGGTTTATTTTTGGATCCATTTATTAATGCCCTATTTGCTTCAATTAGTACGACCCCCAAGGCTGAGAAATGAGCGAATAAATCAATTTCAAATCAAAGATATACAAAAAGTATATATAAATTAATAAACATTGAAAAATCAACAGGAAGTTATTGACTGATTAACTGATGATTTAATAAAACTGAAAGTTTTTTTTTTTCAATAAGGTCAATACTGTGAAAGCGAAATGTTGGCTTTAGCCCGTAAGGGTTACCTTGGTCAAGTTTAAATATTGCATTTTATAACCGATTTTCTCTGCATTCTTTAATCAAAATAGACTTAAAAATTATTAGTATAAATACTTGTATAGTACAAATTCAATTAGGGGAAGGACCAGGTTTTTACTTTGGTCATCTAATCATGAAATTGCATTTTAATTAAGCGACAATTTAGCTCTGCCCTTTCCAAACTATTCACGTTCTCTTGCAACTAATCTAATACTCTCGTAAATTGATCAAGTCACGTCTAATATTTTCTTAAAAGCATTTATCTTTGAAATTAAATTGCAATCCTGTAGATTTATTTATATAGAAGTCCATTACAAGGCTTCACCAAAGGATAGATTTATCTTTAAAGCAGGTACTTGGCTACCAAGAAAAATGTAATCTCTTATATTTTCTAATGATTTTCAAAATTCCAGGATCTCTTATCGTTAGGCTAATAATCCTCAAACCTTTTCAATTTTATATTTATGCTTCACAAAATTTCCCTTCTTTTATTTTTATACTAGCTGATACGCGCGACGTCGTCTGGGTAGGTTATTAATTATTATGTTAAGAACATATTTAATTTACAGAGGAAAAACATTTAAATACTGAAAGCAAAAATATATTAAAAATAACCGGAAGGAACTTAGCGTAGAACATTTTTATCTATATGCCAAAAAATTGCGCCTAAATTGCTTTTTCAGAATCCGCTATTGCTCCAAGTGTATAATTATTAGTTAATCAATAATTAATTTTTCAAAATTTTGTAAAATGCAAAAATAAAAATTGCTATATAATCCAAAATATTCACTTATTTAAAAAAAAATGGTTCGTAAATGCTCTTTCCGGATCCGCAATTGCTCCAGGTATGTAGTTAATTAGAAATTCAATTTTTAAACTATTCATGTTTATAACATCCAACGGCAGTTGATGACGTCACAGAACAACAATACATGTATAAATAGTTAAAAGTAATTAATTATTAAAATTATTACAAAAATTTGATCAATAATTTCCGTAGTAAAAAGATCAGATAGAGAACTTAAATAAAATTTCAATTAAAATTATTTTAGGTCTTTTAGCGTTTTTAATTCTTGAGCTTGAAATTTTTTTTTTATATTTAATTATTAGTTAATTATACACCTGGAGCAATTACGGATCCGGAAGAGCATTTAAGAAGCAATTTTAAAAAATGACTTTTTTGTATTTTACAGCATTATTAATTTTTAGTTTTCAAATTTTTGAAAAATTAATTATTAATCAATAAATAACTATACACTTGGAGAAATTGCGGATTCTGAGGGAGCAATTTTTTAGGTATATAGTTTAATTTAAAAAAAATGTTTCTCGCTAACGTAAATCCTTCTGGTTAAAAAATATATGCAAAAAAAATGGGAGTGTTGAAATGTAATTTGATTATTGTAACGATTGTAACTTAAAAATGTAATTTGAATTTGTATTGACAGTAAAATATAAAAAATGCTAAAGGAGAATTTAAAAAAAAAAGCTAAAAAAATATTTTAAAAACTGCTAAACAAATAGAAATCAAAAAATATTTATTAATTTAATATCTCGCTGAGCTGCATTAAGCCTACACTCAAATATGATATAATCAGTAGACAGTGGACGGAGAAACATATTCTCTCCCACCCAAGCGCATTAGATCGTTTACCCCACTCTATCAAAACGACGAAAATTCCACCGCTTAACGCGTTTTGCTTGTAAAAATCGCATTTTTAAAACTTTAATTACTTTGCTTTTAATGAAGATATCGTGATATTTTTTTTTAGATAAGGACCATGTATATAAGAAGTAAAACAAAAAAAAAATTGATCAAAATCTTTCCAGTAGTTTTTAAGTTAAAAGCGAACATTGGAAGACAGCCATCATTTTATTTATATAGACATTAAAACTGCTCAGGTCGATAAAGCAATTATCTTCTCGTATGAAAAAGTCATTATTAAATTTTACTTTTGTTAACGTTATCATTTTTTGATTGTTACAAAACTGCAATGGCCAAGTTAGAATAAATAAATATTATTCAAATGTTTTAATCCTCGCTTATTGGTTGAAAATTTCGTTTAACTTTTTATTGGATAAGAGACTATAACTTCCAAGACTTACTTTAAGCTCTGGTATTATTATTATTAATTTCAAATGTTTAATTATTATAAAATAAATTTCAATAACGTCAGATATTGAAGTAATAAACGTGCGACTTTTATATGCTTGATATTTTAATCAGTAAATTGAGTAATTTGAAAATATAATTCAAGGTATAAAAATGAGCCTTAGAATAAGTAAAAGCTATTTTTTCAATGGACGAACTAAAAATATTTACTTAAACGTTTTAAATATGTGAGCAAGCAAAATTGATTTGTTTATTTTTTGCATAGTTTTTTTTTTTAAGATCCATACCACGGAGATTAGAGGTATCTGTTTAATAGCATTTTAATTTTAGATTATTTCGTACATTTTTTGTTTAAGACGAAATTCGGTTAGTACGAATTTTGTGGTCCTAACTAAATACTGTCGATAACGGCTATTATATAATGAAAAGAGAACTAAAGTATCGTTTTAAGTGTTCATCGTAAAATTTTTCCATTGTATGTAGAAGGTGGCGCCTTAGGGTACCTTTTAATTAGTTTAGAATTTTACATCCTTTAAAGTTAAGGATCACTTTTTTCTTAAGCCTGTATGCCGTAAGTATGTCGTCGCCACAAATTTCATAGACTTCAATAAATTCTATAGATTTTAATATAGACTTCAATAGATCTAATAAAATTAGTAATAAAAAAAGTAAAAAAAAATATTGATGATGCAAAGATGTCAAGCTTAAAAGGCTTAAGATGCTGTTTAAAGTATTTTTTACGATTGACTTGTTCTATTATTATAATCAGTAGTCAGTACCCTCAGTAAATAACTCATGCTAAGTGGTTTTATGTATGTGAATAAAAATGGTTGAAATTATTAAGCTAAGTCTTGTTGGAAAATATTAAAAATGTTTAATTAGTGGTATTTTTGAATTCCGATATCTTTGAAACGGTTGATCTAAGAACATTTTTAAGGACCTTTTTTGTAGAGCGTAGATTTCCTTTAAACCCCAATTTTAGATTATTGTAACAATGAACTGTTCCAAAGTTATGAAAATTAAAAATATTTTGTTATTTAAATGTAAAATGTCAAAATGATTTGAGACAAACCTGTATAAGCCAATGGACACCATAAATTTTTTTTGGAACACCCTAATATTCTGTATACTTCCCGGGAAGGCTATAGTATAGGCAATAATATTTACCGCAAATTTCATAGACTTCAATAGATTCTATAGATTTCAATATAGACTTCAATAGATTTCAATAGACTTCTATAAACTTCAATAGATCTAATAAAATTAGTAATAAAAAAAGTAAAAAAAAATTTATTGATGATGCACAGATGTGAAGCTTAAAAGGCTTAAGATGCTGTAAAAAGTATTTTTTTGACTTGTTTTTAAAGTCGGTTAAAAAAGGGCGAACTCGACAACCAAATCGTACTTGCTTGTACTACAATGCCATAGAAACATTAAAAAAATTTTAATCAAGTTCGGGGTATTTGATAGATAGAGTGTGAGATCACAATCCTCAAACCATTCAGCAATAATTAAAGGCTAGCATTCGTGAAAAGTTAAAGGAATAAATCGAGAATTATTACAAGTGATGATTCCTTAGAAAGACCAGATCAGAGTGAAGAAGTGTGTGTGAAAAAAAGTTTTAAAATCTATTTTAAAATTATGTTGTGACTTTTGGTACACCTGTACTTTAATAAGCTTATATTGTATATCATAGTGTCCAATTACAGCTACGTTCCTCAAAGCGTTTACAACAACTAAGTTCATTACCGTTGTTTTTTGTCCTTTCCACTAATTAAAGTAATGACGTCATTATTGACGTTTTATTCAACACGACTGTGGTCATACAAATAAATGGCTTAGTGGAACGTAGCCTATGTTACAGTTACATAAGGAAATAATGTTACGTAACAGTTACAGAAGTGTTACGTAGTAGAACGGATTGTTTTTCTCTTAAGTCGAAATTCGCTTAAAGCGAAAAATTTACCTATTGTAATTCAAATATTAATTTTTAAGCTATTCAATTTACCTTTATTACGTCTATATGGAATCAATTAAATTTTTTTTTTCGGAATTGTTATCACGTCCATCGTTTTTTTTTCCAATTCAATTATCGAGCTATTAAAATGAATGCATTAAATACTTTTTTTTTTTAGTTTTGTAGCGAATTAATAGCGAAACAGTGTGTGATTTATTTCATCAGGTCATACGCTCATTGTTATCAATTGAATGTAATTAAATATTAATATACTAAAATCGGCCTTGAGTTCATTAAACTAAACAATAAAAGCTCACGTTTCTTGAGATGGTTAATAAAGTGTCAATCAAACAAAAATTATTAATATTTTATTTGTTTCAGATGGAGAAGCTGGAATAGTTTTTCATTGGAAGACATTGGCAACGCTATGTGTATTATTTGTGATTTTACAATGGGTTTATGGCAAAAGAAGTTGTCATCATTTGAAGCAAACGATCGATTTGTTAATATTTGATATATCAATTGAAATAATTTATAAAAATTAAGCTTTTCGAAAAAAGTGTTTAGAAAAGTGTGGTAGATAGATTTATTTATGTGGGAGTAATGGAAACTTTAGTAGTAAAACGAAGGAATGATCCATGCTTGAAAATCCGCCTAGAATGAATAACTACCAGGATAAGAAATATAGTTCATGTAAGAATTGATTGGATTGATTTGTGATTGGTTATTTAATTGTGTGCTGGTGTTTTAGTTGCTCATTATGAGCAAAAGAAGCGGGTCTCGACGTGCTCGAATGCGTCGTCCACGCTCCAGGTTCCCAACAGTAAAGATTCCGGCTGCGATTCACCAGCGTGGAATGATGATCCCGATCTGGAAGTGGTTCGAGTCTGTTCTCCACCTGCCATCGACTCGGAGTTTCAGTTGCGAACTATCGAAAACACAATGGAAGACTTTCGGGTGAAAAGTTTGGATGTGTTCAGTCGAAACATGAACGATGATTTCATCATCAAGGAATGCTATCCTCGGCTCAAGTGAGTTAAAATTAATAAAAAATTTGGTGCAAATCAATTTTAATGTGGGACTTACTAAAGTTTACTCTTTAAGAACGATTTTTTTTTTTTTTTTTTGGGAATATATACAACTGGCCAACCCTGCTTTGTTTCTCTTGGAGTTGAATAAAGTTTGATATTTTTAATAAGTTTCATCATTGGGTATTAAAATTTTTTTTCTTAGTAACCTAACTATATTTATAGTTATCCTACAGGAACCCCTGCGTATTTCTATAATAAGATAGAGTTTATGTTACTTGGGATTTAGTGTAGCTTTAATTTTATGAAGAAAATCTTCATTTCGTTCTATTAGCTACCAAGTTTACGTCCTATACAGGGTGTCCCAGCCTGACCCCTCATTAGAAGTTTCCAGAGAACCTGAAATAATAGAAATCTGAAAACTAAGATTAGAGCCTAATTATATTGGAGCTACCTTTCTAAAATATTTTTAGTTTTCTGACATTTCCGGTTATACCAAAAGTCGACATTAAGATCGTTATTTCAAATGGTATATCCTATTTTTACATATCTAGATTGGATTAATAATTCTGAACATTTTTCATAAAAAAAAGACCTCATTTAATCTTTAAGGTGAAGAAAATTTTTATTTCGTTCTATTAGCTTTCAAGTTTACGTCCTATACAGGATGTCCCAGCCTGACCGCTCATTAGACGTTTTCAGAGAACCTGAAATAATAGAAATCTGAAAATTAAGTTTAGAGCCTAATTATATTGGAGCTACCTTTCTAAAATATTTTTAGTGTATTGACATTTCCGGTTATACCGGAAGTCGACACTAACATCGTTATTTCAAATGGCATACCTTATTTGTTTTTACATATCTCGATTGGATTAATAATTCTGAGCATCCTTTATAATAATAAGACCTCATTTAATCTTTAAGGTTTTCGAGAAAAAAGAATTTCATTAGAAATTTCGCATCAAACGGACGTTTTGTAAAAGGTCCGTAACTCTCACATTAAATTGTGTAGGAAGCTCCCCATAGGCTTGTCTGAGAGCTCGAAGATGCTGTTACACTCGAGATTATCAAAAACAAACAATTTTTATTTTCTTTTACTACTATATAGTAAAGGAGTATTGTAATCGGGTCGAATTTTCGAATTCGAGCTTTCACCGGAAATACATGTTTTGAGGTCCCCTGAATCCAAAAAAGTAGTTTTTAGAAACAAGTCTGTGTGTGACAGCCATATCGTATCGAAAGCGTTATACGAATTTCACCAAACTTGGAAATTTGTCTTCATATTTCTTTAAACTTTCTATAGTTGTTAGACTCATTGATGCCTACAACTTTTGTTTGAAACTTTTTCCTGGGAAAATTCGAATAAGGGCGGTTCTTGAGTGAAGTTTGGGAATTCGTATATACATATAGGTTATATGCATACAGTTCTGTTTATATGTACCTATAGGTATTGTTAAAAAGTGCCTATATTTCTTTTAACTAACTGCGAGTTTTATAAATGAAAGTAAAAGAAAGTACTGTGACGCCTCGCAGCAGATATTTTTAAATGGCATCACCCAATTTTATTATTTACTTTATTTAGTTCTTCCTAAAATTTCCCTTTTTTTGATAATTTATATCCCTATATCCAAGTGTGAGAATTTTCTCGTTTATCGTTTAAAATAAGAAAATTCAACTTCTTTGACGTCTTTTTTCTCGTTACCCTTAAGTATTAGATAAGGTCTTGTTATTATAAAAAATTCTCCGAATTATTAATTCAATCGAGATAGGTAAAAACAAACATAGCATACCATTCGAAACAACGTTTTTAGTGTCGGCTTCCGGTATAACCGGAAGTGTTTAGAAAACTAAAAATATTTTAGAAAGGTAGCAACAACTTAGTGAGGCTGTAATCTTAATTTTCAGATTTCTATTATTTCAGATTCTCCGAAGACTTTAAATGGCCGTTAATGCTGGAACACCCTGTATATAAAACGACTTTTTTTGTAGTGTATATATAGATAGGTAAAGAGGGAGAATAAACCCATTTATCGAATCCTGAAAAACAGGAACTAGTAATGAAATGTATAGAACAGAAATAGATATAGGCGTCCCTCGTATAACACGATTAATTCGTACCGTGCTATATCAAAACCGAATTATACGAAAAAAGGTATACCGTGTAGTATCGAGACCTTGTTTTGTGTGATATCGAAACCGTGTTATACGAAACCTTGAAATAATATAAATAAAGGCAATGTGTACCGTGTTATATCGAAACCAAATCTTAAAGTGTAAAATTTTATGATATCTATCTAACCGGGCCCAGTAGGTTTTTTAGCCTGACGTTTATTTTGTTCTTCTCCACGTATACCTCTAGGTAGGAGTAGTAAGTATACTCAATATTAGACTGCTACCCCTTCTATTATCGGAGCTAGAGGGGTTACAACCCTTAACTTAAAATTTGTTTTCTCCAAAACTAATAAAGATAACGGAACAAAATTTTCAAAATAAAATTTAGATCAATAAGATCTATATTCTGTATGTTTTGGTGTTCACATCAAAATATTTAGGTAGTAAAAAAAATGATTCAAATATTTAAGGGGCTGTTTTCATACCTCCCGCTTAGACACCTACCAAAAAAAAGAATATTTTATGCAAATATCAAAGACCTACTTACCACAAAAATTTCGAGAAAATCGATTTGGTGGAACATACTTTTAAAAATTCCTTAATAAGTTTTGTATTTTAAAAATCAAATTTTAAACAATACAACACAAAGGCTTATTTGGCTAGACTCTTTCCAATGCATATTTTTCAAACCCGTGTTATATTAATGTACCGTGTAATATCGAAACCGTGTTTTTCAACTACCGTGTTATACGAGGGACGCCTGTAATAATAATCATATGTGAAGGAAAAAGTTAAAGATGAAAGCCAACCTGGATACATTTAATTAAACTATATGTAGTATGTTGTTGAATTTTGTAAATTTTTTGTTCTTCTAAACCTGGTTAGGGCTCGTTACCCCCGCACTGCAGCCTTAGGCTTATTGTACTCCTGTTCTGCTCAAGTATCTCTGTTGTACAAGGATTCTTGCTTATTCCAGGGTTTAGCATTCTGCCTAGCAGAAACAGTCCCTGTACTAAGCTTTTTGCGGGGGGCGGGTGTCATTAATCCCATACAGGTGTTGCCAATTTGTAAGAGCTTTGCAGTTAAAAATTACATGGGTCACGTTTTCCTCCCCATCTCCACACAATCTGCAATTGAGGTCTTATTGAGATACCCCAATAGTCTGCAGATGCTTTCTCAGTCCACAGTGTCCGGTTATCAGTTCTGTTATTGTCCAGAGTTGATTCCTTCCCAGCCGTAATACCTCAGCTGTGAGCGAGGGGCAGATTCTCCCCATCATTCTTTTGCTGAGCTTCTGGCCGGGAATTTCTAGACAGTGTTTGTTTTACTGCCGTCTCAGCCGACTTTTCATCGTCCTTTTGGCAGGAGATTTGGTGATCCCCACTCCAGGTTCCGGGCCCACGAGTGGGGTCATTGAACCAGCCCTTGCGCAAGTATCAGTTTCTTCATTTCCCTTAACTCTCTTATGCCACGGCACCCAACCTAGTTGACTAGTGACTCGGTTGTGCTTTGCCAGGTCCTCCAGGACTTGCCGACACTCCAGCACCAGCGTAGAGCTGATCGTTGTATTGGTGATCGCTTTCAACGCTGCCTGACTGTCAGAGAGAATCTCTATGTTTCTATTTCGAAATCTCATATCTAGGTTTTCTCTGGCTCATATAGCAATGGCCGTGACCTCCGCCTGAAAATTAGTGGTCGAGCCCTTAAGTGGCATTAACATGTTGCCTTTTGGCTCCCCCCCCACTACTCCCGCGCCAGAACCTCCATCCACAACCGATCTATCTGTGAACTACATCAGTTCATCATTTGGTTCTCTATTTCTCTCCCCCCATATATAGCTTTAAAGTTATCATGTAGGGGCACTTGAACCTGTATAAGGGGTTGACATCCAGTCATTTACCATCCCCAGAAGGGGTCTGGCGACGACGTCCACTATTCTTGTATGTATCCTTGTACGCAAGTTATTCAGTTGCAGCCCCTATGTAAGCTCAAACGGACTTCCATCCTTATCTACCTGTAGTATTAAAACAACCAATACCTCCAAACATTCTAAATAACAAGCCATAATAGAAAAAATTCTACGAGTAGAACAGAGTTGGTTGTAGTATCAATAATTTATGAAAAACAGAGCAGAAAAAACGAGCAAGCTTTAAAAAAGAGCAAGATATAAACTTAAAACTCCACGCACTTCACAACTAACAATGATAGATATATCTCAATGATTCGAACAGATGTGGACATAGTTTAAAATATATAAGAGAAACAAAGATGAAAAAAAAACAACGAATCCCATTTTTATTCATAGACTCGATTTCCCCTCCCCCCATAAAATTTCAAAACCAATTCTTAAGGAGTAAACTACAAAAAAAAAATGTTAGATATATAAATTATTAATCACCCATCTATTTTACAGGAAATCCTCACATGGATTTTACTTGAATTCAAAAGATAAAATTAAATTTATCAAAATATTTTTTCCTTATTTCATTTGACAATATGTTAAAAAAAATTTCATTTTTTGAAATTTGGAAATTTTTAATGAAAAAAAAAATTTTTTTTTGAGCTTTTTTCCTTCCTGAATCAAAGCAGATCATCAACCATCGAGCGTTTCAATGTCAAGAAGATAATCTTTTAACAATTTTTTTCTTTCATAAAAAAATATAATTTTTCAAAAAAGTTTATTAAATAAAGCAGAAAGCCGAGCTCCAGCTAAGAAGAACATGCAGCGTCCATCCGGGAAAAGAAGAAAGAAGAATGAAGAACGAAGATTTGCATGCTATAAGAATTTAAATTTCATAAAATAAATTATTAAATTTTTAAAAACATTTAATATCAAAAATTGGTCATAAAGTTTAAATAGTATTGTTACAAGGAAAAATTTAAAATTTTTACAGAACGATTAATGAAGCCTTGATTAGTGTAACATGCGAGGATATCAAGGATATAGCAAGAACATCCGTCGAGAAAATTTTCAATTTTATTTATCGCTTAACTGTCAGCGACGAGGTATTCTATTTGTATTTAATTAATAAGTAAATTTGTGTTATAAATGATCTTTTTTTGAAGTTCTTGGAGGATGAAAGGTGGTTCGATACGTTAGCCCTTTGCATCACACTCAGCTTAAAATTAATGCTGACCCGAGAAGAAGTCGTCAAGAAGCATAGAGCCGAACCCTGTCTCGACCCGTTTCGCTTTCGAAACGCTTACACAATGGCACTAATAAAAAACTTGCATATGCAACTGTTTTACTGTTGCAAGAAAAACGTGATCAACATCCTATCAACGTTGATTCGCGTACCAATTTTACCAAATCAACTTCAAGTGCACATTCTTGCGAAATTATTACGGTAACTTAACTTATAGTCTAAGAGCTAGCAACGTTTTTGAGAGAGTATTTTAGGTCGACCAGTTTTTAAATATGGTATCTCTCGCACTATCCCGGACATCATACGGGCTGTCTGGAGGGGTTTTCGTTTATTAGTACGCATCGCACCTGTACAGGTAAAATATTGAAATTTTTAGAAAAAATAAAAAGTTTTCGATGAAATTTGTAAAAAACAACATTTAACATAAAAAATGTCCAGGGACTAATTTTCGTAAAGTGGCTAGTTTGCCTGCTACAAGCTTAGAAAGGCTGGCTCGACGTGACGTCATTTGAGTGGCCGAACGTTCAGAGATACAGCCGTTGTGCCGATATCTAAACAATGAGCTTTACAAGCTTGTAGCGGGCAAACTAGCAACTTTACGAAAATTAGTCACTGGACATTTTTTATGTAAAATGTTATTTTCTACAAATTTCATCTGAAACTTTTTCTTTTTTTCTGAAAAATTTCTACATTTTACCTGTACAGGTGCGATGCGCACTAATAAACGCAACCCCTACCGACAGCCCGAATGATTTCCGGGAAAGTGCGAGATAACATATATAAAAACTGGCCGACGTAAAATTCTTTTTTTTTTCGACGTCGCTAGCTCTCGTACTGTCACTTCAAACTCACAATTTCCACTAACTTTTATTTCTTGTAGATTAAATCTTCAGAATATCGACCCCCATTTTCCACTAACTTCGAAGGATTATATCGTTTTGATTTTGTCTTATAAAAAAATGAATCAACTCAATTGTAACGTTCAAGAATTTACCGATTTCGTTACTAAAAAACTAACGGATTCTGTTATTCCTGATTTGGCAGTTAGGTTTGTATTATCCTTTTTTTAAAATGATAAAAGTTGCATTAATTTTTTTTTTTTTTTTTTGTAGATTCATCAACGATCGGTATACTATGGTTGGAAAAGATTTCTCCTTGTTTCTACTGAACTGTCCAGATACCGATATTTATTTGTACAAACAATTTGTTAAGTTTAAGGTAATTATTTTATTATTCTAAGACACGGTGCTGAGAGATTAAATGGACTCGTTTTGTTGGTCAACCTTTTATACTAGTGATCAATCATTTAGGATACTCTTTATTGTGGGAAAATGTCTCGGTCCCGCGGGAAAATAGAAAAGCTAGTTCGAGAAAAAAACCACTCTTACACTATATAAAATTCAAAGTAATTAGTTAAAGATCACATCATAAATAACTAGCTGTTACCCGCTCGCTTTGCTGAGAGTATCTAAATTTAATTGATTGATTAATTGATTCCCTACCTTCACAACAAAATTTAAAAATTAATCTTTTTTAACAGAAAAAGGTGATAGATACTTTCAGGCTTTAGATCCAAAATAAGTTCATCAAAATCCTTAAAACTACTTTTCTAGGAAAGGTTATTAGTTATCTTACAGATTCATTACGATTTTAAGCATAAAAAGTTCCTTTAAACTTGAAAATCTTTTATTCCAAATGTCATTTATAACCGTTCACCTATTTTTGTAGAATATATTCGTAGCTATCCTACAGGAACTGTGTCGTTTTTGCGATAAACGGTGTTCATTATGTTAAGATCTGAGGTATCTCTAACAAAAATTTATTACAATTAGTTCCGTTAAGTAATGGTTAATTATTTAAAAATTAAGTGTATTTTAATACGTTTATTTCTAACTAGCTGATATCCTCTCGCTTCGCTGAGTGTATCTAAATTTAACTGATTGATTAAAAGATTCCTCACGTTCATAGCTAAATATGAAAATTAATCTATTTTGACAGAAAAAAATGATAGATACATTCAGACTTTAGATCCAAAGAAAGTTCATCAAAATTCGTAAAAGCTACTTTTCAAGAAAGAGATGTTAGCTGTCTCACATCAGCTTCTATACGATTTTTAGTAAAAAGTATCTGTATTCCTTCCTTTAGGACTTGAAAATCTTTCATACCAAATGTCATTTAAAACCGTACAGCTATTATAGGGGACATTCATTAATTGCACGAGGCGTTTTTTGCGATTTTTGAAATTTCCTCCCCTCCTCTCTGGTAAGATGTTATTAGATTTGGCATATATCATTCCCCCAACCCGCAATCTAATGTGATCATTTTCAAAACAAAAAAATACGTGATATTTGCGAGACCTTTCCTTTCCCCAAAGTAAGATTAGATAAGATTCGGCTTAACCCCATCAGCCCCTGAACGCATCACGTAATTAATGGATGTTCCCTTAAAAGAATAGGTTAGTAGCTATCCTACAGGATCTTTAGCAAAACTTCATTAAAATTAGTTCCGTTAAGTAAATGTTAAATTTTGAAGTTTTTAATTTATTATTTTAATACGTTTATCTAATTAATATCTTCGACAATGAACAATGAAAAATGCAAATATTTTAAACAATTTCATTATTAATTTTATCGGGTGTTAAATTGAAATTCATATTTATTTTCCAGTAAAAACTGTTAATTTTTTTATTTCAACTTTGTAGAAATTTCTTTCGTTATTGTGTAAAATTGGAGAAAAATGCGTTAAAATTCTATTTCACGAACTTTACCGAAACTTTTTAAATGTACGGTTCCTGTAGGATATAATTGTTTTGCCATCCCAAGGGAACGATGCGTTATTTTAGCCTTAAAAGTAAGCTATATCATTCTCCCCCAAACTACCACATTGCAATAATCATATAAATCTTTAACCCTCTAAAAATATCTAAAATCTTAACATATCTATCCCACGGGAATAGTATATCTCTCCTGAGTAAAAAGTAGATCAAGTATTCTTAAGGAAAATGAGTTTAGACTATTTCGTGGATTTTAATGAAACTGCTTTTAAATACACGGTTCTTATAGAATACATACTTGTTTTGCTATCCTATGAGAAGTAATCTATATCATTTTCTGACCCCTAAACTACCACATTACAAAAAAGCAAGTTAATCTTTTGCTCTGTAAAAAAACAAAAAAATATCTATCCCACGGGAACCGTACATTTTTTCTGGATATAAAGTATACTATATTTTAAACCAGATTATAATCTATATCTATGCCAAATTTCATCCAGATCCATTCAGTACTTTTTGAGTGAAAAAGCAACAAACATCCTCACAAACTTTCACGTTTATAATATAAGTAAGATTAATATCTTCGACAATGAACAACAATGACATTCAAATATTTAAAAAAAAAAACATTATTAATTTTATCGGGTGTGAATTGAAATTCATAATACAGTAGAAATCGCTTCTAACGAACTTCAGGGGACCGTCAAATTTCGTTCGTTATAAGCGATATTCACTATAACCGATATGTATCGCTTAAAGTGAACAATTCGTTGTAACTGAACTTAACGTCCAATGCATACATATACGAGTAATTGTGTAATTTGTATGATTAAATGTATACGTATGTATTTATTATATCAAGGGAAAATAATTTAAAAATTATTTTGGAAGGGAAACTTTTTTTGACTTTATGGCACTTGTTTAACTGCTAGCTTATTTTTTCTTTAGTTTTTAAAATTCTCAATATAGTGGAACGAGATGTTCCTATTTCACTTGCAAGGTCACTCACAAAATCTCCCGATTCAACTCGCGAAATTATTCCAAATTTTTCCTCAATGGAAAATGACTTACGAGACATTGTTTTGTTTTCAAAAACTCAACGCAGACTTAAATGTATATTAGTCCAGGAGGAATCGGCGCATGAGTATCGAAAACTATTCCACCTCAATTTTTTTATGCGATTCTCTTCAAATTACCCTACTGATGATATAAATGCATGTTGCCAGGGGGCAACCCCGTGCCATATTGTTTAAACCGAAATTGTTTAAACAATTGCGAGGTATTGTTATTTTTCAACCGGACAAATTTTTTTTGTATTCTTTGTTAAAATACAATTAAAAAAGGTCCTACGGCTTTTCACGATAAAGTTAATATTTTTAGAGATATCAATTTTTAAAGGTTCGAAAAATCTTAAATTTGGGTACTTTTGACCCATGAAAAATATATTAAATATAAAATATAAATAATATTTTTTTTTTATTCTTTATACAATAGTTAACAATATCCTTAATTGCGATTTCTAAAAATTTTTAAATTTCTAAAAAATGCGTTGCTTACCTATAAGTATCGTTGTCTCTCTCTGACTCATACGCTGATTGAAAAATAACAATACCTCGCAATTGTTTAAACAATTTCGGTTTAAACAATATGGCACGGGGTTGCCCCCTGGCAACATGCATTTATATCATCAGTAGGGTAATTTGAAGAGAATCGCATAAAAAAATTGAGGTGGAATAGTTTTCGATACTCATGCGCCGATTCCCCCTGAACTATATGCCATATTTTAAAAATCATTTGATGGTAAGAATTTTAATTATTATTTTTTGAACATTTCAAAGTTTTCATTATTGTTTTGTAAACGTTTTTAATGTTAATTATTATAAAGTTGTTTAATACTTTATAAATGGTTGTATTGTTTAAACGGTTTCCTATGTATTTTATCTAAGACATAACGACACCGGATATAATGAACAACCGGTTGTAACGTGCAAAACCTTCGGGTCCCGTGATATGTCTTAGATAAGACGATACATGCGATACATATCGATTATAGTGAATATCGCTTATAACGTACGAAACTTGACGGTCCTCTGAAGTTTGTTATAAACGATTTCTACTGTATTTATTTTCCGTTAAACTTTGTCAATAAACACTCTAAAAGTTCGTTAATTTATAATATATTTTTTTTTAGGATGAGAATGACAAACGTGACCTGTCCCAGGATACGAATACCGATTCGAGTACCGATTTGTCCAACTGTAGCGACTATTGCAGAAGGAAAATCAGCGCTGTTTGTGAGACTGACGAACATCTTGACATCTGCACGTACATGACGTCGGCCTGTTCCATCCGAAAATATCATCCCATCGAAATGGACCAGAAATGTCCGTGCCGAACACCGAAACACTCGTCGAACACCACTCCCCCAACCAATTCACCTCATCGCCGCCGATCTCACAGCTCTTCGGACGTGGAAATAATCGAATCGACCAAAGACATTTTAATCGTGATCAGTGACTCGGAAGATGAATCTGACCCCGTAGCACCTGAGTCCGTTTCGACGGAAACCAACCTCTTGCCCGATATCGAACGAATATCGCTCAATTGTACACCAACCAAAGACACTTCCCCCAATACGACAAAGACGCCATTACCTTATCAAGAAAGTGACAATATTATAAATTTATGTGATTCAAGTCCAAGTCCCGTTGGACAATGTGATACGGAACTAAGTGAACCTAGTGAACATACAGGGGTCAGTGCATCAGATTGTACCAGCCAATCGAATCAAACAGATTCTCTGGGTAACACGAACACAACAGAACGAGACTCAACAATGACCATCGACAATATCAGCATCACCGACTTAATCGATTCAACCATCGACAATCTTCCGGCAATGTTATCATCGTCAACGAACTCCCAACTCGACGACTCCTTATCCGAATATCTTGATAAGTCCAATCTCAGCACCGACAAGGACATGAAAAATTCAACTCTCGAAACAGATTCGACAATTGCGTCACAGAAAGAAACCTCAACAACTTCAAGCAACATTTCAATGATATCTCCAATTCGTTGTTCCTTTTCGATTAATAATACCAGTGATCAGATTGCTGTGGAAACGTCAAATTTAATTGAAAGTGCGGCTGCACAAGAAATGCAAGCAGAAATAATCGAATCGGAAGTTCAGGCTATTGAATCGGAATTAAAAAGAATCGAAATTGTCGAAGCTGAAGAAATTCTTACATCTGAAGTCGCGGAAGTTGAAACTACTGATTCGGAGGTAACAGTGGTTGAAACTGTGCCAGAAACAGTTGAAGTTGTGTCAGAAACAGTTGAAGATATGTCAGAAAGAGTTGAAGTTGTGCCAGAAACATTTGAAAATGTGTCAGAAACAGTTGAAGTTGTACCAGAAACATTTGAAGTTGTGTCAGAAATAGTTGAAAATGTTTCAGAAACAGTTGAAGTTGTGTCAGAAACAGTTGAAGATGTTTCAAAAACAGCTGAAGTTGTGTCAGAAACAATTAAAGATGTGTCAGAAACAGTTGAAATTGAGTCAGAAACAGTTCTAGATGTTTCAGAAACAGTTGAAGTTGTGCCAGAAATAGCTGCAGATGCATCAGAAGTAGTTGCACCTGCTTCACCAATAATTGAAGTTGTGTCAGAAACAGTTAAAGATGTTTCAAAAACAGCTGAAGTTGTGTCAGAAACAATTGAAGATGAGTCAGAAACAGTTCTAGATGTTTCAGAAACAGTTGAAGTTGTGTCAGAAATAGTTGCAAATGCACCAGAAGTAGTTACAGCGGTTCCAGAAACAATTGAATCAACTTCAGAAGTAGTCAAAATTATACCCGAAATAATTGAAAGTACAGAACAAAAAAATGACGAATATCTTTTAATCGAAGAAAATATTATTGATGGTATTAAAAATGCCATCGAACCAGAAAATCGTGAAGAAAACGAAAAAATTTGCGAAATTGAATTAGAATTGATGAAACAATTTTCTGACGACCAACCAAGTAAATCCGAATCTGAACTTAATCCAACTAATACTGATAAACCTGTAACAGTTAGTGTTGATCTTATGGAAACTAAACTTGAAACTCTCGAAGTTGAAATCACGGAAGTTGTTCCTTCAGATCAAATCGAAGTATCGGAAATTAATATTCCAATATCTCTGGAAGAGGAAACGATCGTTGATGATTCAATTGAAAATACCACGTCGGAAGTTGAATTAGATCCTTTAACAAACGCCGAGGCTGTCCTCGATGCATTGCTCAAACAACACTCTGAAGGAACTTTATTGTTGAACGAAACAAAAAATGACTATGACGATGATACCAATTCCAGGGAGTGTAATCCAGAAGATATTCCCGAAACAGACCAAGCGACGAGTGGTTTACATGACGTCGACGAATGCGTCAATGAAATGTTTAAGGGTTCACTGTTTAAGGCTGATGTTAACGAAGCTGTTGCAAAACCGACCATGAAAATTACAATTTTACATGAAGAAATTATAACTCCGGCATCAATTACCCAGAATCGTTCAGAAAGAGAACCGGAAAAGATTGAGAAGGAAAAGCATGAGATTGAATTGGTAAGTGAAAATATTTTTGACTTAAATTCTACTTGAGACCCTGCGTGAAGTACCCATAGTTTTAATGATAATTAAAATTTAATAATAATTAGATTCGATTTATTCAATAAATTCATTTTCGAAACAAAATCTATAGGCCAGTCAAAATCGACATAAAAAATCGCTAAATTCGCAAAACATGATGTATCTCTGATTTTTTAGTATGTTGTTTGGACCCATTAGGGCTATGTATTCTCAAGTTTGCAACTCTCAAAAAGTTGTGGAAAAATTTTTATGCATGAAAAACCGTGAAATTTTTGAACATGTTTCAAATTCGGCTCGGTATCTCCTAATCCATGCATTTTTATTCGAAAGCTATTCTTTACGTTTTTTAAGAGCATTACATTTGTTACAAATTAAGCACAATCGGAGCTATGCACGTCAATGGGTTATCGAGTTACGGCACTTTGAAAATAGGCCAGTTTTAAAAATTGGAAATTTTAGTTTTTGACCTTTTTACTTTCTTTTTCGACTATATAGTAAAGGGAGTATTGTAATCGGGTCGAATTTTCGAATTTGAGCTTTCACCGGAAATACATGTTTTGAGGTCCCCTAAGTCCAAAATACCTGCTGCGAGGCGTCACAGCACTTTCTTTACTTTCAATTATGAAACACGGTCTGTTGTGTAAGTTATACAAAATATGTAAAATATAAGCACTTTATAACTATACATATTAAAACGGAACTATATGCATGCAACCTATAACATATAACATATACGAATTACTAACCTTCACCCCAGAACGTCCTTATTCGAATTTTCCCAGGAAAAAGTTTCAAATACAAGTTGTAGCCACTAATGAGTCTAAGAACTATAGTAAGTTTAAAGAAAATCGTTGGAGCCGTTTTTGTTTTCGAAAAAAATTAAAAAAAGCTCCAAACTTCTAGAATAAAGTGGATCTTTCGCTTAACTGATTTCAACCAAAAGCTTCGCGGCACAACTAGGTATAAAATGGAGGTTAAATTCCAAGTTTGGTGAAATTCGGATAAAGCTTTCGATACGATATGGCTGTCACATACAGACATATTTCTAAAACAACTTTCTTGGACTCAGGGGACCTCAAAACATGTATTTCTGGTGAAAGCTCCAATTCGAAAATTCGACCCGATTACAATACTTCCTTTACTATCTATATATATATAGTAAAAGAAAGTAAAAAGTGGTTTTTAGAAACATGACTGTGTGTGTGACAGCCATATCGTATCGAAAGCTTTATCCGAATTTCACCAAACTTGAAATTTAGCCAGCATATTACATCTTGTTGCACCGCGAAGCTTTTGGTTCAAATCGGTTTAGCCGGAAGCTCCACTTCATAATATGAGTTTTGGAGCTTTTTTAATTTTTTTCGAAAACGAAAACGGCTCAAACGATTTTCTTTAAACTTTTTACAGTTTATAGACTCATTGATGCCTACTACTTTTATTTGAAACTTTTACCTGGGAAAATTCGAATAAGGGCGGTTCTGGGGTGAAGGTTGTAAATTTGTATATCCATATGTTTATAGGCTGTATTCATATACAATAGTTCTGTTTTTATGTACGCGTAGAGTCATCAAGTACTTATATTTAGTGTGTAGCGCAGCTTTTTACTTTATTTTAATATTAATATTTATATTTAATTTTTAAACTATTATAAATTATAATGTTTATTTAATTCAATCAATCACATATTGATATTACCTATTACTTTCTTTTACTACTAATCGTATATAGAAAGTAAAGGAAGCATTGTAATCGGGTCGAATTTTCGAATTCGAGCTTTCACCGGAAATACATTGAGGTCCCCTGAGTCCAAAAAAGTGGTTTTTAGAAACATGTCTGTGTGTGTGTGTGTCTGTATGTGACAACCATATCGTATCGAAAGCTTTATCCGAATTTCACCAAACTTGGTATTTGACCTCCCTATTATACCTAGTTGTGCCGCGAAGCTTTTGGTTGAAATCGGGTAACCGAAAGGTCCACTTTATTCTAGGGGATTTTAAGCTTTTGCAATTTTTTTTCAAAAATGGTTCCAAAGATTCTCTTTAAACTTTTCATAGTTCTTAGACTCATTAGTGGCTACAACTTTTATTTGAAACTTTTTCCTAGGAAAATTCGAATAAGGGCGGTTCTGGGGTGAAGGTTCGGGATTTGTATATCCATATGCATATAGACTGTATGCATATACAATAGTTCTGTCTATATGTATTTGTATAGTTATAAAGTACTTATAGTTCTTTTAACCAACAGTGAGTTTGTTAAGTAACAGTGAGTTTTTTTAACGAAAGTAAAAGAAAGTACTGTGACGCCTCGAAGCAGATATTTTTTAAATACAATCAAGTCCGATTACATTTTATATTTTTAATTCTTGGTATTCGTCCATTTCTTGATTTTTTTTAACAACAACACAACACTCATTTAACAACTATAACAAATAAAGTAATAACAAACAATAAACAATTAATTTAAAATATAAATATCTATAAATAATTTAACTTTATACAACACCAACCAAATAAATAATTAACTTATTATATAAAATAGAACAATTATAAAACAACCAGGAACGGATGCTGGGCCCATGACTCCTTGTTTTTCAAAAATCCACTTTAACTTAAAAACAAAAATCATACCAAACCAAACTGAAGGAATTGTGACTGAAAATTGCATTTTCTACGCCACAAGTTCTTTTAACCAACAGTGAGTGTCATAAATGAAAGTAAAAGAAAGTACTGTGACGCCTCGCAGCAGATATTTTGCATCAAAGTTGCGTCGAAACCATTGATCCTACGAGCAGAACTTGTTGGATATAGTTTGTAGGCAATTTAAATAGCTTTAAATTGAGTGCAGAGCGGGGTCTGTAAGGCTCGTAGTTCTCTCTAAATCTAAAAAACCCAAATAAAGTAAAATCAAATTTTTCCACCACCTATTGGCGCTGTGGTTAGAGCAGTAGTTCTCTCCGCTTCATGCGTCAAGTGGTACGGGTTCGATCCCCGTTGAATCCTAGACCTAAGAATAAAATTGACCAACAGAAATTTTCTGTGTTTAGACAGTCGTAATATGACCTTAGATCTTAAAGCGACTTAAAAGACAAAAAAAAATTCCAGAAATGCACCTTAACACTTTTTTATTGCATGAAGTGTTTTTTAGACATGCATTACCTTGGCTGGACTCATTCACATTGCCAGTCGGCAAGCTCCTGCCCCGCGGAGCCCCTTAAACTCCTCTCTTGTAAATGCAAGAAGGGGTGCTGAGGTAGTTGCAAGCAGGGCGTAGATGTTCTGGTGCGTGCTACCTACTCTGGGGCTTCAAAACAACCCTGACGAATCACCAATTCTGGAATACCCACCCAAATGTGATTTTACCTTATATGGGTTCTCTAAGATTTTATCGTGAACTACGAGGCTTACAGACCCCGCTCTGCACTTCATATAAAGCTAATTAAATTGCCTAAAAATTATATTCAATAAGTTCTGCTCGTTGGATCAATAGTTTCGACGCAATTTCGATCCAAAAAAGGTCTAAAACTAAAATTTTAAATTTTTTAAAAAACTGGCCAATTTTCAAAGTGTTGTAACTCGATAACCCATTGACGTGCAGAGCTCCAGTTGGGCTTAATTTGTAACAATTTTGTCGGTCTTAAAAAACGTACAGAATAGCTTTCAAAGAAAAATGCATGGATTAGGAGATACCGAGCAGAATCTGAAACAAGACATTTTCACGGTTTTTTCTCTATAAAAATTTTTCCACAACTTTTTGAAAGTTGCAACAACATACTAAAAAATCATAAATAGATCATGTTTTGTTAATTTATTGTTGATTTTGACTGGTCTACTATAATATTAATAATTTTAATAAAATTAAAATTAGAACACAGTGGCCTGTTCATATAAGCCCGTTCGAGATGCAAGTAAAACCGTCATTTACGGTACAATTGATACGAAACATATTTAATGTTACCATAAGTGCGACTGCGCAGAACGTGTATCATAACTGCACGGTTTTACTTACATCTCGAACAGATCTTGTGTTGAAATTGAAACTGAATCCAAATAAATTAACTAATTTGTTTAAGCACTTGAAAACATTAAAAAGTGTAAACGAAAAAACCTTTAACCGTAACATATTGACCTATCCAGCAGTATGAACTGTAGATAACCCAAAATCATTTAAAATAGAAAACTACCCTTATAGTAGTCGTCAAAAACCACGAGTAATCCGTTTGCATATATTCTGTAGTTGTAGTAATAATTAGATTAGAAAAAATGAAATTAATAAAGGCTAATCATTTCAGATGGAACAAACCGTAACTTCTTCGTCTGCCCAGCCAAGTGTTCCGCTCTCTGACGATGCTTCACCTCCACATTCGCAACCTGAAGAATTTATAAATCCTAAAAATTTGACCGAAACCACCGACCAAGTTTTGACGACTCCAAGAAATTCTTCCGTGCTAGTAACAAAGGGGTCATTAAAAGAATATAGTGATCAAAATCCAGTCGTCGAGGACAACATTGAAAAGAGTACATTCAAGTTCAAAACGAAATTATTTACGAAAAAAATGAAAATGTTACGAAAAAATGGCGTTTCGGTGAATTTAGTCAAGAAAATCGACGATAAATCGATGGGAAAAAATGAAAATTTAGTTGAAGCTAAAAATGAGACCAAAAAGCGACCAGTCGAAGATTCTGATCAGATACCGAACAAAAAGGCTAAAATAATCACAGATGTAACGAATTCACCGTTGAACTTATCTCCGATAAAAACCGACGAGAAACGACCAGAAATATCATTGGCAAATCACGTAGAAAAACAAGAAGTGAAAGGCGAACGAATCGATAGTATTGCGAAAAAATTAAAATCGACCAAATTTGAGTTTCGGGAAGAGACATCCAGAAGCATTCTAACAAATCCTGTTCCAATTTACAATGGTTTTAAATCAAAAAAGAATCGTACAATGAATAAAAAGCGAGGTCGAGATTCAGATGAAGGTGCTGCCACTCAAGAGGAACTAAAGCGAAATTGCCTCGACAATAACATTCCAGCAGTCGTCAATAATGGTCCCAAACCTCTCGTTTCAGCGATGAAATCACCATTTTCAAAGAGACCAAACAATTTATCGGTTAAATTCAATATTGATGAGGCGAAGGAAGAAATGAAAACCGCTTCAATACGACCCGTTTCTCCACCACCCTATGATTTAAAACCTCTGATACTCGAACCGAAAATTCACCGAAAGGTTGATTTTAATCAAATACCAGAACCGTTTTCGAAAATTTTACAGTTTGCCGAGTTGGAGGAGCTAGAAAAGGAGCTGGAACGCGAAAAGGAAATGAGAAATCAGGCGGTCAGTGTGATTACAAGCACTGAAGCTCCCGTGAACGGATTTGAATCAATAAACCATGTCAATCTCGTTCCGAATGCCATCAAGGACACTCCTCATGTTTCATTTCCAACCCCTGAATTCCCACTAGAAACCCTGCTGATTAACTATGAAAATAATTCACTTGTGCCATATATTAAGGAAAGTGCTAATAAGAAAAATAGTCGACAAAATAAAAATCGCAGTTCGGTTCCGGTGTATCCTCCTTTACCGAAAACGGCACCGCCATTACCACCACCACCTCCTCCCCCACCACCATTACCATCTCTTCCTCCCCCACCACCACCACCTACTATTTCTCAAGAACCCGTTGAAGTTCCAGTACCTGAAACCAATTCTCAAAACGTTAATCCAACCAAAGAACTACCAACCCCCCCTGAACCCCACGACTGGAGTGGTTTGTCGTTAATCCGAGACGTGACACTGGAACACGCCCGAATCCAACCCTACAAAGAAAATGACATTCGTAACATCGAACCTCAACTGGAAAACGACGAACTGGAAATATCTATAATGCGTAAATCGCCGATTCTAGGTCGTAAAAGAAACGAGAAGAAAAAAAATAAAACATATGAAAATCGAATACCTCCGCTCATTATAAAAACGAATCGTTTGCGAAAAAGTAACGAGGATGGTAATATGGATAAAAAGGCGAAGTTGTACAAGAAGATTAATCATAAGAAAAATTATCATCAGGTGCGATTTTTACAAAATTTAGTGAAATATAATCCGGAAAGTGATCGGGACAAAATTGAAATAGTCAAGTGTCGAGCGATTGTGCGTAAGACAGACGATAATTATAGTAATGGTTTTATTGTAAGTGACGGTAAACCGAAAAACGAGACGAATTATTCGAATGAGTTGTATTCGCCGATTAGTAGTCCGGATGATATGGATTATGAGGGGCGGTCGTACGAAAACGGAATGGCCACTGACATGAAAACGTCGTATATCTACGACATGAACAGCACGATGGGGAATATTTTCCCGTCGCCCATCGAGGGATCAAAACCGGGCGATTCGGAGGATTCGACCGCGTCGCCGATCAGCGAAACCGAGGGCGAGTTCGATCTGCTCAGCTCGTTTATGACGACGTCCGACAGCGAGCTCCAGTACACCAACTCGCACTCGTCCATCGGCACCGACAATGACATTTTAAATTTCACGGCCGACGACAATTACTGTGACATCATTGCAATGGTGATGCCCGACGCGACCGAGAAAAATGAAGTGAAAATGGTGCAGCAAACGACTAAAACGGGGGTGATTAACGTTCGGGATCCGTGCTTGGGACAGTTGGACGCACTTGTTACAGAAACGGCGCGATTGCATAATTTGTAGCCGATTTGTTAATCTAATGAAACGATAACGTAATCGATTTATCCATTTTTTTTTTACTCGGGAAAATGGTCCAGGTAATTCGACATTGTTATTATCGATTGATTTGAATTATTAGTAAACGTAATAGCGACAAGCCATTGGTCATTTCCAATTTTTTTTTTAATGAAAATAAGTTTTTATTACTATTATTTATTGATTTAAAAACTTGATGATTTGAACATTTCAAGAAGCATTTGATTTCCTTACAAAACTCCACTTCTTTAACATCGTCAAGATATAGGGCGTTAATTTTTAGACCACTTTTGTCAAAAATTTAATTCAAAACTTTACATGCTACATTGTAATTCAAATGCAAATCTATCTCATATGGACATATACCCATGAAGATAAAGCCAATAAAAGCCCTACTATAGGCAACCAAACATACTTAAGTGCGTGTCGGTGCAATTTAGTTGGATCTCTTCTTATATATTACTTGTATCAAGTACAAAATCATCAGTTGCTTTTATTATTAGATTAAATTTCTTTCGCCTTAAAAGTAAGTAACCTTATTCCTGAATTTATAAATATCGAGTTTTTGGCAGGATATTAATATTTAATTATTAATAACTATCCAAATATGGACTCTCTTTGAACTTAACCAGTACCAAAATAAATGGGTCACTTAAGTTGGTTCTCCAATTAAAAAACTTATAAATTATCCTTCAAATATCAATCAAATATTCGATGGTGTTATGTAAAAAAAAAAAATTCAGCCAGAAAATTTTAAAATGGATATTGGATTGAATAATATACAATTCTTACACAGTACAATTATGTATAGTGCCGTATAAGCAGTGGCGGATTCAGGGGAGGGGTCACAGGGGTCATGTCCCCCCCCTCCAAGCTTTTTGCATTAAAAAAAATTAAACTTACCTATTATTCAATTGTCGACCAAATAAATTTGGTATTTCTTTTTTTGAGTTAACGTTTTCTTTTTTTCTTAACTTAGGTACCACTTGATTTTAAGCAAACGTTTTTGAGAGATGTATTTTTAAAAATTTTCCAGAAAGGGACTATCGAACCCCTCGGTTAGTGAGGGGTACCCCATCCCCCCGGTAATGACCCCCTACCAAGCTACATCCTAAATCTGCCCCTGCGTATAAGTAATCTACTTATTAAAATTCTAACCACCCTTAGTCAAATATTTGTAAATTAACTTCTCTCTGGATGGCACCATCCAATTAATGTTGATCAAATTTTCGGCTTTAGTTAATCATCGATAAAAATTCGTCCATATATCTTCAACCTAAGTGACTTATTTATTATTTTACATTTCAAAAATACTTCTCTTGCTGTTTTCAGGTTTCTATTATCCTTGATCCTTCCTAGAAGTTAATTGGTACCCATTGGATTTTTGTGTTGATTTTAATATACCTCGTCTCGTCCTCTTGAAATCCTTTTATTCAAATGTTTCTAAGATATGTCTGAAATTTTAATTATTTAATTTTATATTAGAATTTACGAAAAGAAAGATCCCTATCTATTTCAAATTGGTAGAGTTATTAAAATTAAAAGTGATGCATGTGATACATACAAGTCATACATGTGATACAAGTGATACATCTTTAATTGTATGTTAAATTAATCATCTAATTTATCATCATGGCCATAAGACCAGGGTGCTCAAATTAATTCATTAATCTGAAATTTTTCATTATCTGAGTAAATTATTATATTTATCTAAAATTTACCACTAATAGAGCCCTTCGGCCTTAAAGGCAGTAAGATCAATTTAAGGGCGTATTCTAGTCTAGAGACCCGAATTTCGAGCATTTTTTGGCAATTGATAAAAAAAAAAGCATTTGATATTTTTACCATCCATTTTTTTATCATTTGCTTATTCATATTCAGAGAGTTAACAAAATTAATTTCAAAACAAAAAAAAAATTTTCATTGAGTTATGTGTTTTTGAAGTAGAGGGGAAAAAAAAGACCGTGTCCTCGTCGCCATGATTTCTACCCTTGTGGTCATTTGAAAAATTAAACAATGATGGATTCTTGATAAGTACAAATGTTGCTATCGCATGAACCTCCAAAACTGAAAAAAAAAAAATTTTTTTTTATAAAATGGCGGCTACTCAAAAATAAAGGTCGATTGTTTCACTCATTTTTAACTTTGTCAATTTTTTAAAAATATTACAAATTTAAAATTTTCATTTTTTGTTGGTTCATGCGATAGATAGATGTTTAAAGAATATTCATGCAAAATTTTAAGTAACTCGGCTGATTAGAACTTGAGATATTGTGGCTACCGCATCGAAAAAAGTAGTTTCGAGAAAAACGCGTTTAAAGTTTTACGTTAAGTCTCAACTGGTCGAGTTGTGACAACACTAAAACGGCTATAACTTCAAAAATAATTTGAATTTTGAAAAATCCTTTTAGGGATATATTTTTAAATATCTAAACTATCGGATTATGAAAAAAAAATCGATTTTTTCAAATTCCTAGACTAGAATACCCCCTTAACGTACGATTATAAATTCTTGTATCACTTTTAATTCTAATGACTATATCAATTTGAAATACAGGGATCTTTCTTTTCGTAAATTCTTACATAAAATTTATTTTCTACTCATTTATCAAATAAGACCAGTTCTTAAAAATATTTTTTTATGTATTTTTTAAGACTAAATATTACAAGTTATTTAGTAGATTTTTTAAACTTAAATCTTCTACATCATCTGTATAATGTTACTTATATAGGGCAACCATTTTATTAGTTTAGATACATGGTATTCAGCAATCAGGTAATTTGTCAAAAGAAAATTAAAAAATTGCAATTTAGAAAACTATTTATACAAATCAACAAGTCAATATGGGTCAATGGGCTTTTTAAAATTTTTCGGCAGAATGGTGGGGGGTATGAAAGAACTAAATATTTATACTTTTTCGAGCTTGTTCTTAAGTCCGGGAATTTACTTAAATAATTCAAATCGATTAATTTTAACGTAGCAAACCTGATATACGTTAAATCAGTACAAAAAGGGGATAAAATTGAGACATCGGGTCTCAAATGAATACGTACATATTTTTAAAATTATTTTATTTAAAAGAAAATCATTTTCCTCAATGTGCAATACACTGTATATACATATATATATAGATATATTTATGCTAGCTAAATTTTACAAATAATTATATTATGAAGACTTGAGCGGATAAATCGATTGCGTTAATCGACATTTTGTGGGGTAAATATAACAAATTCTATAATTTTCTGTTCAGATTATACATGGCTAAGTAAAGCAATTTTGCGCAAATATGCAATGGTGCATTACATTTATTGTTCAACAGGGAACTAAAACATTTTTTACAAGATAAGAGAAGAAAAGCACGTGCTTTATCCACGCAACGTGTGCTTAAGTGAATCCATTAATAGTTCCAGTTTTCCATTTCACATATATATTTTAAAATAGATTTAGATTTGCGCAAAATGTTCACATTATTTCAACGAAACCCTTTTTGAAGGTTTTCACTGCCGAATCCTTTTTTTCACCTTCAATCTAATTGTTAGATATGTTACGGGACGTGTAAATAGTTAGGTATTGTTACAATATCCGGACAGTTAAAAAACGCCCAAAGGGATATATGACAAAATTATAAATAAAACTATTCTCAAATTATCCTCTCGACTTCCACCCATGTGATTTTTAATAAAATGTTGTCATATAATTTTGGACACTTATTAAATTGTCCGGGTATTATAGCTGGGGAGTCCAAGCGGGGATTTCGGGATTTACTAAAGCGCGGCTGATTAATATACAGGGTGATACCTTGTACCCAGTTAAGTACTTCCACCAAATATTAACCCCATATATATGGCCGCCCGTCAAGGATAAAGGATCAGATTAGTAAAAAAAAATTGATCATCTGATTTTCTCGAGCGCGTCAGATTAAGATAGGGTGAGTTAGTTACATGCTAAAAGGTGTATATTCCACTAATCTGACAATTTGAGAGTGACGTAAAGAAGAGGGAAGGGTACAAAGTTGTAAAAAAAACGTCATCTTGACATTCTCGAGCGTGGCTAAATTTTTTTTTTTATTTTGAAGGGAATAAATCAAGGATTACGACAAATATATAATCTGACGATTTCTACAAGTCGAAGTAACAAAAAAGCATCGATAAAGTTTAATGCGTGCAGCTGGGTGATGCATATATTCGAATTTTCCCAGAAAAAAGTTTCAAATAAAAGTTGTAGCCCTTAATGAGTCTAAGAACCATAAGTTTTAAAGAAAATTGTTGGAGCTGTTTTCGAAAAAAATTAAAAAAGCTCAAAAAATCCTAGAATATAGTAGAGCTTTCGGTTAACTATTTTCGGCCAAAAGCTTCGCGGCACATCTAGGTATAATATGGAGGCTGAATGCCAAGTTTGATGAAATTCGGATAAAGCTTTCGATACGATATGACTCACACACATACATGTTTGACAGCCATATCGTATCGAAAGCTTTATCCAAATTTCATCAAACTTGAAATTTCACTTCCATATTATAACTAGTTATGCCGCGAAGCTTTTGGTTGAAATCGGGTAACCGAAAGCTCCACTTTATTCTAAGAGTTTTAGAACTTTTTCAATTTTTTTCGAAAATGGCTCGAACGATTTTCTTTAAACTTTCCATAGTTCTTAGACTCATAAGTGGCTACAACTTTTATTTGAAACTTTTTTCTGGGAAATTTTGAATAAGGGCTGTATGCATATATACAAAAAAAAAATTTCAATTATTTTCAGATTAGGTGAATCCTTCCTGATAATCGTCAGATTATGAGACAGCATGCCTAAGGCATAAAGATGAACTATATATATCTAGAATATAGTAGAGCTTTCGGTTAACTATTGTCGGCCAAAAGCTTCGCGGCACATCTAGGTATAATATGGAGGCTGAATGCCAAGTTTGATGAAATTCGGATAAAGCTTTCGATACGATATGACTCACACACATACATGTTTGACAGCCATATCGTATCGAAAGCTTTATCCAAATTTCATCAAACTTGAAATTTCACTTCCATATTATAACTAGTTATGCCGCGAAGCTTTTGGTTGAAATCGGTGAACCGAAAGCTCCGCTTTATTCTAGGAATTAAGGAGCTTTTTCAATTTTTTTCGAAAACGGCTCCAACGATTTGCTTTAAACTTTCTATAGTTCTTAGACTCATAAGTGGCTACAATTTTTATTTGAAACTTTTTCCTGGGAAAATTTGAATATAGGCTGTATGCATATACACAAAAAAAAATCTATAGCCGCTCCCCCCACCGCTGAAAAGGAAAATATTATATGAATTTTTTTCTTTATATCATCTAAGTTTCGCAACCCAATAGGTCTTGATAACGCTCGAGTAAATCCCGATTTAGCATCGTGGGGGCTCTCCTACTATTATAAATATTGAATTTTATTATTTACATTCCCCACAACAGATATACTGCATGTTAATGGGTTATTGACTGTCGAAATCGACAAAAGCGAAAATTAAAAAATTTTAACCAATCGGATTGTTTTAACAAGAAACCTAGCATTTAGCATCATTTCATAATTTTAAATAATCCCACCTTAAAAGGAAATCAAGTGAGAAAGTGCAACTTTGTAATTTTGTAAAAAGAATAAATTATATTATATATTGTGAATGCGATGCGAATGAAAGGAAAAATATCGATGACTGTACATATTTTTAAGAGGTGACTGTAGCGAAAATGTTGTAGTTCCTTAGAATTTAAGTTTTTAATATGTTTAAGCTCTAGTGAAGATTTTTTCTATATAATTTATTTTTCTTTGACTCATCTTTTGTTACGATCATAGTACATACAGAGGAACTAAATCATGATGTAAAAAAGAGAAATGGAATTTAAATGAAACCATAGTATAATATGTTGCGTGTTTATTTATATATATATATAAAAAAAAAAAAACATTAAAAAAGTATGTAAATATTAAGAAAACAAAGATAGTTAATAAAATATCTTTATTTGTAATTTTATTTTATGTCTTGTTCAATTCTTTCCCGTCGATTTTCTGCGTTAGTAAATCCATTTCTTCGAAAGATTTTGTCTCCTTCAAACTAATCTAAAATATAGCCCGATTATTTCAAATACATTGGTACCTCGACATACGCGTGCCTCAACATACGAGTTTTTCGAGATACGAGCGAGTGATTTTTTGCTTTGAGTTACGAGCGAAATTCGAGATACGAGTTCGGTTTAGCAGCATCAACACCCAGAAAAAGTTACAACAGGTCGTGCATCTGATCTTTTTAATGACATTTGCCTAACTCATTTCCAGAACATTCATTTGCTTCGAGATACGAGCAAGGTTGCGGAACGAATTAAACTCGTATGTCGAGGTACCACTGTAGTTTCTCGAAATGTCAACTTACATTTTCAGCTTTTCCCTGATTCAAATAGTTTCGAACGAACGAAACGAATAATTTTGGATCGATATTTCGTCCTCGATTGCGACCAGTTGCCAGACTGATGAGCGAGCCAAAAAATATTGAAATTAACGCACCGACTATCGTATACCAAACGAATGATAAGGTATAAAAGTTAAATTCTCGATTTCTAAAAAAAAAAAAAAAAAATTACTGAATAAAATTTTCATTAGTTTAAGTTACTCCGAGTCAAAATCGTTAGAAATTGGTGTGGAAGTGAAATTAAAATCACAACCCTCTGTGTTGACCGGCTTTTTTGGATAGAGTACAATCCCGGAAATTGCAGCCGAATGAGCTTTATAATTAATCCATCCCATTAAAATCATTGACATGAGTCCTCCATAAAGTGCTCCCTTAAATATATTATCAATTAAAATTAAATTTAAATGTTTTGTTCTCGAAAGGAATTTATCTTTGAAGAAAACGAGAAAACTCGTGAAAAACGAGTATTAACCGAGGTCTCTTTTTCTGATTAACGGGATACCATTGAAATCCCGTTGGAAATGAGGTATCTCATAACCTCATTTTTTAAAAATTTTGTTATAATGAACTACAATCAATTGTTTAAGTGTTGAAAACTTTGAATACCATTTGTTCGTAACCGTTAAGTTCTACCCAAATTATGAGCTTTCTATGTAAACTCACAAAAAGTATTTTTATAGGGGAAAGTGGGGTATTTGAGAACAATTAACTTTAAATTATCTTAATTAATAAAACATTTTTTTTATATAAACATAATAAAAACAAAAATATACAATATATAAAAAGTATTGCCATTCCTTTTTCCCCGGTAGTGTGTGAGGTAATTAAAATCAATCCTCGGGGGAAATAGAAACTAAATTGTGTAACGATAGTATACATAATATAAATTTTAATAAAAAAATTAAATTTCGCTGACTTTGGACTTATAATTATTATATTTCACAAATACAATTCACAAAAATTCACAAGACAAATTATAAATTTAAGTAAAAATAAATGTACAAAATCACAAACCGAAAAATCCAAATTGTCAATTTTGTATCTCTAGATACGTATTTCAAACGCCATGCGTTCGTCATCAGTGGATCAAATTGAAGTGTCTTCGAGGACAATTTCGTGCTGATTAACTATGTTTCACACAAATCACAGATGTAATTACTAGACGTGTATTGACCGTTCGTGCATTCGTCATGGGCCCATTTCTTACATTTGGTACACATAATCCAGTCTTCTTTAGGGGGTGATTCATATTTTTCCGTGCAGAATATGCAATAATAGTCCACGTCGTCACTTTCCTCGAACAACCTTTTGCAAATTTCTAACGACCGCTCTATGGTTGACTGATGGTGGCCTCGTTGTACTTCTTCGTTGTTGTAATTAAATATTTTTATTTTTTTTTGCGGTTTGTCTTTTTTGATTCTCTTCTAATTGATATTTTATGGGAGTGCTGGATAAAATTTAAGAATGTTTTCTTTTTTTTTTTTTTCGTTATGAAGTTTCTATTTTAGGAATGATAGGTATATTGGCTATGTCAGAAAGGAGCACAAGAGTTAATGGAAAAACAAAAGTGTTAATGGTTAAATCGGGTTGATGTTAATGATGTCTGTATAATGTTGTCGCTTGATCGTCCACAGGAATTGTTTTCTCAGTTGTAGTACTAGTAGTAGAAGTAGTAGTAGTAATATCACGAACGGAAGTAAGAAAATATTAAAAACATTTTAAAATATTTTCTTCATTGAATTTAAATAGCCACATAAAATTAATAAATGCATTGTACATGAAAGATAATAACAAAATATTATGCACTAAAGTTCGAAAAAAATAATTTTTTCAAAGATTTTTACATACGGCAAAAATTGTAACAAAAGATCAAATTTTAACTATTTACTTACCGTGACAGTATGCGAACGTTAATTTAAAAAAAATTTTATTCAGGAACCAAAGGATCACCAAACTTGTCAGTTCAACTGTTTTAAATTACCCGCTGTTCTCAAATACCCAACCTTCCCCTACTTTTTTCTGTGCAACCAATGGATTTCTAGTTAAATGCAAAAAACTAACACAGATTCTGGCTCTTATTCCCACAAAGATAAATTCCCTTGAAAGCCCAAATCTTATAAATTATTTCCATCCAATTTTTTTACCTTTGCGTTGATAAACGGTAATAAAATCCCCATTACATATAAACCAAGAACCGCCCCAGTTGTAACTCCCGAAATCGACATGGTCAACTAAAACTCCATCAAATCCAATAAAAATACTTCTTCAATCTGTACTTCTTACTTGATACACCAATCCCAGTTTATTAACCACCATCACCATCATAATCGTAACGCATCCAACTACAACCACCGTCATTTTCAGGACAATATTAGCATGCAACTGGCTAATTTCCCGCCGGATACACGGCTTGTAGCAATCCTCCAATATCACAGCCGCCAAAGAATTTAGACCACTCGACAAAGAACTGAGCGAAGCGCTGAAAACCCCCGATAAAAACAATCCGGTAAACCCGGGAACACCTTTCAAAGTTTCGAACACCAACAATGGTAAAAGTTGGTCCGGTGCTTCGACTATCTAACACAAGAAAAAAAAATTAAATCCATAAAATTTTCATAATCAATTTTACCTTGGTCGAGATTGGATCACAGTCATAAAATCGAGCATAGATCAACAAACCAGAATAACCGATCATCAAAAACATTACAGCCTTGAAGAAGCAGAACAGATACAAGGCTCTAAAATTAAGGTCTTAGTAAGGTTTTTATTTGATACAAGTTTAGTTTATGTACTGTTTTACGGCCTTGTAGGAGGGTAGAGACATATACCGTTGCATCATCACTTGGTTTAAAACGCCCTGTTGTATCATCGTGACTCCACTTCCAAAGAATAATCCCCAAAAGGTATATCGTTTAAATGGACTCATATCAAAACTAAAATATAACATTCTTGAACTCGATGATAGTTTTAGATAATATGGGGATGATTACTCAGGTGGTTCGAGTCGTTCCGATTGGATGTTTCTATCAAGAACAATTTGTAGTCCGCCAATATCGATGGTTCCCTTAATTATGGCCACCAAGAGGGCACCGACCATAACAAAAGCTTGTAAGAAATCAGTCCAAATTACAGCCTTAATTCCACCCTATAGGTAAGATCAAAAGTGATTTGATACAAGTTAAATTTAAAAGGGGTTGCATGGGTGTGAAAATTTAAAAATAAAAATTAACAAAATGAAAAGCCGACTTATATTTTAAAGTTGGTTTTTCATTTTTTTTATAGTTTTTATTTATTTCTCGATTTTTAGTGATCTGAAGTTTGATAACTGATTTTATTTCTCTTAAGGGTTGACATTTTTTGCATTTAATTATAATGAAAGAAACTTAAAGGAAAACACTTTCTAATATAAAAAAATCATCAAAATCCGATGATTCAGTTAAACGTCAATATTTCATCCCCTATGATTATCTTTAGAGGGTGGATTTTTTTCTTCAAATTGAAATGTGAACAATTTAAAGTTCTAATGTACGTAATAGAAAAAAATTATCGAAATAGGGTTGGCCAGTAAAAAGTTAATATTTCATCCCTTATTTTTCAACCTCTTACAAGGGAACGTTTCCGTAAAATTTATATGGGACCACATGGGAAGGACTAGCTATCATTAAAAAAAAGATTCATCAAACTCGGTTCACCCAGTCTAAAGTTCTGAGGTAATAAATATAACAAATCAATCGTAAAAAATACTTTTTACAGCAGCTTAAGCCTTTTAAGCTTCACATCTGTGCATTATCAATAAATTTTTTTACTTTTTTTATTACTAATTTTATTAGATCTATTGAAGTCTATATTGAAATCTATAGAATCTATTGAAGTCTATGAAATTTGTGGCGACGACATACATACATAGTCCGCGCATTACACATAGCGATCAGTAAGTGTAGAAAAGGCTTAAGAATAAGAAAAAAATACAGTCGAATTGAGAACCTCCTCCTTTTAAAGTCGGTGAAAAAAATTAATTGCTAGTATAACATCAAGAAATAAAAAAAAATAGTTTCTCCTTAATGAAAAAAAGAGTTAAAATTTAGGAAATAATTTTCAACCCCTTAGAAGTAAACGATTTCCTTCAAATTGAAATGGGACCACACGGAAAGCACCAGCTTTCAAATAAAAAAAGAATTATCAAAATCGAGCTATCCAATTAGAAGTTAATATTTCATCCCTTAGTTTTCAACCCTTTAGAAGTGAAAGATGTTCCTCAAATTAAAATAGGAATACACGAGAAGCACTAGCTTTCAAATAAAAAAAGAATTATCGAAATCGAGCTATCCAATTAGAAGTTAATATTTCATCCCTTAGTTTTCAACCCCTTAGAAGTGAACGTTTTTTTTCAAATTAAAATGGGACCACACGGGAAACACCAGCTTTCGGATCACCCAGTCAAAAGTTCTGAGGTAACAAATATGAAAAAAATATAGTCAAATTGAGAACCTCCTTTTTTTGAAATCGGTTAAAAAGACTAAAAATCAAAAATTTTCTAAAAAAATTATAAAACTCTTGATATGTTTCAACTCAGTATTTTGAAGTCTTAAGGGTGGTAGTTTTTCTCTAAATTTAAATATTGGTATGATATTTAGATGATTAAAAGTTCAAGTAAAAATAATTTTTTAAACTTTTAAGACCCATGCAACCTCTTCAAAGCCTTAAATCCTTACCAAGCACGTATAAAAAATACAAACGATACAAATCATAGCTGTGGTCAATTGAATATTGATTCCTGTAGCTAAAAATTACATGAAACATTTTATTTTTTTTTTTGATTTTTGATTTTTAATTTTACCATGGTTGAATGCTAATGAAGGCACGTAAACAACAATCGGCAGCCAGAGGACCTGAAAATAGTCAAAATTTTATAATCAATCGCGGTCAAGGCCTTTAAAAAATCGATTGATTAATTTAGTACCACTTGAATAATGAACAATATAGATCCGAAAAACCGTAAGGATTTGTCATATCGAAGTTCCATGTACTGAAAAAATTTTTATAAGTTAAAAATTTAGGAAAAATCTTTACCCTACTGAAAAAATCTCATAGGATCTCATAAAAAAAACCGTCGAAAATATTTTATGTGTATTTCATGAGATTTTATTGATGTCTTTGGCCGGAAAAATACTCATAGGATCTCATAAAAAATATTCTTTTGGTGAAATTCTATGAGATCCTATGAGTATTTTATAAAATCTCATAGGAATTCCACTTTTAGCTCAACTTAATAAAATTCTCATTGAAATTGCAAAAATACGAGGTTCTCATAATAATCTCGTAAAATCTCATAAAAATTCCTAAAATATGAGATTGGTCATAAAAATCTCATAAAATCTCCTATATAAGAGCCAATAATTCTATGAGAGTCTATGACATTTCTATGAGTTGTCGACTACTCATAAAAATACCATAAAATATTGGACTGTTAATTTTTCTTTCTCATAGGATCTCATAAAAAACTTTTTTTCTATGAGATCCTATGAGATTTTTCCAGTAGGGTAGTTCTGTATTTGGTACCTCATATACAGAGGTTACTTGCAGTTCCATGTAAATGGGGAGTACGAACTTTAGGGCTCCAAAAGCTGCAATTATTAAGCCGCATAGCACGTACATGTATTGAACTCCATACACATACATTTCTGTTGGGAGGCCAAGTAAAGTTATTCCCGAGATATAACTAAAAATTAAAGCAAAATTTTGAAACTTATTTTCAGCAGTGGCGGATTCAGGGGAGGGGTCACAGGGGTCATGACCCCCTGCAAGCTTTTATGCATTGAAAAAAATCATAAATTAAGTTTATTATTTAATTGTCTACTAAATACTAAACGTAACAGAAATTTGATTCAACAATCGTTGAATTTCTTACATTTATAACATTTTTACAGATTGCTTTTAACCAAGAAACGTCTAAAAACACGTTTTTGAGAGATATATTTTCAAAAATTTTCCGAAGGAGGACCCCCGGACCCCCTGCGTTTGGGGGGGGAACCCCACACTTTCCGGTAGTGACCCCCCACCAAACTACATCCTAAATCCGCCACTGATTTTCAGTCAATTAAAAAATCTCTTAAAATAAACTCAAAATGCAGATTTGAGGAAAATGTGTCGTAATTTTTAAAAATGACTGATTAATTGTCCAATTCCACGTGAATGACCTATTTTCAAATAGTAATTTTGTGTACGATACAAACCTAACGACCAGAGAGATAGCGACAGGAAAAACGCTCATCGATCGATTTCCCACCAGATAATCATTCACATTTTTCGATGCATGAAAATATCCAAAATAGATCCCGATGAATATGCATATGAGAAACATAAATGCAAACGATCCATAGTCGGCCCAACCAAACGACACTTCACTATTTATAACCGGCATATTTTTTCACTTTCCAAATTAGTAACACTTAAAACTTACAAGTGTTTAATAATCTAAGTAGAGGTATAATTTATGTTAATGGCATTTAATGATAAAAATGTTTATTATGCACAAAAATGCAGCACTAATCACAAAATACGCGTCGTGAACAAGAAAATTTGGACTGTGCCTGATAGACTTGAAATGTTGATTGCATTAGTCGAGACATGTTAAAGCCGAATTTTTCCTCAGACTAATTAAGACTTGCTTTCGTTAGATTTCAATTGAAAAGAATTTAATCGTTGGTCGTTAATTTATTTATCGATTTTAGAAAGATAAGATCATTTTTTTTGCGTTAAATGCAGTTTATGTGCACTTTCATTGAAAGGAAAAAATCTGAAAAAAATCAGATAGAAAAAACAAAAATTTTTCCTTTATTTTTTGAACCTTCTAATTAGACTCTTTTAGTTTTTTTTTTGTACATTTATTTATAACTAGCTGACACCCGCGACGTCGTCTGCGTAGGTTATTATGTTAAGAACATATTTAATTTACAGAGGAAAAACATTTAAAAATTGAAAGCAAAAATATATTAATATTAAAAATAATCGGAAAGAACTAAGCGTAGACAAATTTTGACTATATGCCATAAAATTGCTCCTAAATTGTCCCTTCAGAATCCGCTATTGCTCCAAGTGTGTAGTTAATAGTTAATTAATAATTATATTTCAAAAATTTGTAAATTCAAAAATAAAAATTGCTATATAATCCAAAATATTAAATGCTCTATCCGTATTTGCAATAGCTCCAGGTGTATCTACAGTTAATTAGTAATTCAATTTTTAAACTACTAATGTTTATAAGATCCAACGGGAGTTGATGACGTCATAGTACAACAATACATGTATAAATATTTACAAATAATTAATTATTAAAAATATTGCAAAAATTTGATCAATTATTTGGGTAATGAAAAGAGCAAATCTAGAACTTAAAATAAAATTTCAATTAAAAATTGTTTTGGGTTTTTAGCGATTTTAACTCTTGAGATTTAAATTTTTTAAAAAATTTAATTATTAATTAGCTTTTAACTATACACACCTGGAGCAATTGCGGATCCGGAAAGAGTATTTAAGGAGCAATTTTTAAAACAAAACTTTAATCCCGCTAATTTAACCCTTTCTGGTTAAAAAATAGATGCAATCATAAAAGGGAGTGTTGAAATGTAATTTGATTCTTGTGACGGTTGTAACTTAAAAATATATTTTGAATTTGTATTGCTAGTAAAATATAAAAAATGCTAAAAGAGAATTTAAAAAAAAAGAAGCTATTTTAATCTAATATCTCGCTGAACTGCATTAACTATTAAGTCTACGCTCAAATGAGCCGGTCAGTGAACACATCGATTAACTCCACTTTTTCAACTCTTACAAATTTTCATGTCAAAACACTTGGTTGACTCCTAACTTTATATATCCGAAATAAATTTTTCTAATAATAAGTTATAACAGCTCTAAATGACAGTTTGCTGTTTAGCTTTTCCATAAGAGACAATGTATTTCAGAAGCCTATTTTATCAATTTACTCAACTTTTTGCATTACGGAGGTAATCGATGAGTGCACTTAGCGGGTCAAATATGAAATAATCAGTAGGCAGTGGAAGGAGAAACACTCTCTATGCAGCTCATGCGCGTTAAGCCGTTTACCCCACTCTATCAAAGCGACGAAAAATCCACCACTTAACGCGTTTTGCTTGTTATAAAAATTGCATTTTTTAAAACTTTAATTACTTTGTTTTTAATGAAGATATCGTGATAATTCTTTTTTTAGATAAGGACCAAGTATATAAGAAGTAAAACAAAAAAAAAATTGATCGAAATCTATCCAGTAGTTTTTGAGTTAAAAGCGAACATTGGAAAATAGCTATCATTTTATTTATATAGATTTTAAAAGAAATATTTACTATCAATTTCTTTCCATCATATTAAAGAAATTTTTCTTACCACTAATTTCGCCAACTTTCAAATTACACGTTTTAAATACAACTAAACAGGTGTAGATAATTCGCGTATTTATGTTTTCACGTTATCGATAAAATTTACGTGTTTCTATAATACAATTTACGTAAAAAATTAATTTTCAAAAACTAATTTCCTATCTTTATCACACAAAATTTGTTCTTATTGGAATTTTTTTATCAAGCCATTAGATATCTAATTTATTTTATGACCTATATTCACGTTTTATATTTTACAACAATTACTCCATTTTCGATGCACAAAACAACATTTCACAAAAATAAAAGTTAAATATAAATTTTACAAGTGTTCGACTCAACACTGAAAACGTAACTATTGTACAACTCTTAAAAGTGTTTCAAAAATGAGTACGACTATTTCAGTTCTAATAATATCTTTTTGTTTTTTTTTTATAAAAAAAAAACTAAGAAAGATGTCGCTTTAGAATATTATATTTATTTTATATTGTATAAAAAAATGTTTAATCCTTAACAATTCAGTTTATATCTATTTGAGATCTCCAAGTCTCCTTTGTTACATATCGTTTTTAAGTTTCTTTGTTTCGGTAGCGGTCCTTTATTGTCCTTATGTTATTGATTGTAATAACGAACACCCGTCAGGGGTCGCTAGGCTTTTTTATATACAATGTTGAATTCCCCTTTGAAAGTTCCCACTATAACTATAAAGATCTGAGAGATTAAGATGTGAAGAAGGTACTACAGGGTTTTCTTAGATATTTGCAAAATATGAGCTTTTAGAAAAAAATTTGTAAAAAGTAAAATTGAAGTGAATTAAATTTTTTATAAGAAAGTTCAATTTCATTTTTTTTTTCAATGATCATTATTTAATGAGGTATGGGGGTCGAAAATTTGAAAACATAGATGAACAATGAATGTTAGTGTTATCAACAATGATTTTTTTTTTTTAATAAAAATTCTACTAATCGTATCGACCTAGGTAAAAACAATCGGCACTCTGATACGAGTTAGATTTGATACAGTATACTGTAAGTCGTAAGACGTTGTAGTTAGGGCTTACAATACCGAACTAAACTCTGAATACCGGTATTTGATATTTGAAATATCGGGATACCGGTATTAAAACCGGTATTAATTTTTACTTGTAAACACTACAGCTAATTTACAAAATTAAACAACCTTATCTAACTATTTAATAATTTTTGTGTTACACATTTTATGTATTTGTATTGTATAAACGAGACCTATTCATTGGGTAGTAGACGTAAAACATAAACAATCGCTTTATATTTCCGACACCACCGCTTCTCGATGGTGCCATACTCGGCTCGGTATGTGTTATAAATGTACCTGATATAGATTTTAATACAATGAAATTGTTTGTTTATCTTCGATAAAAATTTCTTGTAATTTTTATCAACTAATGTAATACCAAAATACCGGTATTTTACATAAATACCGGTTTTTAATAACGGACAAAAATCGTCCGGGATTCCGGTATTCGGGATCCCGGTATTGTAAGCCCTAGTTGTAGTATTACAACTAATATTTCAACGCACTCTAAAACTCTCTCTCTACTACTAATAAAATTCTCATTGAAATTACAATAATAAGAGATTCTCATAAAAATCCCGTAAAATCTCATAAGAATTCCTCTTTTGGTTCAACCTAACAAAATTCTCATTGAAATTACAAAAATACGAGAGTCTCATAAAAATCCCGAAAAATCTCATAGGAATTCCTTTTTGGTTCAACCAAATAAAAATAAAGAAAAAATAAAAAATACGAGGTTCTCATAAAAATCTCGTAAAATCTCATAAAAATTCCTAAAATACGAGATTACTCATAAAAATCTCTTAAAATATCCTAAAAGATAAGAACCGGAAATTCTATGAGAGGCTATGGAAGTTCTATGAGTTAACCCCCCATAGGATCTCATAAAAAAAACTTTAATTTTTTATGAGATCCTATGAGATTTTTCCAGTAGGGGTTCGCTTTTTATTAACGCATAGACATTTTTTAAGTTTAAATTTAAATTATTAACTTATAATTGAAATAGTGTTAACAGTAGATATTGTTAGGTTTGTATAGTACACTGTTACTCATTGAATCATTCTATATAAGGTAATTACCACCCCCCAATATCGAAACAGTACCTACGTCATTTTTAGACCACTGTAAATATTAATTCCACTGACCTTCAAACTTATGTAGGGTAGTTAATATATAATATTTCATACTCACAATGGGATTCTTATAAACGTGTTCATTTGTTTTTTTTGTAATTGCCTAGCACATGTTTACTAACTGTTCACCACCCTACTTCTGATCACGTATTCATTTGTTTTCTTTTACACTCACAACGAACTTTTACTTTCGCTTTATAGAGTTTACACTGTAGACCAGTGATTCCCAAACTTTTTTGGTCCACGACACAGTAAAAAAAATCAAGAATTTTCGCGACACTCCTGTTTACACTAATGTATGAATTTCTAAGAAATGAGAAAAAAATTGATTCATAATTCATTCATAATAATTCATTTTTTTTTCAAAACTACTCTTATTACCAATATTTGACACACTTTGGAATCTCTCGCGACACATAATTTGGGAATATTGGAAAATTTAAATATTTAATAATTCGATATATGAGTTTAGCGATCATTTTTACACAGAAAAAAGGGCGGCACATCGGATAGGGCGGCATCAAACCTAAATCCGCCACTGTGTCCACTAATCGATAATTAAACTATCATAAGACATTTCACTTCAAAATCCAACAGGTGTTACCAAAGGTTAACCATACGTTAACCGGGTTTCCAGGTAAAACTCCAACGAAGCTTTGCATTATCCCCAATATTTAAAATAAAAAACATATCCTAAGATCTAGAAAACCACACAGGATATAATAAAAGTCATTAATAACTTTACATTTTTTATTTATTTATTTGTACAATCAATGTTACAATCCAAAAATATTCACTCCCATTTGCATAAAATATTCTCTCTGTTCCCTGATTTCTTTTCACAATATTGAAACTATTTTTTTGTTCTTATTAATTTTATTCATTTAGTGCGTAATTATAGATTTTCTTTCTTTTTTTTTTTAAATATATATAATTTAATTTTATACATCAAGGCAAACAACATCAGGTCAATTTAACTATAGGTACGAGTACAATTTCAATAAAATTTTTTTTTGGGAAACAGGTTTATAATATCTAATAATTGTATAGAACATTTGGAAGTTAAAACTACAATTTACGACTTGTCATTTCAACGAATGTTTTAAGCTAGTTTTTTTAAAGAATTGTTTCTTAGAGATATGAACACATTCTTAAAGATCTAAAATTGTGGCTTATTTAAATCAATGTTTAAATTGTTCAGTCAAAAACCAATTTACTATGACTAAAAAAATTTAATAAGAAGATTTATTAGTTATTTGTATGGATATCGTTATCTAAGAGTTCGGCTAATTCGGTTGGTTCTGTCACGGGCAAACTGCATGCATAGTGGCGGCATACGTAGGCCGTGGGTCGTCCACCCAGTGGTCGGAGCCGTGCCACCATCTCCAAGCGTCGATGTAAAAGTGCACCAGGTCCTGACGGTCCGTCGGTCACAGCCAACAAACGGTTTGGCAGTAAACGTTCTCGCACCACGTCCAACAAAGCGTGCGTTTTTGGATCATCTGTTGGTCCCGCAATAAAAACCTTAAAAAAAAAATTCAAAAAATTAAAAAAAATTAAAAAAAAAAAATTAATTTTTTACTTGAGTTGGTGAGTCATGATAAGAAATCAACGCTGAAGTCATTTCAGGCAACGACATAGGAATAGTCGTAAGCCTCTCCGAAAACGCTGTTAAAATCCGTGCTGCTTTCGATCGTAAATCACTTCGATCCAAATACGCTGAGATTCTAAGTAAGTTCTGGGCAGCCACACTATTACCATTTGGTTCAGCTCCATCTTGATCTAAACCCAGAATTACACAGATTTTAAATCCTAATTTATACGAATTTTTAATATTCACCTTCTTTCAATCGTAGAATAACATTTGGCGTATCTTTAGGACTTTGAAAATACCCACTCGCTTGGGGGTCCCAAAATAAGCGATCTTGTTGTTCTTGCAACTCCTCGGCCCATTGCAACCAGTCAGAATCAAGCGAAGCCTCGTACAAATCCAGCAGTCCTCGTATCAAAAACGCATAATCCTCCAGAAAACCCGCTATTGGATTCGGTCTAAAACCCCAAAAAAGAATCAAAAATTATTAACTGATCTCAGAGAGAAGGTTGAAAGAGCCAGATCGTACGAATACACGTGCTGCCCCCTAGTCCGACTACAAAATTTGGAACTATTCCTTAGTCAATCGTTTACACTTTTCTCCACTCGGAACGACTAAAGGCATATAGTCTAAGAGCTAGCAACGTTTTCGAGAGAGAATTTTTGGTCGGCCAGTTTTTATGTTATCTCTCGCACTATCCCGGACATCATACGGGCTGTCGGGAGGGGTTACGTTTATTAGTGCGCATCGCACCTATGACAGGTAAAATATTAAAATTGTTAGAAAAAAAAAAAAGGTTTGAGATGAAGTTTGCAGAAAATAACATTTTACATAAAAAATGTCTAGTGACTAATTTTCGTAAAGTTTGCCCGCTACAAGCTTGTAAAGCTCATTGTATGCATGTCAGTACAACGGCTGTATCTCTGAACGGTCGGCCACTCAAATGACGTCACGTCGAGCCAGCCTTTCTAAGCTTGTAGCGGGCAAACTTTACAAAAAGTAGTCACTAGACATTTTTTATGTAAAATATTATTTTCTACAAACTTCATCTGAAACTTTTTCTTTTTTTCTGACAATTTTAATATTTTACCTGTACAGGTGTAAAGCGCACTAATAAACGCAACCCCTACCGACAGCCAGACAGCTCGTATGATGTCCAGGATAGAGAGATAACATATATAAAAACTGGCCGACCTAAAATTTTTTTTTTTCGACGTCGCTAGCTCTCGTTCTATTAGTCACTCGTTTACACTTTTCTCCACTATTCTACACTCTAACACTAACGTCCTCGACCGTTTCTCTATGGCTTTAGTCCTTCCGAGTATAGAACAGTGGAGAAAAGTGTAAACGATTGACTAAGAAATAGTTCCAAAGTTCGTAGTCGAACTAGGGGGCAGCACGTGTATTCGTGCAATCTGGATCTTTCAACTTTCTCACTGCTCATAGATTCAATTTACATTTGAACCACTTGGTTTTCCGATCCCGTATAACAACTTCGAAGCAAGATCTTCGTCTTATCATTATATAGATATTTCCGAATAAAATTCGCAGCTAAAATAGCCCGATTTGTATAACTGGCTTCTTTTAGAATCGAGCCGGCTTTTGCATATCCAGATATCATCAATCCATTCCATGCGGTGATGATTTTCGAGTCTAAATGCGGCCGTGGTCGTTTCGATCGAACCTCGAACAAAACTTCCTTGGACTTGTCCAAGATTTTTTCCACGTCTCCAACACTTAGATTGAATTTTTGTGCAGTTTTCGGTAACGAACCAAAGTTAATTAAAACATTTTTATTTAATAACTCCCCATGGGGGTCTTGTCGTTCATCGACATTACCCCCTGGTCGTACATCGAAATGATAACCAAAAACGTCTGAGTAAGAAATTTCGTTTAGTTTTAAATTACCTAAGTGTTCTTGAACTTCTTCATGGTCCCAAACGTAAAAAGCACCTTCAGCTTTATGAGTGGCATCGTTCGAAGGTAAAGAGTCAGCGTCTTCTGCGCTGTAAAATCCACCGATTTGATGGCTAAGGTCTCTCGAGACGTAACGTAATATACCCCGAGCCACATTCGCAAAGAATGCCTTCTTTGTGACTAAATACGCGTCGCAATAGGCGGTGACTAACTGACCTTGGTCGTATAACATTTTCTCAAAATGTGGCACATGCCATTTGTCGTCGGTCGAATATCTAGCAAAACCATCCCCGATATGATCATAAATTCCACCCTTTGCCATTTTCGCAAGCGTATTCAAACACATATCCAACGCTAATTTTCCCATTTCCGAGTCACGATTTCTCACATACACATGAAAAAGAAACGTAAAATTCGATGGTTGTGGAAATTTCGGCTGTTCATTCCATCCACCATAATCATGCTCGTAGTTCCTTGCAAACTGTTCGAAGCAACGATTCATGACACTAATCGGAGGCACGTCGATTTGATTCGATGCATCTGTAAACCCGTCCTTTTCGGTAGCCTTCCGTAGGGTGGTCAAGATCGAATCTCCTGTTTTTATTAGGACATCCTTTTTTTCGGTCCAGGCGTCGGAGACTTTACGTAAGATGGTCTTAAAACCAATCTGATATTTCGTGTCCTCCGGCGGGAAATAAGTTCCGCCTGTGATCGGTTTTAGGTCGGGAGTAAGGAATACCGACATGGGCCATCCTCCCCGATAGGTGGTCGCCTGGATGAAGGTCATGTAAATCTTATCGATGTCGGGACGTTCTTCGCGATCGACTTTGATGTTGACGAAGTGTTCGTTCATGATTTCAGCGACGCTTGGATTTTCGAAACATTCTTTTTCCATTACATGACACCAGTGGCACGTTGAGTATCCGACCGAGAGGAAAATTAGTTTGCTTTCAGCTCGGGCTCGTTCGAAGGCCTCATCCGACCAGGGATACCAATCGACCGGATTGTGCATGTGTTGTCGAAGATATGGTGAACGTTCCAAGGCTAAACGATTCGTGGATTTCTCCCGTTCCGGGAGTGATTTACTCGTCGAGGCATCCGACGACATCTTACGATTAAATACTGTACTCGAATTCAAGACAGAAATTCCAAAACTAAAATTTAAAAAAAAAATCACTTTGAGTGTAATAAAAATTAGATCGACCACTTATTCAGTGTTAATCTGGAGACTCCGAAAGAACTAAGTTAACTCAATAATTATAATGACACATTATCGAATGTTCCACAATCAACAAACGAAATTAAAAATAACAACGATCAAAGTACAGTGGTACCTCGACATACGAGTTTTTCGAGATACGAGCGAGTGATTTTTTGCTTTTGGTTACGAGCGAAATTCGAGATACGAGTTCTGTTTAGCAGGTCGTCCGTTAGAAATTGGTTTCGAGGAGTCAGAGGGGGAGGAGGTTATTTCTACAAGTGAGATAAAGGAGATCTTAGGAATGTGGGAGGGAGTTTCACAGTTTCAAAAGTTGCAACAGGTCGTGCATCTGATCTTTTTTAATGACACTTGCCTAACTCATTTCCGGAACATTCTGAGAGGGTGGAAGAAACAAACCTCCTTGCACATGTTTTTTTCTAAACGGCCTACACGTGAAAGCTAGAAAAATGTAGCGAAAAAGGCAAAGACCAGCGAGGATATCTAATTTATTTCTTTACATTCTCTTTTTTGTTTTTGTACAATAAATATTTGAAATTTATAAATACGATTTTATTATGCAAAACCACGTAAAAAAAATAACTGGGGTGACATTTTGAGAGTTGGGACCGATTAATGGTAGTTCAATTGTTTTGTATGATGAAATTTGCTTCGAGATACGAGTAAGGTTGCGGAACGAATTAAACTCTTATGTCGAGGATCGAACCGTACCTTGAAAAATAGAAACATTATCGAATGTTCCACAATCAACAAACGAAATTAAAAAAAAAATCAACGATCAAAGTACAGTGGTACCTCGACATACGAGTGCCTCAACATACGAGTTTTTCGAGATACGAGCGAGTGATTTTTTGCTTTGAGTTACGAGCGAAATTCGAGATACGAGTTCGATTTAGTAGGTCGGCCGGTAGTACGCCCACCACGATCACGGTGTGTTCGCGTTTTGTGTTGCGTTTACATTTACAGTTGTAGTTCATTTATTTTTATAACCATAGATCGGAAAAAAGTTTGTGAAAAGTCAAGTGCTAGTAAAAAAATGATGAGTATTGAATTAAAACGTGAAATTATAGAAAAACATGAACAAGGTGTTCGAGTTGTTGACTTGTCGAAGCAGTATGGGCGTAGTACTCAGTATTCAAAAACCACGTAACAAAAATAACTGGGGTGACATTTTGGGGGTTGGAATGGATTAATGGTAGTTCAATTGTTTTGTATGGGGAAATTTGTTTCGAGATACGAGCAAGGTTGCGGAACGAATTAAACTCGTATGTCGAGGTACCACTGTATCTTGAAGTATCTGAGTTCTAAAGAATGGATTTTGGGAAGCTTGTCCTTTCAAATGGGGGACGATTGGATATTATATTAATAAGTCAATTATTAGAAATTGGAACGGGTAAACTCTTTTAAATATCTGGGGTCGTTCGTAACAGAAGATGGCGACCGATGGAAGAATAGCCAGTAAGGTCAGGGGCCGATTATACAAGGCGGTTGTGAGGCTCATCTATAGCAGTGGGACTTGGTCAACCAAGAGGATATAGTATTAGGTAGTCTACATAGGAGAGGGGAGGGGCTCGGGATCAGCAGAACGAAAACTGCATACCTGTGGTTTGGAGGAAGTGGCAACAACAGGGAGAGAAATTGAAACGGGTAAACTCTTTTAAATATCTGGGGTCGTTCGTAACAGAAGATGGCGACCTTGTCGGGGAAGTAAACCATAGAATTCAGGTTAGGTGGAGGAGCTGGAAAAGAATTTCCGGAGCGTTGTGCGATGGAAGAATAGCCAGTAAGGTCAAGGGTCGTTTATACAAGACGGTTGTGAGACCAGCGTTCATCTATAGCAGTGGGACTTGGACAACCAAGAGGGTCCACGAGAAGAAGTTAGATGTTGCTGGGGAAGACGAGAAAAGATAAGATCAGGAATGAAAGGATAAGAGAGACAGTGGGAGAGTGCTCTAAGAAAATACAGGAAAGAAGGCTACATGGTATGGACATGTGACGAAAAGGGGAGAGGGCTGTGTTGGGAAACGAGTGGACAGAATTCAAGTGGAAGGACGGAGACCAGTAGGAAGACCGAGGAAGAGATGGAAGGACTTCGTCTCAGAAGACATGAGAGAAAAGACTGGTAGAGGAGAGCCAAGAAGAGGGTAGGATGGAGGGAAGAGATACGGAACGGCGACCCCGAATAGGGAAAAAAACCTAAGAGGAAGAAGATTAATAAGTTCATTAACTGCAGTATCTCGGAAAGACGGACATGACGCCTGGCGAGATAGCAACGGCAGCCCCTAGGCAGGTGCTGGCTTTCGTTAAAAGCCTGGAGCTCTCCTAGTAAACACAGAGGGTCACATCACAATAGACCTCCTTGGTCGCAGGATAAAAGGAAGAAATATCTTGAGACCCGCAAAACAATTCACAATTCACCCTTATATTTGTGTCGCCCAGGACTGGCCCTAAAAACCCCCCATAGGCTACGCCAATGCTTTTATCTATGAATATTTTTAAAAAATTGCTTTACTCGTAATAATATTATAAGAAATTATATTTCCGGAACTATCGGAACGCTCTCCAGATTATCGAAAACGTTTAATTGGCAACCCCATGAAAAATCGACGAGTTAAATACCTGGTTTGGGCCGTTTGAGCTGGTCGTGGTTTGTCCAAATCGCCAATTTTACCACCAAGTGTCGAGCTGCAGCTCACATTCACATTACTGGAAATCGTTCGCGAATCGGACGATGACAATCTGCGAATCAGTAACTGCACCAGAGGATTTTGTATGACCCGTCCGGTATTCATAGCCTGTCAGTGCCATGCATTAATAATGCATGTATATATGATGCATTTAAATGCAATCAATCTCCGTTTATGACGCACACGTAAAAAAGCCAATAATGCACCTCGATCGAATACTCGAAATAGCAACTAACTCAATCAAACTTTTGCAAGTCAATTTTTACACTTCTGAAAATTTATAAATCTAAGTCGCACTTCTTATAAATTTATTTTTATTATCAATATGACCAAAACACTAAAAGAATTTGGTAAATGAAACGCTCGATTGATAAAAAAACGTTAGCTTATAAACCTTCCGATAAAACTTAAATATTATTTTTATTTATTTATAAATTCATAAATATAATATTATCTGACAATTTGTGCAATCATTAAATTTGAATTTTTCCATAATAAACAACACGTAAATTTTCTATCTCAACGTATTCTAATAAGTTAGAACGAGATGGGGCGATAGAGGCAAATATGCACTGTAATGTGTACAGACACAATTTATTTATAATTTTTTTTTATTGATAAAGGAAATTTTTAAAAAATGATTAAAATGTGGTTAAATGATTAATTAAGGTATTAATTATCAATATTTTTTATTTCGTTTTAAATTAATTGATTACATATTTATTTATTGTTAGTTTAAGCTTTTGACACTAGAGGAGTTTACTGTAGACCTGTGTGCGTTTGCGCAATGATAACAATGCGTTCCTTCCTCGACAAACTTCACGTCAGAACTCTTTCATTCCATATTTCGCCATTAGCGAAGGATATATCACACGAGTTTGGTGAGTTTTTCATTTCATTATCCTTTTAAATGTTTTAATTTTTGGCCAATTTATGTATTTATTGGTAGTTTAAATCTTTTTATATTCAATTCAATATAAATTTAAGTAATTTATCAAAGGATTGCTAAAATATTTGAAGATTTAAAAATCGTCGGCATGCCTATCTTGGGCAAGAGACATTGGTAATTCGTATCAAATGTGGCTCTAATCAAGACAGGCAAGAGTAAATCTTTTGGTTAATCCCCAATTAAACTAAAATGTTTAATTGGATTCATGCTAAAGATACATTTGGTGTTTTATATAATTTTTTCATAGTACACGTGTTCAAGATTGTAGTCAAATTCTTATGCCTTTCGTTAACCGGAAGTTAACTCGAGGTATAAATTGAACTAATGTCCAAATTAAGTGATGACCATTGAAGATGACTACAATCAATCAAAGGTCTTAATTTTTACTTGGAAATTAGTCCAGTTTTATGCCTATTCAAGTCGAGTTAACCACTGGTCATAAGTAATTATAGAAATTATAGCCATTAAACTTGAGAAAAATTAAAGTCAAGCTTATATTAAAATCTAATTAAATCTGACCAAGTACCAAAATTTCACATTGAGTTAGTAAAGGTTATATATAGATAACCATACAGTTAGTGCTAGATATATACAGCTAACTTGGGCTATTTTTTCACGGTTCAGGGGCCATCCATAAATAACGTAACGCGAATTTCTTTGATTTCTGACCCCCCCCCCCGTCCTTGTCACAGTTGGTCACATTTGTGAGACCCACCCCTCCTTGGTTTGACATTTTTACAACTTTACGTCTACAAATAGGTAATAATTGAATTAAAACAGCAGTTCCAACATTTATTATTTTTTTTAATTTAAGGCAGTATTCTAGTTCTCTAATATTTTTAGTATCCAGTCTTTAATTAGTTATTTATTAACCTTACAAAAGTACAGAAAAAGAAAACAAAAAAAGTTTAAATTTTCAAAAATTAGCAGCTAATGAAGTGGGGGGGGGTCTCAAAAAATTGGCACGTGACCATACCCACGATTCCAACCCTCCTAGCAATTTGAAACAATAAAGAGAAAATATTACTAATCTAGAGTAATGTCGCAATGCCTGGAACTACGGAAAAATTTTATTTTCACAAAATGGCAACAGCCTGAAAAAAAAAATTTTGTACCGCTTTTTGACTGTTTCGAATTTTTTAAAAATAGTAAAAATTGAAATTTGGGGATGGGGATAGTTTCAGGTATAGACAAGTCTATAAAGAAGACTCTCTAAAAATTTCAGGTAAATCGGTCCAGTAGAACCTGAGAAATCGTGGGTATCGTTTTGAAAAAGACAGTTTCGAGAAAAACGCGTTTAAAGTTTCGGGTAAAGTTACATCCCGGGGCCATACAATGGTAGTTAATACTTACATTTTTTAATCAGCGATTTCTGGTCCAAAAATATTGAAAATTTTGAAAAATCTTCTTAAGGGCACATTCTTAAAGGTTTAAACTTTGAGAATATGAAAGAAAAGAAAAATCGATTTTTCAAGTTTCTAGACTAGAATAATACCCCCTTAAATGATTTTTCAATAAAATTAAAAAAAAAAACTTTGTCGACCCCCTCCCTCCCCATTAACGTGTGTTGTAATTTATGTATAGCCCCTTATAACATTAACACTACTACAATATATATGGTATAAGCTGCTAAATGATAATAAAAAAATCTAAGGGTTACAGTAAACGTAAATGAATTTTTTATTTCTTTTTAAGGATTAAAAACTCGTCACCATGGTGAACGGTCGCGTTCCGACAGTATGCTCCAAAACCTATGTAACCCCCCGTCGTCCCTACGAGAAGGCTCGACTAGACCAAGAATTAAAAATCATCGGAGAATACGGTCTTCGAAACAAACGTGAAGTATGGCGTGTCAAATATACCCTAGCCAAAATCCGTAAAGCTGCCCGTGAGTTGCTGACCCTCGAAGAAAAAGATCAAAAACGGCTATTTGAAGGTAATTTGAAAATCATCAAGGTTGTCGACGAATTTGTATGAGAGCTCCATGTGCAATCCTCACTATTCATACGAGAACTCGTATCCTATGTAGAATTCATTTTTCCAATTATATTTCACAAATACAACACAAATTATAAATTAAAGTAAAATAAATGTAAAAATCACTAAAACCAAAAATCCAAATTGTTAATTTTATATCTCCAGATGCGTATTTCAAACGCCATGCGTTCGTCATCAGTGGATCAAATTGAAGTTTCTTCGAGGACTTCACTCCTCAGCACAAAATTGTCCTCGAAGGCACTTCAATTTGATCCACTGATGACGACCGCATGGCGTTTAAAATACGTATCTGGAGATACAAAATTAACAATTTGGATTTTTCCTTTGTGATTTTTACATTTATTTTACTTTAATTTATAATTTGTGTTTTGAATTTTAGTGCGTGGTATTTGTGAAATAAAATAATTAAGTCCAAAGTCAGCAAAATTTAATTTTTCATTTTACTGTTAAAAGTTCTTTTTTAATGGATATTTTATTAGATGTTTTTTTTTTTAAATTTTCGTACGATGCATTTCGCTACTTTCGTAGCTTCTTCTAGTACTTAATTATAAACACCAACTTTTTATTAATAATTTCAGTATACATTTTGTATACATATAAATGATTTATATCAGTGGCGTGCGGTAACTTTTGAAACAGGGCATGCGGTCAGAAGGAGGGGGGGGGGGTTATTTAAACCAAAAATTTTAAAATATTTTTTTTAATTGGTAAACATAGTATTATATTATCTATTTATTTTTAAAAATTAGCCTTATTCAACGGTTCTTACAAAAATCATCAATAACCGCATCATATAATGTATTTAAAAACCACGAAAATAGTTCTTATCCTAAAGAATAGAACATTTGTATCGCCTCTGGGTAAATAAATCACGAACAGTATCAGTGTAACAATGAGTAGCAATTAGTAAATTCAAAACGTCAAACGCATCTACAAGCGTCAACCGACAATGTGAAACGCCGAGAGAGATAGTACTCAACCATACTAGTGCGCTTGCGCAACCAATTCTAGCCAAGCCCTTAGCATGCAACGGTCGTTGCGCATTAATTCGGCTTTTGCCGTTCATTTGATGTGGTATTCTGTGCTAATCTTATGAGCAATACGTTTTATAATTTCGTAAATCAAAAAATGTATAAATGACAAAAACATTTTGTAATTGGGAATTTTAGAATCATTTCACAATACATGCAATTACGTAAATTAAAATATGAATAAATTTAAAAAAATATTTAATTTTTTTAATTGTCTCAATCCCAGGGCATGCGGCGCATCTACAGCATGTATGGACCGCACGCCACCGATATATATATATTTAAATTATTAATTTATAAACTTATAATTTAAAAAAAAAAATTTTGAGTGGTTGATAATTTTACATATTGTAAGACTATCAACACATATTCAAAATGTATACTGAAATTATTAATAAAATAGTTGGGGTTTATAATTAAGTACCAGAAGAAGCTACAAATAAAAAAACATCAAATAAAAAATAAAATATCCATTAAAAAAGAACTTTTAACTGTTTATTTAACTATGGATAAGAACTCGAATAATTTTCATTTTACCATTTTAATAATTTAATTTTTTATATTAGGTAACGCCCTATTGCGTCGTCTCGTCCGAATCGGAGTCCTCGACGAAGGTCGTATGAAGCTCGATTACGTGTTGGGTCTAAAAATCGAAGATTTCTTAGAACGTCGTCTCCAGACTCAAGTATTTAAATTGGGATTGGCCAAATCAATTCATCACGCCCGTGTTTTAATCCGACAAAGACACATTCGGTAAGTCAATCGCAGAACCTCTACCCTTGGGTGAATCATAAAGGCCACTTATGACGACTCCAATGTCGCATAATGTCTTGAAATCTCACACTTAGTACACGCTACCAAAAGAGGTATCATATGGGTAAAATCTTTTAAGACGAAACGATACAAATTTTCTCTTCTGATTATAGAGTTCGCAAACAAGTTGTGAATATTCCATCATTCGTTGTTCGGTTGGACTCACAAAAGCACATCGACTTCTCGCTGAAGTCACCATTCGGTGGTGGTCGTCCAGGACGTGTCAAGAGGAAGAACATGCGAAAGGGAACCACCACAGCTGCTGCTGAAGAAGAAGAAGATTAAATAAAATTGTTAATTGGAACACTTAAAAATTGTTTCCAAATAAAATGAATGCAAAATAAACTATTTAAATTATTTTTTTAAAAATTTCCTCTTTTTTCTATCCTTTATACATCGATTCGCTTGTGTCATTGAAGAGGGATTAAATGCGCATGCTTTTCACCATACAGGATATTAAGGATAACAGGACCGTCATTAATTTTAGATTTTCAATTAAACTTCAAAGCATGTAAAAGATGGAATTTTGATGGGGTTTTTTTTAAGGACGAAAAATTTATTATGAATCGATAAGACCACATGTGGTTGTACTGATGTGTATTCGTTGCATTGCGCTAGTTCAGTACGGCACGGCAACCCCTTTTATGAACGACAAACCACCCCTGCTTTTATTCACCCCCTATATTTTCCAACATGAAATGAGTAGCGTGGTACATTTGAGAGTAATTTAGAAGCACGTTGTACAAGACAGAATGTGAAATAAGACAATTGGTTTGTGCACGGACAAAAAAAAATTGGCTAAAATTTTGAATCATAGGTTTTTCTTTTTGAGGAAATTTTGTGGATAGTTTTTTTGGTGATTTTCACACGTGCTTGTTGTGATGGTGCTTTTGTCAGATGAGGGTAAAATACGTAGAGAACGACGCCAGAGTCTCGCGCGTTTTATTCTTATTCGTGCAAAAAACAATGCAGCTGTTTAATTAAGGGGGTTGAACATTAATTTATCAATAATTTAGCCGTTTGATTGGAAAGTTTTCTTTGAATTGTTTTGTATAAGGACTGAGTTTTAAATTGCTGTTTTATTTATATGATTTTCTTGTGCGGCTCAAAGGTTAATTATACAGAGAAAATTCAGGGGAGATTCGCCGACTTAATGGTTTTCCTAACAAAAATTCTTTCGTCCAGATGAAAACTGAAGCATCGGTTTTAAGGTAAATTTATACTTCAAATTTTTCTATAATAATTATAACAATTACCATTCAAATGTACCCCTATAGTTTACATATATATTATCTAAAATGTGGCATTTTATGCATTTATTTACATATTTGATTAAGAAATGGTAATTTTAATAAAAGTGAATGGTCCGAAAATTTAAATAAAACCAAAATTTAGATTGTTAAGTTTATTGCAAATCGTTTAAATAAAACATATTAAAAATTTTAATTAAAATTTATATTTTAAAATTGTCAACGTTAGTTATGACTTTGGCTGGTAGGTGGCGGTAGATACATCAAATGCATACAGCCATTGTTGAACTGACTTTAATAATTTTGTTGGAAGCGTCTCTAATTTTTAACGTTTTATTTTTGGTTTTAATTAAATAATTAACAAATATTTCGTAAATGACCGAATGTAAATGTTGTCTTCTTGTAATATATTTCTATATGAAGTATAGTTTTAATAAGTTAATAAAGTTGTGTGAGTGTATTGAAGCCGGTATCGTCTGTTCTTATGCAGGTGTATGCAATGAAGCGTCTATTAAAAAGGTACGAAATTGAGGTTTCTTAAATAAAATTTGTAACTTAATCAAAGTTTACTTAGATTTAGTATTGGTATTAGGGTTATTATAAATTTTCGGAATGGAAGGCTTATTGAAGCCAACTTGGTTTAAAGATTTGTGCATTACATCAGAGGCGGATTCAGAGGAGAGGTCACGATCCTCTACCAAGCTTTTCTTACATAAAAAATGAATAAATTAAGTTTATTATTCAACTGCCTTTATTAAATTCTAAAACTAATAGAAATTTGGTTGTTTGGCTCGTCCTTTCCTTCCCTTAGCGTGAATACCGATCATTGTATTAATTGTTTTGTACATTCAAATGACAGTATTCTTTTCTCTATAATACACTTTTTTTATTTTAAAATGTATGTAGGCCTAGAACTTCGCGTGTCAGGCACATAGCAAATAATTATCAATATAAGATGTAATAGGTTTTGAAATTATATAGGCCTAAGTCAATTTTCATTGTGTTAAATTCCAGGCTAGTTAGGACCGATGGTAACATTTCTAGGTCCATGGTCCATTCATTGATTGTATTGTATTAATTATTAAGTTTTCATAGTTGTAAATTAATATTTCCTGTACAAGTTTTCAATACGAGGCGTTCATGCGAGGCGTCACAGTACTTTCTTTTACTTTCGTTTATGAAACTCACTGTTGGTTAAAAGAACTAAAAGTACTTTATAACTATACAAATACATATAAACAGAACTAGTGTATATGCATACAGCCTATATGCATATGGATATACGAATTCCGAACTTTCACCCCAGAACCGCCCTTATTTGAATTTTCCCAGGAAAAAGTTTCAAATAAAAGTTGTAGCCATTAAAGAGTCTAACAACTATAGAAAGTTTAAAGAAAATCGTTGGACCCGTTTTTGAAAAAAATTGAAAAGGCTCAAAAACTTCTAGAATAAAGTGGAGCTTTCGATTAACCAATTTCAACCAAAAGCTTCGCTGCACAACTAGGTATAATATGGAGGCCAAATTTCAAGTTTGGTGAGATTCGGATTAAGCTTTCGATACGATATGGCTGTCACACACAGACATGTTTCTAAAAACCTTTTTTGGACTCAGGGGACCTCAAAACACGTATTTCCGGTGAAAGCTCGAATTCGAAAATTCGACCCGATTACAATACTTCCTTTACTATCTATATAGTAGTAAAAGAAAGTTAAAACTTTATTTGGTATTTCTTTTCTTGAGTTCTTGAATTAACGTTTTCTTTCTTTCTTAACTTAGGTACCCCTTGTTTTAAGCAAAGTAACAAAAATGAATTATAGATCAATTCGTAATATTTTCTTTGTTAAATGAGGTATAGAGTATAAAGTTATCTTACCTTTTTTGAATTGACAATATTAACCATCGTGGAATTTCTTACATTTATAACAGGTTGTAGTTAAATAAATAGTACAAGATACAAATCGATTAGTTATTGTTTATAGTCAAGAAACGCATAAAACGCGTTTTTGAGAGATATATTTTGAACCCCCTGACTCCCCTCCCCGTTAGGGGATATCACCACACACCCTGGTAGTGGCCCTACCCCAAGCTATATTCTAAATCCGCCCCTGCATTACATAGTAGATACACTGATTATTCTACAGAAATAATAAATTGTGTGATAGCCCTCCTAAGTAGATACTTACCTAAATAAAGTTAGCGAAACAACTTTTCAATTTGTGAAAACTTTCCATTAATCGCTATAGTCTATACCGCCCAAAAGACTATTTTTTAACATATCGATTTTCTGATGGAGTGGAATTTCGAGGGTTGGTTCTTCCATTTTGTGGCCCATACCATCCTGATCCTTTTACTGAGGTGCTTCTTGAAATCCTCAAAGGTGTTTGGGCTACTACAGAAATTTTGGTTGAATTTTGGATTTCCTCATTGGCCCTTGTATTGCCGTTTCCGCTAACGTGCGAAGGGATCCATGTTAAGTTGATAATTTTCTCCTATTCCTTTTGGGAGGGTATGTTGGCGTGGATATTCGATATCTTTTGGTTGGGAAAAGGGTTGGGAGAATTAATGGCTTTGAGACAGGATAAGAAGTCGGTATATATTAGGGTTCTATTTACATTTTGATGGCCCCCATTGGAGAGGGCTAGTTCATGCGGGCTTCACATGAAAATATAGAGAAGTAGTGCGGAAGATGTTGGCTCATGGTTAATTTCGTCGGTTATTGTCAATTATTGATCTGATCGTAGTGGCCTTTGTTTTTTATTTCATGGAAGAGCTGTTTAAACACGTTCTGAGGGGTTCGTTCTTTTGGGTATTCTTGTAAATCTAGGAAGATGGCGGTTTCTTTTTCCTTCATGTAGGTATGGGAAAGGGAATCTTTGGCTGAAGATGGGAATTTGTAAATTAGTGTCTGGGAGATACTTACTTGCTTTGGTCGCTTAGGGGAGTTTTTGTTTTTTGCTTTGAACCCGGTTTGAATGAATTTAGGATTTTGGAGGACCCGAGGTTATTTTGTAATGTTTGATGGGAAGCAATGAGTTGGATGGCTTGTTGTTTCCATTTTAGAGGAATGGGGACTTCGTTCGATTTTGTCAATAAGCTGTTAATGGGGCTCGTTCTTTCTGCTCCTAAGGATAATCTTAGGGCTGAGTTTTGGATAGATTCTAGTTGTATGAGATGAGTTGAAGAATAGCCTTAGCTCCATAGTCCATCTTTGTTCTAAATACCGTTCTGTAAATATCTCCATTTGTTCTCCACTAATTTTAGTTTACTCCATTCTATTAACTATCGATGAAATGTTGACTTATCCCATCGAAAATTTCTACTAAAACACGATAAAATCCACTTAGTTTTAAATATTAATAATTAAATAAGTACAGGTGAACGAAACATCTTCATGTCTCCATAAAATTTTAACAACGTACAAGCATAGGCAAACCATACTACACTAACGCATATCTAATTGCCTATACGATATGCTCACTTCAAATAACTTAATTTACTTGTTAAAAAATATCAACATGATTCCATCAATTTTAACATAATCAAATTTTAAAATTTAAAATATGCACCTCATGAAAACGCAAGGGGCTCAATGCACTCGGTGCATATAGTAATATGAAAAGTGCAATTTTAGGACTGTCTCTCGTGTGTGTTAAATTTATTACATAGTAACTTGAATGGCTTTCATGCAGAAAATTAATTTCACCCCCTGGCGATTCATTGCATTTAATTTAACGAAGTTTTTTTTTTTATTTATTTTAAAAAGTTCCTTCAGGATGAAATCCCTGAATCCAATTTACAAGCGGATTTTATGTGATCACCATCGAACAGCTTTAGATAGCGACGAGAGTCATAAATAAAATTCCTCCACCAATAAATAATTTGTTTGGGGAATTGGGGGGGGGGGGGGTGCATATATAGACAGAGAAAATTACATCAAACCATATAATACTGTACAATTCGATTAACGACAACAACTATTGAAGATAAACTAAAATCGTTTATTTAAAAATTAAAATCGATAGACTCAACAATTCTGAAATTTTCATATAAAAATTTAATAAAAAAAGGAAAGATAAAAACCGTTGTACAGCTGAGACAATGTGGTAATTAATCGGTTTTCCTTGTCGGATTGACACAAAGAACTCCTGAACGTGTTATTTATTTATAGTAGACATCAATTCTTGGAATGATCAAATGGTGCGATAAATAACACAGTGTCGGTTTGGCTCGATGTCTGTCTATCTGTCTGATTGCCGGCTTCGAACGTCTACGACACCTAGACCAGAAAAAAAAAATCCTCAAAACAAGATTATCACAGTTTTAATTAAAACCGACGCAAATTTGCATCTTCAAATCCATTTATAACACATGCATTTGTGTAATGCCCATTTTATCACATAACAATTAATTGGTCTTCGAGTAAATTTTTAAGGCAAAAAGGCGAGACGGAGTTGATATTTTTAGATAGAGGTGTTTGACTTGATTTTATTGATTTATGTGTGTGTGTATATGTAGTGAATGTAGGGTTGAGGATTAAAAGATTGAATATCACGCATTTCAACGGCATACGTTTAGGGTATTAAGGGTGATATGCATATAGAATAAGAAACTGACCTACCCTTCTAAGTCTTCTTCATGGAATCAGAGGAAAAAGTGATTTGTCTTGGGATTTTTTTAGAGATTTAATTCTATTTATCCACTGATAAACCCTTTTTTTCGACTTAAGTATAGATCTTCAGATAGTTTTAGTCTGTATAGATATTGAGGACAATCTATCAGATTTTACATAGCGATTTGTTAAAGTATAGAAAGGGACTGTTTTCTTTGTTTAGATTAACTTGGATTAATTATATAATCATATTTGTGTTTAATGATCGACGTTATGTTCGTCGCGTTGGTATTACATTCTTGGCATGTTTCTGCGAGGGTTGTAACTGTGGAAGTGCATATTAAAAACAACCCTCCGCAAGCGAGAAACCTTTGCAATTCCTTTCGTGTGGCCAACATAAAACAGGATGACTGCGTGATATTCGTGTGTGATACAGGCTGTGCCATTTATCGTGCACAATGCAAATACCTCAATTTTCTTAAAACCAATCCAAAAAACTACAAATCTATACCAATAATAAGATTTTTACTACTTGAATACTTATATAATAAAAACGTTCCATCTCTCCTGCGCGAGACAACACAAAACGGAATCATTTAACAGCTAAGATTTTTATCTAATCTAAAAAATTTAAGGTGTTTTCATAATCTTTATTTCCTACATTTTCATATATTTAATACAAAAATATAAATGCCATTTACATTGTAGTTTTCCCCAAAAAAAACAGGGTAATAACAGGGTTTGTCCAGGGTAAAGTTGAAAACAGCTGAGCCGATTTCAATGGAATTTTCACTAAAAGTTATTAAATATTGTAACTTACGTTATAGGCTACTTTTTATTTCGAATAGTTTTTTCTGTCTGTTTGTTTGTTCTTGGCAAACTTGAAAACGGCTGCTCCGATTTGGACGAGATTTTTACTACAAGTAGTAAATATTACAAAAAGTGTTTTAAAATACTTTTTATTCCGAAAAAATGTTGATTTTCTGAGCAAAAAAATAAAAACTATAAAAACTGCGCAACGAAAAACATACATCGGCAGGCAGTTGTGATACAATGTACATATACTAACATATCGTAGAGACGACATGATTTTGAACTATGTAATTTGTTATTCTTATAAATTAATGTTCGCAAATTTGAAAATTATAACCATGATAGAAGTATAGCGATAGGTTAAATTCCTAGAAACCATAAATCCATTGTGAATTTACGGGTAGTTAATATATTATTAATAGTTCGGCTGAGTAAACGTTCGAATTGTCGAGGGAGGAGGAGGAAATCCTCTGCAGAAAATATGATTTCATTCATAAAAATAAATATCTTTGTTCAAAAATGAGACCCGTAAGAATAAATAACAAAAACAGACAGTTCGACTTAAGTGATCCCGATTAGGAGTTTGACTAAAAGAGGTGAAGCCGTTAGGCAGAGCCCCCAGGACAAAAAGAAAAACAGCCCAAATTATTTTTCAAGAGAAAATAGCATCTTAGATATGACCATCGCGTTGTTTTTTTTACCAAAAAACTTTATTCTTAATTTTTAATTTATTTTAGCAAGATATATAAGAATTCGTTGTCCAATCTTGGACCTCGGGAAATAGCAGACTTGTCAATAAGACATAATGGAATTAATACTATATCCAAGAATAATGAACCTAAGGCATCCAAACTTGATACCTCAGATCTTAAGATAACACATTAAATATTATTGATCCTAAAAAAGGTAGACTTCCTAAAAGATAGCTACTTATCCATTCTACTAAAATTAATAAATTATTTCATACGACATTTGGTGTGAAAGGTTCTCAAGGCTTAAAATTTTCTTAATAATTTACAATATTCAAAAAAACGTAAAGATCCTATCTATAAGATAGCTTATATCTGTTCCTGAAAAAGTATTTTAACGGATTTTCATGAACTTTCTACGAAATAAAGGTCTAGAAATATCTAATTGTTTTTTTTTCTAAAAAAAGCTTAATTTCTTATTTTGGGTAAAATTTTCTATTATTCAACCAGATTAATTTAGATACGCTCTGCGAAGCGGGCGGGTATCAGCTAGTCATTAATATTTTCAACAAATAAAATTTCATTTTGTACAATTAGTGCAATTTTAGAGTAATGATCAAAAATATAAATGACAGGGGAACGACATTGGACAGCTTTTACAAAGCTTTTAGTTGAGAAAAATTATTCACATCCAAGTTGATCCCAAATTTTTATTTAAGTTTCATCATTTCATCGTATCGCAGAATAATGAATAATGATTAATTTAATCGTGAAACATTAAAATTGTTTCATTGACAAATCAACGTTGTTTTAATTGAAAATTTCCTGTCTTCTACCCTTAAAATGGTTATGGTATAAACGGTTTATTTCGATTTTAGACAAAACTACAACCCTTATGGAAAAAAGTTAAATTGCAAAGTTTTAGGTAATAAGAAGATCTACAACTTTTGTGCTAACACTTTTTTCACATAACCTTAAAATTAATGTGAAAAATTCCAATAACCAATCTTTTGGTCTGTTATTTTCATCTTTTACAAAAAAGAATTTTTTCATGAAATTTATTAAAAACGTACCTTTTAATGTCCGAAATACATTGTAATTTTTTTGATTTCAAATATTTATTTTTCACCTTATTTTAACTTAATATTGAAAACGCACCCTAATTTTTAATCGAAAATTCTCACGTCAAAATATTTACTTCTTTAAATAAGTAGGTGGGCTTTTTGTTCGTTGAAATCTTTACTTTCTGATGGTGCAAAAAATACATTACAATGTTAAATGTTCCCAGAAAATGCCATAATTGAAGTCTAAATTTTAATAAGTTGCTCAAAGTTGTATTTGTACAATTGGATTATGTACATTTTTTATTAAAATTTAGACTTTAAATATTGCATTTTCTGGGAACATTTAACATTGTAATGTACCTATATTTTTTTTGCATCATCAGAAAGCAGAGATTTCAACGAACAAAAAGCCCACCGACTTATTTAAAAGTAAATATTTTGACGTGAGAGTTTTCTATTGAAAATTAGGGTGCGTTTTTTTAAATATTACTTAAGTCAAAATAAGGTGAAAAAATAAATATTTTAAATCAAAAAAATTACAGTGTGTTTGGGACATTAAAATTATAATGTTACAATTATTTGGACCTTTAATTTAAAGGTTTTTAATTTGAATCTTATAACCAAATTTGCACATTGTATGAATAAGCTTGTGAGCATGTGTATGAGTAAACCATGTAGCTTTTAATTTCTTTTTGTTGGTAGCTTTAAGGATTTTTAGATCAAACTAGCCTATGGTGGAGACTTAGAGGTTCCGGGCCCCGGACAAAACCTTTAATTTATTTATTAAATTTAATTTTGTAGACTAAAAATTATTTAAGAGTTTATAATAATTTATAAACAGTCAGGAAACCTCTCCTCCCCAAAAAAAAAAAAAAACGAATTTTTGCCGGGGAGGCTCTTGAGTTTATTGATTTAAAAATTTGTACACATTTTATGATAATTTTAAATTGTATTTTAACATTTTTGTATTTGTAAACATAATAATTTTGAAAGTTGTTATGACTGATTTCCAAAAGCTCCTCTCAAAAAAAAAGCACCTTACGGTGATCACGATATCTCTGGACTAGATTATTTAAAACTAGCTGATACCGGCTCGCTTTGCTGAGAGTATCTAAATTTAATTGATTGATTAATTGATTCCCTACCTTCACAACGAATTTTATAAAATTACTTTTTTTTTGACAGAAAAAGATGATAGATCCTTTTAGACTGTAGATCTAAAGTTAGTTCATCAAAATCCTTAAAACTACTTTTCTAGGAAGAGATATTAGATATCTTACAAGTTCATTACGATTTTAAGTATAAAAAGTTCCTTTAGACTTGAAAATCTTTAATTTCAAATATCATTTATAACCATTTATTCAGCTATTTTAGTAGAATAGACTTGTGTTATCCCACAGGAACCGTGCCTATTTTTAGGATAAATGGTATTCAATACGTTAAGATCTGACGTATCTTTAACAAAAATTCATTAAAATTAGTTCCGTTAAGTAATTGTCACTTATTTAAAAATTTAGCATATTATTTTTAATACGTTTATTTCTAATTAATATTTTTGACAATGAACAATAAAGAAATTCAAATAGATTTAAAAAAATTCATTGATAATTTTATCGGGTGTTAATTGAAAATCATAATATTTATTTTCCAGTAAACTTTATCAACTTTTTAATTTAAACTTTGTAGAGATTTCTTTCGTTACTGTGTAAAATTGGTCAGGCCTTCTTGAGGAAAATGCGTTAAAATGTTATTTCACGAACTTCAACAAAACTTACCGAAAATACACGGTTCCTGTAGGATTCAGTTTTTATGCTATCCTATGCAGGGTGACCAACCGTACTCTTTTAAGAGTACATGTACCTTATATACCTAATTGTTGTAGAATTTTTCGAATTTTACGTCCTAAATAAGAACCAAGATAACATTTTTATATTTATAAGAAAAATATAGCCATAAAAGAGCCACTACGTACGACGTACAATATCCAGTCGCTCTGCCAACGCTTTTTAAATCTGTGATATCTTCTAAGATATTTACTTTTATGATATGGTGAAAGGGCAGTTTTGATCTACATGAAATACACAACGTATCTAATGTATGTATTTGATTCGGTAATGAATAATTCTGTAAGGTTTAAAATAGTTTGGTAATTAACCAATAATTTGTTTGTAATATGTAAAAGATAAAAATAGTTCCTGTGGTTTATCCTTAAGAGATAGACATATACCATTGCGGACTTTTTTATCAACCTTTTTAAGATACACAATTTTGCCCTTTATTAGTTTGATCTATCTCGTAAGGTTTAACCAGCGTTTGCAATCTAAGTGCACAAACATATGTTGATTATAACCTCACATTATAAATCTTTGAATTATCCGACTTTTTTGTACTATAATATGCATGTATTATAACTGCAAACCTTTCTCTTGAATCACTCTATCAATTGCTGAAAACTGCATTAAAATCCATTGTGTAGTTTAGAAGATCTAACGGAACAGACAGCGGGAGTGACTTTGTTTTCTACTATGTAAAGATATACAGTTAAGAAGCCCCCCCCCCAAAAAAAAAAAAACTAATTTTCAAGGATTTTTCCCGCGGAGGCTTTTGAATTTATTGTTTTAAAAAACCTTTTATGGTAATTTTAAATTATTTTTTAACATTTTTGTATTTCTAAAAATAGTAATTTTGAAAGCTGTTAACATAGCTGATTTCCAAAAGCTCCTCTCAAAAAAGTACCTTACGGTGATCACGATATCTCTAGATGGGATCATTTAAAATGAAAAATTCAAACGTTCTAAAAGTAATGTATAATAGTGTAATTAATGGAAGAGATAAGAAAAATAATTTTTTTAACCAAATGGCGGCTTCATGATACCAATACTGGAGTATACACCCAAATCTGCTTTTACCTTATATGGGTTCTTTAAGAATTTTAGGTGAATTACGATGCTTACAGACCCCGCTCTGCACTTAATTTAAAGCTAATTAAATTGTCTACAGATTATTTTCAAAAAATTCTTCTCGTAGGATTAACGGTTTCGACGCAATTTCAATCCAATAATGGTCAAAAACTAAAACTTTCAATTTTTAAAAAAACTGGCCTATTTTTAAAGTGCCGAAACTCGGTAACCCATTGAGCTGAAGAGCTCCGGTTGAGCTTAATTTGTAACTAATTTGATGCTCTTAAAAAACGTACAGAATAGCTTTCGAAGAAAAATGCATGGATTAGAAGATATCGGGCAGAATCTGAAACAAGTTCAAAATTTCACAGTTTTTCCACTATAAAAATTTTTCCACAACTTTTTGAGAGTTAGAGTAATGTGTCCAAACAACATATTAAAAAGTCAGAGATACTCATGTTTTACGAATTTATTGTTAATTTTGAATGACCTATTGTTAACATTTGAGAGTGATCGAGTCAGCCGTTTCTGAGAAATCCTGGTCACCGACTGACGCGTTTAAAACTTCAAAAGAACTTTACATAGAGTGAAAATTGTCTTTACTTAGCGTGTAACTTTAAAAATAATCCTCGGATTGACTTGAAATTTTCTGTGTGTGTACTTAAGTAAATTAATGGACATTAAAAAATGATACTTAAAATTTTTTTTTTTTTTGAAAATCTAACTCTAGTCTATTACATACATTGGCATTATTTTTTTAAAGTGAAACTTTTTATACATAGTCTCAAATTTTTTGGCCTGTCTTTGCTAAATGTAACACATTCTTGGTAGGGAATTGGCAAGTGTTCGGGAGAGCGCGTATACACATTGTTAGCTATATACTATGTCGTTTTCCCAGGCCTGTTGCGCGAGCTATTACTGAATGTAATGAGCTATTTTTCTCTCCATGACAACGTTTTATTATATTACTAGCTGACCCGCGCAACTCCGTCTGCGTCACATAAGGGTGAGAGAAGGTTAAGAGTGGGGAACCTATGGCACAATTCTAAAGGAGTTGAAACTTTCTTTGTTTTATCCACAAATCACTTAAGAACCATTGAAGAGATAAAATTTGGTACCTATAATGCTAATTTAAAACCACGCGGACGAAACCAAGAAAAACATTGTATGTCTGTAACGTTAAAAGTATAACATGACTCATGAGCTATCTTAGGTACATCACACTATGATCAGTAAGAGTGGAACTATAGTAGAAAATGTCACGGGAACGGGAATAATAAAGGAACGCTGCATAACACTACTGGGGTGTTTTATTGATAAAATTTACGTATGTAAACTTAAAATATAATGAAGAAAAAAGAATATATGAAACTTAAACAAAGAGTAACGTAAAAAAAATTGAAATATTATTTGATTATTGCAACGCCTGTAACCGTTGTAACAAATAATATATTTTAAACTTGTACTTCTGTATCTGATATAATATATTGCAAGGAGCTGAATGTCTGAATGTTTAATGATCTATGAATCAGCTCAGTACTGACTACTGAAAAAAAGTTAGAAGTACACAAATATTGAGAAGGAAAAGCGCAAGCGCTCACTTAAGAGGCCTAACATATTTTAAAGATTGGGGAGTCTTGAACAATGTTAAAAGTTAAAAATGTCATTGTTGATTTTTTAAATGTAATTTAACACGCTAAATTCTAAATATGTATTCGAAAATTAACAATGAAAGAAATTTCAACGTTTCAAAAATTTTCATTATTTTTCGGATTTAAATAAAAAATCATATCTTCAAGTGAAAATTGTAATTTTAATTTTAATCCTAAAGAGAAAATGTGTTAAAACGCTATTTCACGAACTTTAAAGATCTATTTCACGACCTTTTTTTTAACACACCGTTCCCGCAGGAGACAATTATCATGCTATCCTTTGAGCACCGTGCATTATTCTGGCATAAGAAATAATCTATATTATTATCTGATCCCTCAACTTTCATATTGCAAAAAATCATGTCTATCTTTTACTCTGTGAAAAACAAAAACATATCTATCCTACGGGAGTAGAATATTTTTCCTGGGTAAAAAATAGATCAAGCTTTCCTGAGGAAAATTTGTTAAAACTCTTATTCATGAACTTTTAGAAAATTCCTTTGAAATACTCAGTTCCTGAAAGATTCTATTTTTAGCCTATCCTACGGGAACCGTACAATATTCTAACATAAAAAGTAGCCCATATCATTCACTGTCTCTTAAACCACCATATTGCAAGAAATTATGGTAATCTTTTGTTCTGTGAAAAACAAAAACGTATCTATCCTACGGGAACATACTTTTTTCCTGGATAAAAAGTGGACTGTATGAAAAGAAAAATTATGATTTTGCCTTGAGGACCTTATGAGTTATTACTTAACTCTTAGCTAATAAATGAGTTATTAAAATGTTTGGTTTCAGCATGATTTTTCTTCGAACCAGTTTTTCTCTATTTTCCCGAATGAGAAATTTTTCCGAAATAAAACGTGTTTTAGATAATGATTCGCATATTTATCATACTTAAATATCACCAAAATCCATTTTCAACTAAAAATAGAGTTTATGCATAATTTTTGCTCCAACCCGTTTTTAAATTTCCCGGATAAATGAGACATTTTCCCGTAGTAAAAAGTATTCTTTTTAATGACTTAGATTGTCATTTATCATCATATCAAATTTCATTAAAAACCGTATTAATTTGGGTAAGAATTAATAATATGTTTCTAAAAACAATTTCGCAACTAATGAATTATTTTTGAAACAACTTTAACAACCATTAAAAAGGTTATAGCGGGCTAACCGTAAAAGATAGACATATGCCGTCGCGGACTTTTTTGTAGAACTTTTTAAGAGGAACAATTTTGCTGCACATAATTTTTGCGTAACTTTAACCGTTTACGCAGGGCAGGCCACGAACGCTCTTAAAAAGAAAAATTTTTCCTGATTTTTGCAACATTTTCCATCGATGCTCTGCTCCTATTAGTCGTAGCGTGATGTTATATAGCCTAAAGCCTCCCCCGATAATTAGGGTATCCAACATTAAAAGAATTTTTCAATTCGAACCAGTAGTTCCTGAGATTAGCCCGTTCAACCAATCAAACAAACAAACAAACAAACAAACAAACAAACTCTTCAATTTTATATATTAGTATAGATAACTTGTCAGTAATTGTCAATCATATTTGTATTGGTATTTTGATCAGTGTATTGATATAAATGTTTTTGTTCACTTGATCATGATAGAAAAAAATACAGCTAGTGAGAATTGCACAATAATATACGACGGTGATGTTACAATACTCGTAGATAACAACAGGCAGATGATCGATTTAACCATAATCAACAAATTCAATAATGAAAATAACATTTGAGTATTAACATCAATAATGGAAATTCAAAATTAGTTACAACGGCGCGCGTCAAGTCAGGCAGCGAATTCGTGCCACATCCCTTTCTTTCTATTCTATTTTCATACCCTAAATCGAATAATTTTCCAAAAATTATCAGTTACTTAAGTTTTATATTTTATTCGCAACATTTACTAATAGATTACCTATATTATGAATAGTTCTCCTAATGCATTAGCTTACAGTCAAAAATTACAAAAATTATCAAATAAAAAAAAAATTCTTGATGAATCAAACCTTGAAAATTAAATTATAATATAAGTATACAATGAATTTGTCATTTATTTTTATTAATTGTTCCTCAAAATAATCCAATCAGAGTTTTAACACAAACAACGATTGTGTTGATTTTTCGATTAAATCCCTTGATTTTCAAGATGCGTTTGTATGTGTCCCGATAAATGGTACATCCTGTAGATGTAAACACATGCAAGGGGCTCCCGCTTGAGGGAAGAAAGCTCAACACGCGGGGAGACAACTTGGTAAAAAATGGTTAGCCACATGACTCATTCACGTGCCCTTCACATCCCTCGGGCACCGAAACGATAAAACTTACATCTCAAAGGGAGACACATTCACCCCCGAGCCAAACCAATCCACGAAATAACCATCTATATATATACTCGAATGCTAATGAAATTTGAGTTTTCAAAGAAAAATATTCGAAAATTTATTTTCTTAACAATTTACACGAGCCATTAATTAGGTGCCAACAGGAAGGGGAGGATGTCAAATGTAAGCAATCCACCCCAAAACTCAAATGTGTGGTTTTCACATTTCTTAATAAAAACGACCCCTTTGCACACGTCACATATTTATATTACATCGAAAAGTTTAGATTTGAAAATCCGGTTTTAAGTTATTTTTATAATTTTTTTGGTTTCAGATGGTTCGAATTTTTTGCACCTACAAGATAAATTAAGGGTTGTACTAATGCATAGTTCGAGCATTGATTATTTTTTCGTTTTTGTTATCGCCTTTTTATCGATTGTAAGGGTGTTACGTTTACGGTGTGATTTGGTTGTGTGTCGTCGCGTTAATTACGACCAAAAATGCTGCCACATGGTGGTAGAGGATTCTCGTTATGGCCACTGTCTTTAACGCCACCGACAACCACCACCCTCGTGCATGCACAAAGTGAGGAGTCGGGAATCGAACCGGGCCACATTGCCACCATAACGGGATCGCTGGCCTCGTTTCCTGGAGGCGAACCGGAAGCCCTTTACGACACTGACCACACCGATTTGAACAGTGAAGCGGACGAAGCGGAACTTAAACGGGAACTTTTAAACGGTAACCAATCCAAATTCTAAATTAAACTCAATTAATCTAATAATTTTTTGGCAGATAAATGGCGACAGATCTTCGACCAATTTGATCCCGAAGGTTTCGGTGAGATTCCCTGGGACGAGTTTCGTCTCGCTCTTCTTGGAGACCTGGGTACCCTCGTTCTAAAATCCGGCAAACGGGATATTTTTCTGGAAAAATGTCGAACAGCCACAACGCCTGCCATCACCTTCCAGGAGTTCATCAACATTGTAAGTCGAAAAAAAATTTCACTAAAACCTTCACAAAAGGTACACCGCATTTCTGGTCGTTGATTTGTCTTGACGTCTTAAAAAAGTTGAATGCAACAAAACCTTTGTACAGTACATTGTTAAGACCCTATTCATAAACAATAAGGCATTAAGCCGTCCCCCTTTCGTCCTTCTGAAATCAATGCGTTATAACAACTTAATCGTTTTATATTATGTGGGTATATAGCTTTTAAATAGGCATTTGTTAAGAAGACTACGCTTGCTAATTTCCTTTTAAACACCCAAAGAAAACAAGAAAAAAAAAACAAACAATTGAACATCAGAATAAAACAACACAACATCGAAATAATTGAATCACACAAAACAATTGAATTCGGTTGAAAAAAACCAAATTCTTTTGTAACGTGTTTTTTTTTTTTTTAAAGGGTATATACAATTTTTTTGTAAGCCATGTTTTTTGGATTGTGAGAAATGCGTGAGAAAATCGCGCATTTAATAACGATGTATGATATTAATGATATTTTAATTATTAGTACAGCTAATTAATTTAGGCTTATTGGTATATATTATATAGATGATCTGTGCAATTGTTTTAGAGGAAGTGTTTTTTTTTCCTTTAGTTATTGTTCCTAATTGGGCTATTGTTGGAAGGTTAGGTTTTTATCGATCGTGTTTATTTTTATGATAATGATCGCGTTATGATTTTTTTTTTCTCACCTTTCATATGTTTTTATATTTATTGGTTTTATGAAGTTGGAATAACGGAACTGAAACCATGGGAATTATCGTTGGTGCTGAGGTTTTTTTTGTTCTTATTGAAGGTTATGGTTTCTGTAGGTTTTTAAAAATTATCAAGATTTCTGTGAAAAGGTTTTGATTACTTTTTATTAAGTTTAAGGTCTATTAGGGATTTGGAGGTTAATTTTAGAGGGCTTCAAAAAAAAATTGACTAGAGCCGGTTTTGAACCCATGCCTTTAAAACTAATCGAATTGATTTGAGTATCAACATTGATATTTCTGTTTATATTTTATCGATTATTATATTCACTACAAAAGTTGTCTTATACTGTTTTTCCTTACTATGATAGTTTTGTCAGTATAAAGACATTTTTAACAACAACGCGTTTACGTTATTTTGATCTTACAATTGGTGAATGTTGTGGCTTCTTTATAAATTTTTAAAAAAATATCAAAATTTTTGTGAAATGTTTTTGGTTACGTTTTTTTTAAAGTTTAAGGTCTATTGGGGATTTCGAGGTTAATTTTAGAGGGGGTTGAAAAAAAAATTTGACACGAGTCGGTGTTGAACAAAAGTCCTTAGAATTAATCGAATCCATTTGTGAATTAGAAATGAAAATTTTTTTTCTAATGGATGTAACTCGAAAACTATACACTTACTTGCTGATACCCGCTCGCTTTGCTGAGTGTATCTAAATTTAACTGATTGATTAAAAGATTCCCTGCGTTCATAGCGAAATATAAAAATTAATCTTTTTTGGCAGGAAAAAATGATAGATAATTTCAGACTTTAGATCCAAAGTAAGTTCTTCAAAATCCTTAAAACTACTTTTCAAGAAAGAGATGTTAGCTGTCTCACATCAGCTTCTATACGATTTTTAGTAAAAAAAGGAACCTGTATCGCTTCCTTTAGGACTTGAAAATCTTTCACACCAAATGTCATTTAAAACCCTACAGCTATTTTAGGGGGCATCTATTAATTGTGCAAAGCGTTTTTTGCGAATTTTGAAATCCCATCCCTTCCCTTTTGGTAAGATGTCATGAGATTTGGCATATATCATTCCCCCAACTTGCAATCTAATGTAATATTTTTCAAAACAAAAAAATACCTGATATTTACGAGACCTTCCCTTTCCCCAATGTAAGATTAGATGAAATTCGGCTCGACCCCATCGGCCCCTGACCGCCTCACGTAATTAATGGTTATACCCTTAAAAGAATAGATTAGTAGCTATCCTACAGGATCTTTAACAAAACTTCATTTAAATTCGTTCCATTAAGTAATTGTTTATTTTTTGAGATTTTTAGTTTATTATTTTAATACGTTTATTTCTATTTAATATCTTCGACAATGAACAATGAAAAAATTCAAATATTTAAAAAAATTTCATTTTAATTTTATCGGGTGTTATATTGAAATTCATATTTATTTTCCATTAAAAATTGTCACTGTTTTAATTTCAACTTTGTAGAGATTTCTTTCGTTATTGTGTAAAATTGGAAGAAAATGCGTTAAAATTCTATTTCACGAACTTGACCGAAACTTTTTAAATGTACGGTTCCTGTAGGATATAATTGTTTTGCCATCCCATGGGAGCTATGCATTATTCTAGCCTTAAAAGTAAGCTATATCATTCTCCCCCAAACTACCACATTGCAAAAATCATATAAATCTTTAACTCTGTGATAAACAAAAAACATATCTATCCCACGGGAATAGTACATCTCTCCTAGGTAAAAAATAGAAAAAATTTTCTTAATAAAAATGAATTGAGACTCTATTTCGTAGATTTTAATGAAACTGCTTTTAAATACACGGTTTTTATAGAATATATACAGTTTTGCTATCCCATTGGAACCGTTGATTATTCCGGTATGAGAAGTAATCTATATTATTTTCTGGCCCCTAAACTACCACATTACAAAAAAAGGAAGTTAATTTTTTGCTCTGTAAAAAACAAAAAAATATCTATCCCACGGGAACCGTACATTTTTTCTGGATATAAAGTTTCTATATGTTAAACCGGATTATAATCTATATCGATGCCAAATTTCATCTAGATCCATTAAGTACTTTTTGAGTGAAAGAGCAACAAACATCCATACAAACTTTCACGTTTATAATATAAGTAAGATATGAAAAAATTGTTCTTTTAAAAAAAGAAGATAATTATATTTCATAATACAAAAGTTGTTCTATACTTTTTTTTTTCTTATTATGATCGTTTTGTCAGTATCAAGACCTTTTTAACAACAAGGCTGGTGGTTAGGTTTATTTTGTTCTTATTGAAGGTTATGGCTTACTCTAGGTTTTTTTAAATTAGCAAAATATCTGTGAAAAGGTTTTGGTTAATTTTTTTTATTCAGTTTAAAGCCTGTTAGGGATTTGGAAGTTAATTTGTGAGGGATTCAAAAAAAAATTTTGACTAGAGCCGGTCTCGAACTCATGTCTTTAAAACTAATCGCATTTGAGAGTCAATGATATTCTCTTCTACAGGTTGTAACTCGAAAACTATAGACCAGTGATTCCCAACCTTTTGTGGCTCATCACCCCTATCTGAAGGTTGATCAACACCTATCGCCCCCTTTTCATTCTAACTGTAATTTTTAATCAATTAAGTATTTAATTTTTTTTTGTTTTATTTTTCCTTTTCAATGGCTGCCTTGTGTTTGGTGGATTTCAATTAAAGCTTGAATATCCGGCTTTATGTTCGTCAAATTCAGACGCAAGTCTTCTTTGGGGCAAAAATTCAAGTTGCTTCTTTGTTTTGACTTTTGTGAGGAGCTGGATGGGAACGAAATGAGAAGTAGTTCAGGTTTTTTCTCACAGTTGTGGATATGTGTCCATAAGCTTCACCCAGGTTAACTCATAACCGCTCTGCTTGAAAATGATTTTCTCCTCACAGTCAAACTTCAGATCTAGAAACTCCATCTGCAAAGAGTAAATAAGCTTATCTGCTGCTTCAAACGAGAATGGATCTGGAATCCAACCCGGAATTTGTAGCTTGGTCAAATTTTCAAATCTTGATTTCATGTCAGTTTTTAACTGGTCAAGGTGGTCAGTAAAAACTAGGACTTTTTCTTCTGGGAGTTCAGGAGTCTCGTTATCTGACACTGAACAATTTTTAAGAGTCGGAAAATGAATCAACTTCTTACGGTCATTATTTATCTTGTAAATATCAAATATTTAAAATATTAAAAAAGCGTAAAACTAAATTAATTTGTGATAATTTTAACATGATGATTGGCTCATCATGTACCCCCCTCACGCTTCTGACTTATCAAGACAGAAGTAAAACAGTACTGAGTTATTTAAATTTATTTTATTGCCCCCCTGATAGCCCAAATCACACACTTGGGAGTGATCGCCCCAGTTTGGGAACCACTGTTAAAGACTTTTATGAAAAAATGGTTCTATTGAAAAATAATGGTTTTATAGGTACCCTACAAAAATTGTCTCACACTTTTTTCCTTTACTATAATATTTTTCCTATAGTACTTATAATGGGAGTTTACTTTCTTTCACAACTATATGGTAAAAGAAGTATTGTAATCGGGTAGAATTTTCGAGTCTTTAATGGATGAAATACTTTGTGATAATTGATTTGTTTTTCATAGTAAAGATAAAAGTTGTCTCCTAAACAAGACTTATTTTAAATGGAGGAAAAAATTCAATTAATGAAGGGCTAAAAATTAAGGGATGAAATAGTAACTCCTTTTAGAATTAATAACTTTTGATCATTTTTTAAGATTATTTTCGTTCAAAAGAAAAAAACAAAACCCTCATAGAATCATTTTAAAATTGATCAATGACCCCCCCCCCCTTATAACTTTGTAGAGTTAATTGACCATAAACTAGAGACCATTGAATAAAATAAACAATAAAAATTTTGAATTTTTTCACATTCTTTAAAGGAGCTGTGTGAAACTCTTAGAACGTGAGTCTATCGCGCATTTTTTTCTTTTTTAAACTTTACAATTTTCTTGAGATATGAGATAAAATTCTGATGTGCGCCACTGGATTGAACTGGCCACATAAAACTTATGTTACAGTTAAAAAAAAAAGAAATTAAACATCGTCTTTACTCATAGGTAGCGTTGATAATTAATTAAAAAATCAACGACGATTGGTCGATTAAAGCGTGAACAATTGAACATGAATTTTCATTGGCTGTTCATAGAAAAATCTGAACGTATCAAACAAACAATGAAATTGACGATATCGAAAATTTATTTTCCCACAACTGTATAGTTTTTGCTTTTGTCTCAAGTAACCAAAGAAAAAAACAACTTCAGTTATGATTTCTTAATAAGACATCGCATTTTCGTTGGATTTTGTTTTAAAGGCCGCCTCACAAAAAATATAACCTTGTCAATGGCGGACAGGGACCTGATGAAATTTTGGTCAAATCTCGTTTTTTCTGTCATCAAAAATTCATTTGTTTGTTTTTTGCGACAATTAGCCGGGCCTCTAATTGGGCCGCGTGTGGCCCAGGAGACAGAAAAGCCGGTCCCCGAAGGCCCCCTGTTATTAGCATCCTGACGATTATTGTTATTACCGGTATCATCCAAATCCGCCCCACACTGCCCTATCATTGTTATTTCAATCGCATTATTTTGTGGGCCTCTCAATTGAAATCTATATAATTTGCACCGTGAGACAGAGAGACCAAAAGTTGATAGACATTGGCGTGCCGAATGGGGGCTGTCGTGGAAATCTAAATTTATTTAGACTGGGTACGCCAATGGACATCTAAATATGTTCGACTTGTAAAAAACCGTTTTGGGTGGCCCTGCAGGAACGTTTTTCAATGGTGTCTTTAATGGCGGTAATCATCATCACATCACCGGGAGCCCAACACTGGGTCGTCTGTCGGCAAGGCCGAGCAAATTTTTCGCTCATAATTTTCGAATCTATTAATAATCGGTTTTGCCGATGTCAAAAATCTAATTTATCTACAGTTGCACGTTTTTTTGTTTTTATGGGGCTGTAAAATGATAGAAATATTAAAGCGATAGAAGTATTGGTGAGGGAACGGGGGTGTCGCGTGATAATAAGGCCTTAATTTGTTGGGCAAATTTTTGGTACCGGAACACAACATCAGGTAGATAACACAACAGATCGGTCACGGTTTCCCGTTTGTTTATCCTTGAGCTCGCCTCGGGGGATTGAAATAAATTTTGTGTTAAATGTGTAGAGGGGGAATAACAAATAAATTATCTACGATTAACCTTTGGTTAATCACTTAAGGAAAAATTAAAGGCTAACTTTTATGGAATATTTAAAAGTTTTATTAGGTTAAAAATTTCTAAGGATAAAAGTGAGTTGGTTAGTGTCCTCAAGTTGTTAAAGTGCCACCATTTTGATTAAAAATTTTTTCATTAAAAAGGGAAAGTTTAATAAAATCTTGAAATTTTCATTGAAAAAATGGAAGGTCAAAAAAAGAAACAATCGAATAAAAAACAACTGAAATCCAGAATATGTTGATTCCAATAAAAACAATCGTAAATCGTTCGATATAGATAGATGTTCGTTTTTTATTTGTTTTTTTTTTTTTTTTTTTAAATTTATTTATTACCAAGTGATTAGTCATTTAAAGGAAGGAAAAAAAAATGTTGTCCCAGTACGGCGCCCCTTTTTGGCGCTGCATCGCCCCCAACCCAATTTGTCCCTCGATTTATTGTGGGTGACAAGTTTTCGAGCCTCGTTGGAGGTCGAATTCCCCAATATATTTGTGTACAGATCGAATCAAGCCAGTGCTGGAATTGTTATGGGCTCTATAAAAAGTCAAAGATATGTTGCAGTAGGCGCCGATTTTTTTTTTCTGTTGGTTTTTAGATCGTTCAAGTACGACAAGGGATACATCAGGGGCACAAACCAATCAATTATCTCCCAACTGATAACAAAGTGTCACGTCTAATTAGGCGCTAAAATACCGACACGCCATAACTAATGTCGTCACGGGGCACGGCCCTCATAGATCTTTTTTTTACGTCTTCGAAATCTCCCCTCTTTGTCTAGACAAAGTGGGAACTCTTTCTCCAAAAAATGAGCTTACCGAAATGTGCCCTCTGATTTTTAGGGTTTTAATGTAGAAAACGAAACCCTAATAAGATCACTTGCGTATTGCGTATTTGTTTATCACTCGTAATTTTCTTCCGAATATATTCGACAAAAAAAATTAAATTTGGTAGGTACATTGATAGAATTTGGCAAAGCAATCAAAGACTTTGGGGCCAATTTTGAGGGTTAGGGACCATCCATAAATACACACGTCACACGATTTCAAAGTTTTTAACTCCCCCCACCCAATCGATGTCACTGATAGTCACATTTAAGAGACTCGCTCTCCTCTGGTGTGACGTCACTTATAGCCAGAATTAGTACCTCATATTTTTAAATTTTTGTTTTCATACAGATTTTAATTGAAGACTGGATATCAGTAAGCGGCTAAGTGCCAAAAAAAATATCTGCTGCGAGGCGTCACAGTACTTTCTTTTACTTTCCTTTATGAAACTCACTGTTGGTTAAAAGAACTATAAGTACTTTATAACTATACAAATACATATAGACAGAACTATTGTATATGCATACAGCCTATATGCAAATGGATATACGAATTCCGAACCTTCACCCCAGAACCGCCCTTATTCGAATTTTCCCAGGAAAAAGTTTCAAATAAAAGTTGTAGCCACTAATGAGTTTAAGAACTATGGAAAGTTTAAAGAAAATCGTTGGAGCCATTTTCGAATCAAATTGTGAAAGCTTAAAAACCCCTAGATTAAAGTGGAGCTTTCGGTTACCCGATTTCAACCAAAAGCTTCACGGCACAACTAGGTATAATAGAGAGGTGAAAAACCAAGTTTGGTGAAATTCGGATAAAGCTTTCGATACGATATGGCTGTCACACACAGACATGTTTCTAAAAACCACTTTTTTTAACCTAGGGACCTCAAAACATGTATTTCCGGTGAGAGCTCAAATTCGAAAATTCGACCCGATTACAATACTTCCTTAACTATCTATATAGTAGTAAAATAAATATTATAAAAATAATGAAAAACCGACTTCTAAATATATAAAAATTCTTAAACAAGAAAAGCACCAAAAAGTAACAAAATAATGGCTTATCCTTGCAGTATCTACAACTTACAAATTATAAGGATGATACAATGTACAACTATTGTTATTTTTGGAGTTGGTGTCAGCCAAGGAAATGCGACTATATTTGGTACTTAGCAAAAAACGAGAATACCTTATGAAAATTATTTTTCAAATTAACTTTTAAACAATATACTCGAACTGTAACAATATCTAGCGACCTTTAAACTACAAAATACCAATTACCAACTAAACTTTTTTACAATTTTTACAAATTACCATTAATATTTATTTTCTTGACTGACACCAACTCCAAAAATAATAATAGTTGTACATTGTATAATTAATAATAATTTGTAAGTTGTAGATACTGCAAGGATACGCCATTATTTTGTTACTTTTTAGTGCATTTCTTGTTTAAGATTTTTTATTTATTTTGAAGTCGTTTTTCATTTTTTTATAATATTTATTTATTTCTCGCGTTTTAGTGATCTGAAGTTTGATAACTGATTTTATTTTCTTGAAAATGGTTAAACCTTCTAAACGCACTGCTCATATGAGGCAGCGCCGTTTTGACATCTCTTTTGTCCTTAAGGGTTGAAATTTTTTGCTTTTAAATAAAATAAAAAAACTAAGTGGATTACTTTTTTCAACAGAAAAAAAATTATCAAAATTCGGTTAAATGTCACTATTTCATCCCCTATTTTCATCCTTAAGGGGTGGATTTTTTTCTTCAAATTGAAATGTGAACAATTTAAAGGTACGTTGTACGTAATAGAAACAAAATTTTCAAAATCAGGTTAGCCAGGAAAAATTTGTAATATTATTTCATCTCTAATTTGTAACCCCTTATGAGTGGAGCTTTTTTTTAAAATGGATAGGAGATTAATTTAAAGTTGTGTTCTACAATTAAAAAAAGAATTATCAAAATCAAGCTATCCAATAAGAAGTTAATATTTCATCCCTTATTATTGTATCGTTTAAAATAGCTTGGTAAATAACCAATAATTTTTTTGTGATATGTAAAAGATAAAAATAGTTCCTGTGGGTTATCCTTAGGAGATAGACATATACCGTCGCAGACTTTTTTATCAATCTTTTTAAGATACACTATTTCGCTGCATATAAGTTTGATCTATCTCGTAAGGTTTAGCCAGCGTTTGCAATGTAAGTGCACAAAAATATGTTGGTTTTGACATCACATTACAAATCTTTGAATTTACCGACTTTTCTCTATTACACTATGCAGTCTTTTACCTGAAAACCTTCCTCTTGAATCACTCTATCAATTGCTGAAAACTGCATTAAAATCCGTTTTGTAGTTTAAAAGATCTAAGGGAACAGACAGCGGGAGCGACTTTTATACTATGTAAAATTGTAAAGATATATCAAATACTCCTATCTAAGTCTTATAAAGATACAAGAAAGTTTCTATAGAAACCTATAAAAAAATATTTTTTTATGTATATACTATCTAGTGTTGGACACCATAAGTAAAAAAAAAAATTTTTTTTGAAACACCCCAATACTGATTTGATACTTTAATACCTCAAACTAATATTTTAGGTTTTCATCAGTGAGACTTCCCACACTCCTAAACAAAGTTTTAAAATAATCCCATCGAAACCTTTTTACAGCGAGTTTTATCGCATTTGACCGATTTTTTTTAATTTCCATTTTTCACTACTACTATATCTATAGTAAAGGAAGTATTGTAATCGAGTCGAATTTTCGATTTTAAGTTTTCACCGGAAGTTTTAAGTTCCTCTGAATTCAAAAATATGGTTCTTAGAAACATTTCTGTAAATGTGTGTCTGTGTATGACAGCCATATCGTATCGAAAGTTTTATCCGAATTTAACCAAACTTAGAATTTAGCTTACATATTCTACTATTCTATATATTCTACACATCTAGTTATTTCGCGAAGCTTTTGGTTGAAATCAGTTAACCGAAAGCTCTACTTTATTCTAGTTTTTGAGCTTTTTAAATTTTTTTCGAAAACGGCCACAACGATTTTTTTTTTAATTTTCTGTATTTCTTAGACTTATTAATGTCTACAACTTTTATCCGGAACTTCTTCCTGGGAAAATTCAAATATGGAGGGTTTTAGGGTAGGAGTTCGTATAGAGGCTGTAAAGGCTGTACACATATAGTTCTGTGTATATAGATATTTTCAAACTATTCAATTTATTATTAACCAATCGTAGCTTTTATTTATGTTCTTTTAACCAACATCGAGTTTTATGTAAAAGAAAGTACTGCGACGTATCACAGCAGATTTTTTTTTTTTTGAAAACGTCAAATTAACTAAATTGGGAATCAAAGTTGGCGCTGCTTCTCACTCACTTGTTTTCATTATTCATTTTTTTTTTGTTGAGGCAAGTAATAACAGGTCACAAACAAAACAAATACAGGCCGATCGACGGTGGCCCCTTGTTAATATTTCGGCAAACGGCTAATTACAAGCAGCAAACGGTTGAAATGACTTTTTAATGCACTCAAATAGGTGTGCAGGTGGGGGAGGGGGTGGGGGGCGCGAGGACATGGGTCGAAAAGTCTTTGGAAACGTTGCGATCAAAGACACACACATTATATGGATTCGTAATGAACGATAATTATGTGACGCAAATGCACCTGGGCCGTCCAAATCGGCCATGGCCTCTTTAGAACTATCGTCGATAATATGACCACCCAAAACGGGAGGCGGCAAATATGAAAAATTATCTCATCGTTCACGTCGTGTTATTAAAAAAAACAACCGACAACCGGTCAATTATATGGTACCATCGGATAAATCAACAAGGCAAATTGAAGAACCAAATCGCATCCCTCTCTTGTTAAAATCGTATGTAGATCTTCTAGTTTTTGATTTACCTATTTTTCTACACCATGTCCAGGTCTTAAGTCTCTTATGAGAGGCTAAGACCTCCCATTGTACTCCCCTTGTATTTATTATAAATTAAGCCGACAAAGTTTCTCTTCTGTATCGTATATTATATTATATGTATGTATTTTTTTTTTGGTTTACGATGGTCACATTTATCACGTTTCCAACCCTCTATGTGGGGGGAACAAAAGCCCCAAACCAAAGCCCACTAATAGGATAAACAGCCGTGACGACAAAGCAAAATATTTTCTCAAACTCGTAATCTTGAGACGAATGACATTTTTTCCAGCTATTGTTGTTTATTGCATTATGGACAATGTGCATTCAGTTACCTTATATATGGGAACGTACAAATAACACGGGTAATTTAGCTCTTGTTAGTCGACGAAAGGAAGAACGAAAATGGGAGTTTATGAAATTAAAAATGTCCGTACATTATTTAAAGATGTCTCATTTTTTTCGTTCTCCTGTAAATATCTAAAAAATAGAAGATTTGACCAAAAAATCGTTTTGGAACTTAAGATTAATAATAATTGTAGTACTTTTTTTTTTAATTTAAGCATTCAATTGGGGGTTGCCCAATATTTTTATCTAACTCGAGTTTTTAGGAAAAATGTTTGATTAAATCATAAGTATGATAAAATTGCCCCCGGAAGATATTTAAACGATATTTGGAGGATTTGTAGGCATTTATGAAATAATAAGATCCTGAACGTTTTAGGTCCCTAATCCAAATGGTTTTTGAGAAAAAGAAAAATTTGCAAAAATTATTATAGTCTAAGATCCGAACCTACATCGACTTTCACCGAGTTGATAATAGAATGAAACCTATTTTATCATGAATTTAGTATATTAGGAAATATATTAAAAATAGGTTACCTAAAAAAATCCGGGGCAGACTATTTTTAATTATTTAAAAAAAAAAATATTTTTAATAAAATACCTGAACATCAAGATAATAGAAAAAAAATTTATATCACCATAAGCGCTATTTTTTTTGAGAGCACGTTGATATAGATTTGTCGGCAAAAAATTCGGTCCTATTGATTAGCGAATTTTAAAGATTTAAATTTTAATGCGTGTGGAAATGTGTGACAGAGAGATCCGAGGATGGTATACTGTGTATTAATAAAGGATCCAACATCGCAGTCAACTGTGATCATATAAAATTTTTTCTATTATCTTGGTGTTATGCAATATTTTATTAAAAATATTTTTTTTTTTTAAATAATTAAAAATCATTTTTAATATATTTCCTAATATACTAAATTCATGATAAAATAGGTTTCATTCTATTATCAACTCGGTGAAGGTCGATGTAGGTTCGGATCTTCTACTATTGTGTAAAAAAAATTTTCTCCGGAATCGATTGATCTAAATTTTGAATATATTTTAGTGCCTGATAAAAGCTTTTGGGGAAAAATTTTGAGCTCTATCGGTTTTTCATTCGCTTCGTTTTCGATTTTTAGAATTTTTTTGGTAATACTAATCTAAAATAGCGCCAATTGGTTAATATTTTGGCAATTGCTATTGTGGTATTGTAGCGTGATATGATAAGAATAGTTATTGTTATCGTTTTGATAATGAACGGATCATTCAGGAAAAACAAAAAAAACAATTTTTTGGAATTTGGGAGGGAAAGTCATTTAGATAGACGCATTTATTTGCCTTACATTACCCCTAATTAGTAGTGGTAGCCTTGACACGATGTTTAAGCTCAATAGCTCCTTCCCCAGGGTGTCTCAAAAGGGATGAAAAAGTGGGTATCTACATAGTTGTGGAAAATAAGAGTGTTCCAAAAGAAGTGAAAAATAGGGTGTCTCAAAAAGAGTGTAAAAATTACTCTCAAAAAGGGAAGAAAAATTGAAGGTGTCTCAAATGGAATGAAAAATGGGGTGTCCAAAAAGGGATAAAAAAATGTAAAATTTTATAATTGATTGCGCTTCTCTCACGTAACGGAAGAGTGATGAATAAACGTAATTTTTCATGTAATGATAGTTTAATGGTAGATGATAAGACAAAGGATACCAAAAAATATTGAAGTAATGGTTCTGTGGGGTAAATAATTTTTTATAGCATAAACTACGGCACGAGTTTCACTGAAATATTGTTAAAGATACCTTAGATCTTAAGATAACACATTGCCTATTAATTGTCCTAAAAAAAGGGATGGGTCCTGTCGGATGACTATTAAATGCTCTTTAATGCTAAAGTAGCTGAATGCTTTCTAATGCTATTTGGTATAAAAGCCTTTCAAGACATATTGGAAAGCAAGTGGTTTCTATTCTCATGAGTGTATTGAACCTATGAAATTGCTAATATCTCTTACATTTTTTTTACAATTTTCTCGAAAATGGCTGAATAGTGGGTCCTATTATTTGGACCTGCTACACCGCTTGGTGAACCCTACATGTGGTATAAATTTGGTCGAAATCGGTAACCCGCACGTCGTAAGGTCCCCTTGTTAGTGAAGAAATAGTTGAACAGATGTTAAGGACTTGAAATAAATTGTTATCTTTCCTGTCAAAATGGCTGTTGTTTTATTTGGGTGAACGTTTCTATTAATAAATTAGTTTAATTTAGAAACGCTCAGCGAAGTGAGCGGGTATCAGCTAGTTAATACATAAAACCCGATATCCACATTTCCATGGTTATAGCTTGGTTATTTACAGCCTTTACTATAGTAACCATGGAAACATGCTATTGTAAATAAATGGTTAATTCAATTTAGACTTAAACTAATATTTTAAACAATTATCAGCTGAAAAGACCAATTTTTTATTATAAAAATTTATTTTTTTTTACACTACATTTCGTCGGTGTTATTCTGACTTCATCAGATATCTTGAAAATTGTTAAACCAAATATAATAAAAATATAATTTGAATATAAATTTAACAATACAAAATTTCAGGTAAGAAAATAATAATAATAGGTAATATAAAATAATAATCTGAAATTTTGTATTGTTAAATTTATATTTTTATTATATTTGGTTTAACAATTTTCAAGATATCTGATGAAGTCGGAATAACACCGACAAAATATAGTGTAAAAAAAATAAATTTTTATAATAAAAAAATGGTCTTTTCAGCTGATAATTGTTTAAAATATTAGTCTAGAAATTTAGGTCTAAATTGAATCAACCATTTATTTACAATTGCATGTTTCCATGGTTACTAGAGTAAAGGCTGTAAATAACCAAGCTGTAACCATGGAAATGTGGATATCGGGTTTTATGTATTAACTAGCTGATACCCGCTCCCTTTGCTGAGCGTTTCTAAATTAAACTAATTACTCAATAAAAACGTTACTTGATGAAGTCGGAATAACACCGACGAAACGTAGTATAAAAAGAAAATAAATGACTGAGCTTTTTACCTGATAATTGTTTAAAATATTAAACTATTAAGACCTGAAAATTAGTATTATGAATTTCTAGACTAATTGATTTAAAATTATTTAGCATTTTAACTTCTTAAATATGTTTTCCTACATAAAGTGTTTTTGTTTAATAAAACAAACTTGAGCTTGAAAGCTCTATAAAACAATTGAAAAAACACAAAATACATTGGATGCCTTTAAAGAGTACTTATATTTATAAAAATAGAGAAATATATATAAAGTATATCAAATCTGAAAACCTCTCTAAGTTAATTAAAAAATATCTGATGCGAGGCGTCACAGTACTTTCTTTTATGAAACTCGCTGCTGGTTAAAAGAACTATAAGCACTTTATAAGTATATAAACAGAACTATATACATACAGCCTTTATGTATACGAAGTCCCATCCTTAGCTCAAGAACCCTACTTATTTTCCTTCTTCCAAGAAAAAGTTTCAAATAAAAGTTGAAGATATTAATGAGTCTAAGAATTATAGAAAACTTAAAGAAAATTGTTGGAGATGTTTTAAAAAAAAAAAAAATTGAAAAAACTCCAAAACTCCTGAAATAAAGCGGAGCTTTCGGTCAACCGATTTCAACCAAAAGCTTTGCGATACAACTAGATGTAATATGCAGTCTAAATTCCAAGTTTGGCGAAATTCGGATAAAGCTTTCGAAAAAAACAAAATGTGAGAAAAGAAACAAATGAATAACTTTAAAAAAACACGTGGGACATTTTATAATTGATCCATCCACAAAGATTAGATGAACCAAAAAGTCAATTACTAGTACAGAATCTCTAAATATATAAAAAAATTAAAATATCAATATATCAAAAGAAAACAACAGATAATCAAATGAAGATAGCGCCCCATAATAAATGGCAAATTCATAAAAACCCAATTCAAAATGTTGACTTTTATAAATTATTTTTGTTTTTAAATTTTGTTTTATGTGTGTGGCATTTGTTCGTGAACCTCATTTTTTTTTTCGATGCCACCTACGATCTGGCCACTTTGTCGGATCTTCTCTTTCGTTTTGTTGTATATCCATGGCTATTATGATATTTTTTTTTAATTTTAAAATTTCGTAAGGACTGTAGATGTCCCGGGGGGGCACTCTTTCAATCTGTCATGACTTAACTACCACGTTATATAAATGAGAGTGTTTAAAAAATGAGATATTCGATGTTTGACTTTGATAGGATACTTAAAAAAAGGTGGCAAAATTGGAGTGAGAAAGAAGAAGAAAAAAAAATGTTTTTTCTAGGTTTTATGTGGGTTAAGTCGGTGTAAGCTTATTATAATTTTCCATGCGAATTATTCGAAAATTCAGTTTTGTCCTAAATCCTTAAGTCTTTAGGGCTCTGTCCCAAAATGACAATATTTTTATGTGGTATTTAGAAAAATAAGTCCTTAGAGAGGCAAAAAAAAGAACGACAACAAATGAAAGTGAACGATTATTTTTTTTTTTCATTTTTCAATTTTATTTACTAAAATACCGAAATGGGATGACAAAGAGGTCTTGGGTCCTCGTTATTGGCTTCTTTATGTGTATTATCATATGGTATATATGGTGTATCCCGCGTCCCGGATGTGTCCTTTTTGACAAGGCCTACTTGGATGACCGGGTGTCACACCGATGAATGCCACTGCAAAACACGCATAATACACCACCCCTAAGCCCCAAAACGGTTGTCATCTCATGCGAAAAATCCGATTGTATCCCATACTTTTCTTTTTTTTGATAATTTCATTTGCCCGGCTCACAAATATTTCAACAACAAAAATATAATCCTTTAATTTGAAAATTTCTCTCTTTGTGGTTTGACATTTTTTTTTTTTTTTTTTTTTTTTTTTTTGGAAAGAAGTGTATTGACCCTTTTTGGTCGGCCCAAAACTTTTGATTCGAACTGTATAAAAATATCGATAGGCTCTCAAAGATTTTATCGATGGAAAATTATTTGAAAAATTAAATGTGACAAACAATTAATAACAAAAGAATGTAAGGTATTTCTTTTCGATCGTGTTTTGTTTGAAAAGAAAAAAAGAAGGTCGTAAAAAAAGGTTTCAAATAGTAACAAAATAATTTATTGGTTCTCATTAACCAATCACCATTAAGATAATGAAGGAATTCTTCACGCATCCAAATTTGGTAGGAAGTGACATCATTTGTTTTATTTTTTTTTCCTTGAAGTTGATAGCTTTGTCAACCCCTTGTTTTATATTTTAATTTAAAGGAGGAATAAGTCAATGTTTAGGTCAACTAAAAGCCTTGATTTTCTTATAATTTTCAAATGTTAGGTTATGAACTCATATACCTATAGGAAAATGTGATACATAACCTTAAATAGTTAAGAGATCTTTTTATAGATTTATTTTTAATTTGGATAAATAAAATTAATTGATGCCTCGCTCTTCTCGGACTAACACAAGACATTCCTTATTTAAATAAAACATGACAATAATTTAAGCCAAGAAAAACAGAACAGAACAAGAAATCAATTGGAAACAAAAAAAAAAAAAAAAAACGGTGGTCCCCGCACATATTACACGCAGCGGGGTTCGGAATTCAGTTACACATTTTATTATTCATATCATTTATTATTTTATTATTTTTTTTTCTTCTCCTCGTCTTTTCTCTTCTTCCAACCACATATGAAAATATTTATCAGGGAAAAAAAGGATTGTGGGCGGCTGTTAATGTTTTGTGTGGTCAAAGGCCACTTAGATTTTGATTTGCGGCACAAATAGAGCTATGTGTAGTGGCTCCAAAAAAAAAAAAAAAAAAAAAACTTTCATCGTTGCGCCTTCACGTGTCCGTGTGTGTGGTCAATTCTTTTCCGACTCGACCCAACCACTTAACGATCCTGAAAAAACAAACCGAAAATTTTGACTCGAAAAAATTTTCCCATGAAATTTTCGTTGTCAAATCGTCAAATAAATCCTCGTTCGTCACTTATTTATAACAAAGAGAGAAAGAAAATTAATAATAAAAGGTATATAATCAAACAGAAGAAGCCGACATTACCTTCGATTTTTTTCAATTTGATATACCAGTGGTTCAGAAATTTTTCGGTTTTCCGGAATCGTTCCAAGTCTCAAGGCAATCCTTATGTAAATAGTTATTTTGTGTATTTCCATTTCTTCTCCGAAGCATTGCTTTAAGTCACTGTGGTAGTGAAAGTGATGCAAAATGTGGACAGTTTAGGAATCACTGTTTGCATCATTTTGGTAGCCATCCACTGTTTAACAAATCAATTTTTTCTGGTTTATTTCGTCCAATTTTAATTAGTTAATTGATGAATTAAGTTTTCGGCTCGGTTCAGAAGACAAAAGTCAAAAGCTGAGGAGGAAGAGAAAAAGAATGTTTGTTGATTGTTGCGAGGGTAACGATGGCGATTGGGATACCTATACATTTTATGTCCACTAGCGCCTTTAGTGTGATCATGTACTGATTTATTTACTAGAAATGTAATTTACGTTCACACCGTCTTCGTCTGGGACGAAAACAAGCGTTCTTCAATTCTTTGGCCCGATGTCTATTTTAAGAGGATTGGATATTTTTATGTGTAATTTATGTGTCGATTTTTTGTCGCCGTCGTATTATATTATGTGATTTTCAGGCTCATAAAGTAAGTCTATGGGCTTTCCGGAGACATTCTAACAATATTTGTTTGGGTATTAACATTTTTCTTTTTTCTTGAATTTTAACTAATTTTTTGACGTCGTCTATTCTGAGGTTAACATACTAAAGCTTAAAGTAGATAGTCATTAGAATATTGGGATTTTTTTAACAAAAATTTTTCAAATTTCTCTCATAAGTAAGGGCGGGTAACATGAAACATTATAATTAATTGTTACTAATTATTATAAATGCTCTCTATTATATATGTTACAGTTAAATTTAGTCGATGTTTGTACCCACTAGCTAAATTATACGTTATCTAAACTAATCACAGAAAGTGTACAAAAAAAAAAAAAAAATATGAATACTTCCACTAGTTATTGTATACACCTTCTACTGTAGGTAAGTAAAAGTATTTAAATAGTTTGTTTATTATACTGTCATACATGATAGATATTTTTACAGTTTATATTAATAAACTCAAAACGCAAAACCAAAAATGTAACTTATTTGACTGAATGTACACTTACTGATACCGCAAAGTTTTACACAGATATGATATTTGATTTTCTTTATCAGTAAGTACACAATCACTTTTTGAAATTAGGGCAGTAGGATGAAACCAAAAAAATTTTTATTAGATGGATTCATTCAATTCAATTCAATGATTCAGAAGAATCATTCAATTAATACTATCGCTAATGCGAATCAGTGGGTTTATACACTCACTAGTTAATGAATGCATTTACTAGATACAGTATGCCTCATTTGATATAATCTATACTTTCAAGAAAACAACAAATGAAAGCATGCATCAATTAGTTAGTGTATACACTCACTGCAATTTAGGCTTTAACTTTAACATATATAGTATATACTAATTTTTGGAAAAAAGTCAGATATGGTAGAATTAATATTGGAATATTTTTTTAAAGAATTTTTTTTTTGTAGTACGGTTGTCTTATTTTTCCGAGTCTTTTATGAAAAATTAAATTTTTTACAGTCTTATAGTATCAATTAAAAACACTGCTTTAAGATTTTCTTCTTTTATATAAATGTCTGGGTGGAATCTTTTATTGTGTTCCTCACTAAAAACCAAATTTTGGAGAAAAAGTCCAAATAAAAATGTAGGAAATGAATTCTTAGGGACATATTACAACCTTTTAATCCTTATACGTAGTTAAACGTTTCTCGCTGATATTTTTATAGTAACTGATCGATGATTTTCGAAAAAAATTTCATTGACATTTATGAATAATTTCCGAACTGTTTTATGAGCTTTTTACATATTAAGATTCTTCTCCATTCGATACATGCCTTACCCAGCTTATCTTAAGTGGTTTTCTCAAGCTTCCAAGACCCCCAATTTTCTATCGTTTGCCTTTTATATTATTTAAGCTCCATTTAAGCTTCCATAGAACGTTACACTCAATACATAAATCTTCAGTAATCTTTTCCTTTTGTTTAGAGTAATATTCCTAGATTTTGCTATTTCTTTCAGTGATATAACAAGAAAGCATTGAAAACTTAAAAACTATGAGCTTAAGTCAGATAAAATAATTTCACCAAATACCCGATTATCATTTTTAGGCCCCGGAAATGTTGACGACTTCCTCATCCTTATCATTACAATACTTTTTTTTTTTGGTTTATTTATGGTCGTATCGACTACTATGGTCATTAGCGACAGTCGAATCCGAAAACCCATGAAAAGAATCTTGGGCGTTCATTGGGATTTGAACCCAGGACCACTGGAGTATAGGGCAAATATCTAGTCACCTACTATTTTATCATAAGCAAAAGTTCAAATTATACAAAATGCTAAAATATATCATTGATTCGTCCTTAAATAAAAAATGTTTCTAATAAAATTTATTAAAAAATCAATGAGATCAATGTCGAATCGATAATTATCGATTGAATTATTCAAAACTATGCACTTTCCCATTTGAAATTATTTAATTTCTACCTTATCGACTTTTACTTATAGCTGTCAAAGCTTCAAAGAAAATCTTGACTTTCCCATAATTGAATCAATTATCCCATTTAATCAATCAAAAATCCCATTTTAATCTTTTTGAACGTTCCATTTGTGCTTTTCCCTTTGAAAAAATGACTAAATCATGAAAATCACTAAAAAAAAAAAATTTCGCCCACAATAATTAACATTGACCTATATCTAGTAATTATATTTTGATAGCGGAAATAAGTTGGCAATAAAAGGACGTCTCTAACAAAAAGACGATCAAATTGCATATGGCGACCGGCTTACTACCAAGTGTCAAGTCACGAAAGTTTTCTTGATTTTTAAGTCGGAAAATTTTAAAAGAAAACGTGAAAATATTACTTAATAAACAATAGACTGTCGATTTTTCAATTGCATTAAGTGCATTTGGTTATTTAATGACAATTTACGAGTTTAAAATGTATGCAGTGAATGTAAGGGGCCGTGAATGGGCTTCGACACGGGTGAAAATTAAATTAGAAAATTGTTTGTGTCATTTAATAACTTTAAGACGATTTATTATAAAATGTGTGTGCATTGTGAATATGGAACAAGGAAAATGGGATGGAGATTTGAAAAAAGTTGCAGTTTGGAGGCTGTATTGAATGATAAAGGTTGGTGATTGATTACCTGTTTTAACGTAGGTAATAATAAGTTCATGGAAACAACTATAGGATCGTTTTCTTCCTAAAAGAAATGTTTCATGCTGTTGATTTCCTTTTGGGTTATTTGAATATTAATTAATTAAATTGTTACCTTCACATGAACTTACTTACGTATATTATATGAATAACTTTCTATATACATATTATAAGATAGCATTTTTACAACCTCTAATTAGATGTTGTTTACTCAATGTGTGCTTATTGTTCCGCTCCATTCATGTTCAAACAGGATTTTCATAACACATTTACAATATACATACACAGAAGATTGATTGCAATCAATTATTGATACATAAATTTAAATATAAATAGAATGAATTATGAAATTTATTAATGAAACATCTAATTAAGTATTTTCTATATTTACATTATTGAAACAGTAATTAATAAGGGCTTAGCAATGGTGAAATTATCGTTCGATACGATTGGAAATGTCATATTTTAACAGTGAATTTTAATTAGTTTTATTGTTACAATAATACTATTTTCGTAATGTCGGCAATGTTTTTATAATTGACTTCAACTCAAGATTAGTCACTTTTGCAGAAAATGACTGATACAAAAATCCTTCACTCCTCATGCTGATATTTCTGACACAGTACTTGACAATATTATCTTAGAAAATATCCAGTCTTCACTTCCCCTAGAACTTCCGGTCAAAGCCTTCCTTCCCTCTGACATAAAATTTTTAATTAATAAATCTTCCTTAGAAAAAGCTCCTGGTCATCAAGGTTATTAGATACATAAGGTATGCTCACTTTACTAGGCGGCGTTTCTTTGATCTCTGAAAATGACGTCACTGGTTTGTTGTTTCTGACAGAAGCCAGTAGGGGCGTTAAAGGCCATTAGCTATCGTTGGTTTGCGGGGGATTCCGCCTGGTGACTGCATGTTATTAAATCCCTTTAACAAAAACTTTAAACTTTTATTATATCAATAGTTAATTTTTATGAACATAATAAATGTTAATTTGATTTTTCTTTGTTATTTTATTTTTATTGAATAATGAAGATATATTTCTTCTAGAATCTATACCTTACTTAGCTATATATTTTGAATTCCCGCGTCAATTAACAAACCAGTGTTTTGATATATCATCATTTTTCAATTAAAATCATAAGAACGAATGCAACGATAGCAGATAGCTAATGGCGGTCGACGCCTCTACTGGCTTCTGTCAGAAACAACAAACCAGTGACGCCAGAGCAAGGTAATAATCTTGAAAGTGAGCACCCCTTGCCTGGTCATGAACTTTAAATCAGCAAAAATTATTCACAATCTCCCCAGGAGGGCAATAGTTTGCCTAACCACTATCTTTAACGAAATTCTTCATACCACACATTTTCCCTCCCCCCCTCATTGCAAAACCCAATAAGCCTGCTTTAGATCCATCATGCTATAGGCCAATAAGTTCGCTGTCTCTTTTTTCCAAAACTCTCGAAAAACTTCTCTTCAAAAGAATCACTCCGTTACTCGAAAATCACAATATTATCCCTTACCACCAATTTGGTTTCAGACCATCTCATTCTATCATTCAACAGTGTTTTAGAGTAGTAGATAAAATCTCTGTGGTTCTTATAAAAAAGATTTTGGCTAAGGAGCTTTTCTGGATGTCACACAGACGTTTGACCGGGTATTCTTTTCGACCGATTCTTGAAAGTGAGATGCAGATCTGAATTTTCTCCCCTTAAACCTATCCTAGCCGGAGTTCCTCAGGGAAGCATACTGGGCTCCATCTTTTATGGCATATACATATACATCTGACATCCCATACTGCGATCTTTGTTTCCGACCCAAACCCGTTTCAAGCCACCAATAAAATACAGCTACACCTCGACCTTATAGCCAACTGGTGCCAGAAATGCAAAGTAAAAATAAACAAAAGTAAATGCGTTAATGTAACATTTACTCTAAACAGACAATGCCCACCGTTAACGTACAATAACGAACCACTAACGACCTCCACGAATGTTCGCTATCTAGGGGTTTGTCTGGGTAGTCGATTTGGATATGAAACTCACATCCAAGACTGAAGCGACAAGACCTTAACAGAGCTTTGGACTCTTAAGAAGACTTTTAGGACCAGAATCTCTGCCAATTAAATTGACTTTATATAAATCCCTTGTTAGACCTATTTTGACATATGGAATAGAATTGTGGGGCCTCACTTAACCTCCTAATATCAAACGCATCCAATCATTTCAGTCAAAAGTCCTTCTAAAAATCCTAAACCCTCCTTATTATGACACAAATGATGTAATTCTTATAGATCTTAACATCCCTTATATTTCCGATAAGTTCATTAAATTCCATGACAAATTAATTATATACCCATTCTAATTCAGAAGTTCAAATTCTTTTCTTTGTCCAACGCCAAAAATATCCTTCTCGTGATTTAAACTACGTGGGGGTTAAAGTGGTCGGAAAACTATATGAGTTTTTATTTAAAAAAATCTAAAATCCTCGTGGGGGTTACTTGCGAAGAGATTGTAAAACTATAACACATTAAAGTCATTAGTGAATATAAAATAGTAGGTATAAATGTTCGGGAGAAAAGGGGAAAATGTTACTATTGCAAAAAAAGATAATTTAAACACTGTCACTATCGAAAAAACTATTCGGGAGTTGCTATTGGCACAAAATGAAAACCTATGTGGGGGTCACTGTTGACAAAGATCAGTAAACTACGGAAAGTTGGGGGGATGAGAGCAAAAACTTTTCGTTTAAAGCAGTGGTTCTTAACCTGGGTTCGATCAAACCTCAGGGGTTCAGCGGACGCCAAGATACATACCCGACTCATATAAGGTTGAATTTGAAAATATTGTAACGTTTTTACGGGTTTGTTGGTTTGTGTATAATGACTACGAATTTATTTCTTAACAATTGTTTATTTATTTATCTAACACTTATGCACTACAACAATGTTTACTGTCAACAATAGACACAGTACTGTTTATAGTTCACTATATACACAATGTACACTTTATTTAACAATGTTCACAATTTATATAACACTATTCACTTTAACACTGAGCACTTCCACTATTTTAACACTGTCGATGAATTTATTTGAACACTCGATGATTTATGTTAATACTCGATGATTTATTTTAATACTCCTCGTTGGTTTATTGAATACTGACTCGTTGGCCCATCTTTCGGGTTATTTATAGTAACTCATCATCGGTCGAGAACTTTCCAAACCATAAATCATCCGTTACCAGAATATTCTATTTGTAATCTTAGCGCCTGTCTTTCTCTTATCCATTGGTAAATCAATGGAGAAAATACTAGAACAATGCGTACCTTGTCTCCTCCTTTGTAACATTAATCCGTGGTCATAAAACTACGTTAGGAGTTCCATCCTTTTGTACAATTCTTATCACTGGTGATTGTTTAAACCCGCCCTTCGGGCGCCAGACACAAATTGGTGTCTTAGATTTGTGACAATATCATATTTTATTTTTCCAATTAAGAAGGGTTCGGTGAATGTGCATGTGAAATTGGAGGGGGGTTCAGTACCCCCAAGAAGGTTAAGAACCACTGGTTTAAAGTGAAAATGGCCAAGAGACCACTTCCCAATTTCTTAGAGAGTTCCAATGCTGGCTGGTGGCTTTCATTTGTTGTTTGTTTTTTTTTCTTCTAAATTTTAAATATTTTGAATACCCGGGACAATTTTAAGTGTTCGTATCGATTTGTTCTGAACATTTAAGACAGGAACATTTGCGATGCCCGGTCCTATTTAGCCGTGACCCCCGGCATCGTAGCTATAAAAGGGTTTAACATCTTTATTTTCAAAGTAAAGAAGGGATTTTTCCGATAAAAGTGGACAGATCAGGAACATGAAATGAAAAAAAATGTTCCTACATAACAATCTTGGCTCTAGTTTCAAATACCTAATAGAGGTTTTTGTGTTTTTGACGTGATAACGTCTTATAAATTGATGAACATGGGTAGCCTATCCGAAAAGTGTCACGTTCCGTTTGAGCCTGGGCGTGCAAACGAGAACGCGATACAAACGATAGAAAGGCATGATAGAGTTCTGCTATTGGAACACCACCACGCGAGCTTCTTCAAGAACTTCTACAATAAGCTACGCCTCGTATTCAATAATTGTTGAATCCTAGACAACGTGTTTTGTATTTTTTTTTTCTACAATTTACTTAATAAGATTTAAAATTGATTTCCTTCATAATTTTCAGTCTGATTTCATTTTAAAAAAATTGTAATTTTCAATTAACTCCTTCTTTGAATTCATCAATGTTTCTTTTTGACGTTATCTATACGTAAAACTATCGTCCGTAAACCGATTTTAAGGACAACTAATCTTTTTGATTAATTTTTATTTTTTAATCGACCTAAAGTAAACAACAAAAGTATATTGGTTGAAGTAGTTAGTAGTTACAGGTACTCATTTTGTAGATATACCATACTACAATTATATTTTTATTTTATATTAAATGCAGTCAAATTTCCGCTTTGCTTTAATAGTATAATTATCGTAATTATAATTCTATCTATTAATATAATTTTTAATCAATTATCCTCATCTAAGTAAGCTTTCGACACGCACTATTCTTTTTTCTTCTGTTCTTTTGTTGTATCTTAACAAGTGAATATCTCTCTATACATAACTACATTGACTTGAACGTCACGTGTTAATGACCAAACGTTCAATTGTCGGTGCGATTGTTTGTTTGTTGTTAGGCTTTTTTTTTTTCTCTACAACACATTAGTATTTTTTTTATCGTCACGATATCGAAACGATCGTAACGATCAAAAGGCAAATGACAAATTTACGTCACGCATTTTATAATGTGACGTATGAAATAATATAAAAGGAGACAAATTATTTTTTTCGTTTTGTAGATTTTATCAAAAAGGTCGGAACCTATCAAAACTATTTGTTTGATATTGACGTGATGAGAAATTTTTATCAATTCGAAGAACGTCTCTGATATTGATTTTTTTTTTCTGTCTGAAAATGGACAATTGCTCGTTGATTTCGAGACTAAATATGTCGAAAATTAATCGATAATGCGATTTTTGATATAATATTTTCTATATTGGGTTGGGTTAAGTGAGAGAAATTTTAGAGATTTGATTTTTTTATATGGCTATTTGTGCTTTTTTGGAGTTTTTTATTGTGAGATGTTTTGAACAAATGGAAGAGGCGTTAAATATATTATCATCGTTGGAGATATATGAAAGATTTGGCCAAATCTATATGGAAGAAATTTAAATGAGGTAAAAAAAGGATTGGGCTTGCAATGGGTATGCAAACAATAACAAATCGAAACAGAGTTGGATTGAAATTTTAAAAAAATTATATTTGGTAAAGATTAAAGATCTATGGGGGGAGGGAGGGGAACCATGGTTGCAGTATCAGGTAATGATTTTTAGTTACAAATGGGAAGAATACATTTTTACAATAGGCGTTTTATTATGAGTATATATTTGAAACAATGACAAAGTATTTTAGGTCATTTACAATTTTCTTTTTAATTTCAAAAATAGGAGGGGGTCAAATTCTTGGTTCGCATCAGGTGACAACTCCACTGGCTTTTGTAGAAATTTTTTTTTAAATGGGTCGAGAAACAGGTCAAATCCGGATCTGATGTGATAAGACTGCACCCTGTCTCGCACCACCATCGGAGATCAAGATGTCCAAATTGTCCGGACGCTCCGGTAATTTCTTGTCCGCGTCTTTTTCACGTGCTCAAAAAAAAAAAAAATCCTCACACGGGGGCCCCCAACAAGATTGAGAAAGAAGAAAAAAAGAAATGATCAAGTTGTCTTTGGAACGGCTTATGTTTTTTTTTGCTTTTTCATCTTTTTTTCTTACTCATCATATAATGGCTATTTAATTTAAATTGATTTTTTTTTATTGAAATTGTCACAATGACCATGTATTTGATCACCTGTTGGAATCTTTTCCGTGCCAAAGCTTTTATATTACAATGAGGGGTGTTTAGATTGGATTTTTAAGACGTTAATTGATGATGGAATCGGCTTGAATTTACATAAAAATCAATTGTTGTCTCGGTTTTTTCAATTAAAATGTAAAAATCTATCTGCTTTTTATTAACAGGTAAATTGAACTGTGACGTCATAAAGTTGTAAATATAATAAATAAAGAATTCGTTGTTTTTCTTTAATTTCATACTGAAAGGTTTCAAGATCGTGACGAAGACATTTGAAATGAAATTTAAGGGTTGTCAACAAAGCCATATTTTTCTTTTTTTGAATTTTGGGTGTCGTAAATAAATCAATTTAGCATCTATTTGTCACGAAACGTACGAAAAAGAGAAATACTACGACACCTTTATCGCTTATTTCTTTTTTTTTTTTGAATTGACCAAAGAATTTAGGGGTTGTATTTTTTTTTTGACGGATCTTTGTTAGAAAAAAACACCTACCCTTATCTTATTTGGGAACGTTAAAGACCGTATTACTATGCGTAAACACACACGCAGCATCCAAAGTGTGGATCCTCGATTCCTTTTCTCGTCCTATTAGTTTTATTACGTCGTCTTTTTTTTTTTTTGAAATTTAAACGTGCAACTCTCTCAGGATATGTTTTTATTGTTGCATTTCGTGTTGGAAAGAATGGAAAAAAATGGAGTTGTGATGATGATATGGATGGCGTATATACAGAGTGTGATACAAAAAGGGCATTACAACAAAACGTCTTAATGCGTCCTACGTGATTAGTGCGACTATCACGTATTTCAAATAAAAATAAAATAAGACCATTTTCTCTCTTTGGTCTCTCGTTGTTTGTTGTCCTGCGACGAACCGACGGCGAGATACGGTTTTGAAGGTCTTTAGAAGTCAAAAATTTGAAGACATCAAAAAGAAGAAAAAAACGTGATGGTGAATTTGGGTGGAAATATTAACTTGGTAGTTTTGTAAATAAAAGAATGATTGCAGTTGGTGTAAGATGGAATTTTTTACAATATAAACATTCCTTAGCTTCTTTGAAAGGAATTAGCAATGGTATGTTGGAAGGTCTCTCTATGTATCGTATATTAAAGCTAGTTATTGATGATCTAAAAATTTTTAAGGTCCATTACAAGATGTGACTAACCATTTTCATGAAGCTCTTTTCTTTAGTTTACTAATTTAAATGTTTACATCCACTGACATTAAAATATCAGAAACTGTTGAAAATTGTTTAAGTACTAGGAATATAAAGGCAATTAAGGATAAAATTACCTGTGCTATTTTTTAAAACTTTAGGATAGTATTCATAGCCGTCACTCAAAGGAACACTCAAGTGTGGTGATCAGTATTTATTTTAATTTTCATTTCATAAAACTGCTCCATTACAAAATAAAGCATATACTCAAGTAAACACTTACCTCAAATATTTTGATAGTTTTTTTTTAATAGACCAAAATCGTGCCACGAATTGAGTATATACTCAACTTGAAACCATGAAAATTTTTTGGCAAAGTTTTCGAAAAAAAAAATGCACCAGTCGATTGTCCACGTTGATCCAGGAAAAATTTTTGTTGGCTCACCCTTGGTGGGAAACTTTTTTTTTTTGGGTTATTTAAGGTTGCAACAACTACTTTGGCCATTAGTGACCATCGAATGCGAAAACCCAAAAAAAAATTTATATAAGGTTGGAGGCCGATCTATTTTTTGCGGGGTGTGGGGCTGGAGGGGCGCTAAAATTTGTAGTTTTGTCATTGCATTTAACTCACGTTTTATTATGGACTGTTTTTCTTTGGATTTGTTAACGTCATTCGATTCAATTTTTTTCCCACTAAAAGTTAACATGGAAATAAAAAAATCGGTAAAATGCAGTTTTTCTTTTAAGTGTAATACAGAAAAGATCTAAAAAATGAATTAAGGTTATCGCATAGTGCCGTGTTAGGTTAAAAAAGTATCAAAATCACGTAGATTTAAAAAATAATATTTGTAAATTCGTAACTTCATTTACTAGGCAAATCGGCCAGTAGAAAAGTTAACTGATCTGGGGGTTTAAATGTTAAAGTTTATTTTGTATTGATCTTATAAAAGATGTCCCAAAATTAAGGCAAGATTTGAAATTGCCGTATAATACATTTTGTCCAGTTGTTGGTGACTCTGGAAATGAACTCAGACTGAAAATTATGAGGGAAAAAATCAATTAAATCTTATTAAGTAAATTGTAAAAAAAAAAACACAAACTACGTTGTCTAGGATTCAACAATAATATCGTGCCTCTCTATCACTTGTATCACGTTCTCGCTTGTAAGCAAAGGCTCAAATGGAACGTGAAAAAATGGCCATTCTTTTTCAGACCGGCTGCCGTAGTTAATTAATTTATAAGACGTGTTATCGCGTCAAAATACAGTCTTAAAAACTAAAAAATTGTGTTTTCTATTTAGTTCAAATCTTGCGTTAATTTTGAGACACCCATTAGAAAGTCTTATAAATCCAAGTCTTAAATATTCTGTAAATGGAAAAAAAGTGGTTGCGTGTACTTATGTACTCGCGTGAGAAGTTATACTTTTTTGGTATCATTAAAAATTAGTTTTTATTAATTTTATTCAAATAATCAATTTTAAAAAACTGTAATTTAATATTTAATAATAATAATGAATATTTAAAGATATTATTATTAAAAATAAAATTAAGAGAATAATATTTTAATTTATATCAATAAATAATAACCAAAGGAAGCTGCCAGACGTTTATAAAACTTGTCAGGATCATTTTTCTGGTTAACAATTCATGCATGTCATGAAAACGAAGCTTCATAGAAATGGCGAAATAAAGTAAGTAGCTGCTTGTCAAAGTAAATGTCTTAATCTTATTCATATCTTGTGTTACTAAATTATTGTTCTAAGATGGTTGAATCATTCATTCTCATCATTAAATTTCAAATAGTATAACAGCTACTGCAAATTTCGAAAAAAATAATAACTTATTTTTTAATGATACGTGTCATTTGTATATATAAATATTTTCTAAATAAAATATAAAAAATATATTTAAATAATTAATTATTTTTAATTTAAATATAAAAATAAGTAAATAAATAACAAAAAAATTCTAATTACGCGCGCCTAGTTAAAAATACCGAGCCGTTTTGCGGGCAACTTCATCTTGTTAATTTGTGATGATAAAATAGAACGCTACTAATGCTTCTGAAACCGCGCCGCGATGCAGACGTCATTTTCATCATTAAACTTCAAATAGTACCTATAACAGCTACTGCAAAATTCGAAAAAAGTAATCACTTATTTATCAATAATATGTGTCATTTGTAAATATAATTATTTTTAATTTAAATATAAAAATAAATAAATTAGAAAATAAATACAACAAAATTTCAAATTACGCGCGCCAGGAAACCCAGTGGTTTTGCGACTAACTTCATTTTGTCAATTTTTGTCTTAAATCTTATAATTTCACTCTCATCATTTTTTCATAATGCGCCTAAAGAAGTATAACTTCAAAAAAATTGCACAGACCTCCTCCAAATCGTAATAACTTTTATTGGTTTAATTGTACAAAAGGTGTGTGGTCCGAATTTGGAATTTCGATCGAATCGAATCGACTCGATTTTCTAAGGAAATTCCCATCTTCAATAAAAGCCTCAATCCGTATGCCCCGCACCACCACCACTAGGGTGATTGTCACTTTTTACACATAACCACGATACATATACCCAAATACAAATAATTTGAGTCCGTTTTTAATTTAATTTGTTTGTTGATTTTTCTTTGTTTGAATGCTGTCAACTGTTACGAATTCATCGCTCACTTTTTTCACTACCATTCATTTTTTTTCGGTATTTCTTTTCACACTGTTTGTTGTGTTGTGTCATCATCATCATCACCCACCTGATCTCTGTGTATATATTATGTGACTTCTGTAACGAGCTAATTAGAAATTTTTTCGAAAATTCCCACACTTTTAGGTATACAAATAGTTAGACCAAATATTGACTCGTATTATTGGGCCCCCCCTGTCTTTGTGTTGTTGTTCTCTTCATTTAATTTGGACATCCGAAACGACAAATCATTACGAGAGAAATCCCTTTCGGAAGGATTTTGATTGCATCAGTGAGAAAATGAATTTTGTATGTTTTTTTTGTGTTTGTCAAAATCAGAGAGACTTTAAATGTTTACAGTTTCTCTAACATTTTGATTGGTCCCGGCACATTAGCGGCGCGGACCACCCGAGTTGGATGAGAAAAATGATTTGATACGCTAAATATCATTAAGAATCGTTCAAAAAATAAATACAATTGGGGAAAAAAACAAATTAATCTCGATGGTTACCTTTGTGTGACGTCATTGAGAGTATATGGCGATTTCAATGAGATTAGGTAAAAAATGTAGCTAGACCTTAACAAGCCGCTCTTGAGATTTTTAAAAAGGGATGAAATAGGTTACGATGAGGGGTCTGAAATTGAAGAGGGTTGTTTTATTTTTTTTCTAACCTCAAATACATCTTCAATCAATTCAATTTGTATAATTTGTGCAAATATTTGCGAGGAAAATATTTGGCACATTTTGGGTCGTTTTAAGTATATTTGATACGTGGAATATAATTGGGCAGATGTTGACCAATTTGTGCCTCGAATTATCCTGAAATTGAATTATATATTTTCGTTTCTTGGCTCTCCCGTTCGCTTTTTGTTCGTCCGTCTCTTGTTTCGCTATTGAATAATTGACGAACGATTTTGTTTGTATGTGTCCATATTATTATTATTATTATGTGTCTACAGTGGGCAACACGCTACAATCGAAATTGAAAATCTATACAAATACATTTAAAGACAGATGTTGATCATTGGAGGTTTTTCGGGGATGCCAGAACCAAATGGACCAGACTCACTAAGTAAACGTCGTCGCTCTCCTGATCTATTATCCTCGCTCTGTGTATTTATTATATTATATGCTGAATTCAATATCACCGCCACCAAATGCCCTGTTTCGGGTCGAGAGAAAAAAAATTTATTTGTATATACTTACTTTCAATAATAAATAGGCTGGCTTTATATGTGCGATATGTATTGAGATATATATTATATTGGCTTTTGTGTCGGCAAATTTGGACAACAATTGTGTGTGCGTCCCTTTGGGCCTTTTCGAGTCGTGTCGCACACCGATAATGGTTGCCAATGGGTAGCCATGGGTGCTCGATGGGTGATTGTAAATAAATTTATTGGATCAACAGGTGTGAGAAATGGGCCTCCCTACTTTTGGTTAACTCGTATAATCGATTTATGAAAAATGGTATTTAGATCGATAAAAATTAATAAATAGCCTACCTACTATTTAAAGTTTATGGATAACAATATTACAATATCTATATCTATATCTGTATCTATATCTGTATCTATATCTGTATCTAAATCTATATGTATATCTATATCTACTAGAGGTCACCCAGTGGTCGAAATTCGACCATAATTCATTACAATTTTTACATACCTAAGGGTACACTTCACTTGTAACTGCCTCAAAAACTTTAGTTACTAAGCTAACTACAGCAGATAATGAATTGCATTTGCGAATGTTTGGAAAATAATTTCTTGACTAATTTTTTCTTCAAGGTTCATTTAAAAAAAGTGCATCATATAATGTTTGAAAATATTTATTTTAAGTTAAGGAAGGAAATAGGTGTAAGGCTTTCAAAATATTTATTTTTTTTCTTCCATAAATCTTTTACAAAATTATTTCAGAATATTCTCTAAAAATTTCAAAACTAAATATCAATTCGTTCATATCATACATGTTTCAAGGTCCCCTGAGTCCAAAAAAGTAGTTTTTAGAAACATGTCTGTGTGTGACAGCCATATCGTATCGAACGCTTTTCCGAATTTCACCAAACTTGGAAATTTTTCTTCATATTATATCTTGTTTTGCCGTGAAGCTTTTAGTTGAAATCGGTTAACCGAAAGCTCCACTTTATTCTCGGAGTTTTTGAGCTTTTTCAAATTTTTTCGAAAACGGCTGTAAAGATTTTCTTTAAGCTTATGATAGTTCTTAGACTTATTAATAGCTAAAACTTTTATTTGAAACTTTTTCTTGGGAAAATTCGATTAAGGACGGTTCTGGGGTGAAGGTTAGGAATTCATAAATACATATATGTTGTATACTTGTATGCATATAGTTCTGCTATGCATAGTTATAAGGTGCTTATATATTTCTTTTAACCAACAGTGAGTTTCATAAATGAAAGTAAAAGAAAGTACTGTGACGCCACGCAGCAGATAATGTTGTATGTCAATTCAAATTACAGTATTCTGAAATATTTTTTAGACAAACAAAAAAAATATGACTATGAAACATCAGAAGTAATTTCAAGTGAGTTTCCTACGTTCAAAAGTAAAACAAAAGTACCTTTATGTTTAGTTTTTTTCATTTAAAAGCCAAATATGAAAAAATGGAAATAGGCTGCAAAAGTCCTGTTTAAAACTTTGAATTAAGCTAAGCTTTTTTTTTTTCAAATAGTACCTACCTACTAAACCTACCTACCTAAATTAATTTTTTGTGTAATTTATTTGAATGATTTTGCCAAAAGAATATAGTATGAATTATTTATACGTTATATAATAATCAAGAAACACCTGATGAAGACCAAATAAAATTGTTGTAAAACGTAAAACGTTGTGTATTTGAAGTTATACGTATCTTTTAAATATATTTTTAATAATATTACTCAATAATAAAATAATCGGTTAAATTTGTTTCCTTCAATTTCAAAATTTATTTCCTCTCACAATATTTTGTTTAAATAATGACATTTGGAATATGGTTGAAGTCTATGGTCAAACTGAACAACTGAGATTTAAAAATCTACATATTTGTGTGTCTGTGTGTGTCAAACGCGTGGTAGTGTGTGTGACGTCTTTTTTCATTAATTTAAGGTATTTTGAAGCATTATTATGAAAAAATATTATCTCAAAACGCAACTTCCTCATATAAACTTCAATTGTGCCAAATTTCATACTTCTCCGTTTGTATAATATTCGGTAAAAGGGGTTTAAAATTTTTGCTTCACGTATTAATATATAGATATTAATACTATAACAAGACTTATTTAGATCAAAATCTATTTAGACCAGGGTAAATAATTTTTGAACAGAAAAAAAATTATCGTAGGATGAAGCCCATTAGAAAAGGAAGAAAATATAACAACAATGAAAGGAAAATTAAATTACGGTCGATCTTAGATGGGGAAGTGGAAAAAGGGGGGTTTTTAAGGGTAGAAAAGGTCGATCAACTTCTGATATATATATACCGATTTTCGACATAACTACAAGTCCTATGGAAAAAAGTTGTATATAATAAGTAATTCTACACTTTTTTGACATAACCTCAAAATTTATGTAAAAAATTCCAATAACCAAGTTTTTAGTTTTTTATTTTTATCTTTCACAAACATTTTTTTTTTTCATGAAAATTTGAAAAAACTCTTATTTTTTAATTTAAAATATTAATTTTTTCACCTTATAATGACTTAATTATTGAAAAAGCACCCTAATTTTCCATCAAAAATTCTCACGTCAAAATATCTGATTTTTTTTAAAAGTCGGTGAGCTTTTTGTTCATTGAAACCTCTACTTTCTGATGGTGCAAAATATATACATTACACTTTTTTACACATACTTTTTTCACATAACCTCAGAATTTATGTGAAAAATTCCAATAACCAAGTTTTTATTTTTTGTTTATTGAAACCGCTACGTGCAAAAAATAAATACATTGCAATGTTAAATGTTCTCAGAAAATAATTAATAATTAAATAATTAAAGTGTAAATTTTGAATTTTGAACAATTTATTAAAATGCAACAATTAAAGTGTAAATTTTGAGTTTTGAATAATTTATTAAAATTTACACTTTAATTATTGCATTTTCTGAGAACATTTAACATTGCAATGTATTTATTTTTTTGCACGTAGAGGTTTCAATAAACAAAAAATAAAAACTAAAAACTTGATTATTGGAATTTTTCACATAAATTTTGAGGTTATGTGAAAAAAGTGTTAGCACAAAAAGTGTATATCTACTTATTATCTACAACTTTGCCAAATAACTTTTTTCCATAGGACTTGTAGTTTTGTCGAAAATCGAGATAAACTGTTTCTACCTTTAACCCCCTCCCCAAGTGTTATGAGCTTAGTATTCCGTAAAAATGAATAGTGATAGTGAATAGTGTGAATAGTAATTTTTGCTCAAGCTAAGGCAAATAAGAAAGGCATCACTAAAAATTTTTGCTTAGGGTTAGCATGATGATTCTAGGTTATACTTAATCTCTGGGCAAATACAAACTATAGTATATAACAAAATACATACTATAACTCCTATTGGAATGCTGTTAGCTCAGACGGAAATTTTGTTAAACAATATAATAAATAAGAGATTTTTCCCCCAAAATAGGGGTATCATAGTATAATTAGCTAGGATAGTACTAATAAGGGAGCAATTTCCATTTTGAGGATACACAAATATTTTTGTCATTATTAGAAAAATTTGACAGTGTTCTCAGTTCGATGGTCAGACAATGTCAGGTTAGGGCAGACCGATTGTCGTTTGTCTCTTGAAAAACATTTAATATGTACATCATGAAATATCCATTTTATATTTCTCGGTATTTAAAAAAATATTTTGAATATTTAAAATTCCATTGAGTTAAACTTCATTTCTTCCATTCACGTTCCCATCCTTTCATGTTTCGGGTGACATAACCTCAATTTTATTCGTCTTACGCGTAGCAAAAATTTTCAAGTATCGTAACAATTTGTATGACTCATATGGTCAATTAGAAAAAGAGAAAAAAAAGGTAGTTATATTGAAATGCATTTGTTTCTTAAAAAAAAAAACTCTTTTTTTTTCAAAATGCCGCCATGTATATGATACACGAGAAGAGAGTTTAAATGTTGTGTGCTGGGAATTAAAAATTAGTAACTTTATTTTTAATGGTACCCGAAACCATTTATGTAGGACATTTGGACAATTTACGAGCGCTCCTTGTATGATAGACCTTCGACAAGTACATTTTGGACTTTTGAAAATGACCCATATTGATCATCTATGCTGTATAGGTACCAGTACATAAAAGAGGATAGCTTGACCAAACAAACAAAAGAATGTGACAAGATGCGTAAATGCTAATTATTCATACACAACTACACACATAAAGTGAATTCATTTGTTTAAGCGGAAACGTTTTGTCATTTAATTATTTATATTTGTTTTGTTTTGTCGTCAATCGTTCTTTTTTGTTTTTTTAGTATCAATGAAACGTGTTTTATGAATGAAAATCGTTGGCGGCCAATTTGAATATTAAATAATCATTAAATTTAAATTTTAAAATTAATTCAAGGTGAATTAAATGAATGATTTAATTTGATCAGGATTAATATGGGGTCAGCAAAAAAAAAATGAAAACGCGTTGTGATGACATTTTTGAATATTCAATCGTTTCCGTTTGTCGTTGATTATTTTTTTTTTCTCGTCTCTTTTGGAAGATAGAAGTGGGATTTTAAACGGTAAATTCCCTGCAGATAAAGTGTGATGATGAAGATGTAATTTTAGATTTGGGATTGTAATTAATTGAAAAAAGAGAATATGAAGAAAAACATTTTTTGTATATGTGTGGTGGTATAGCATGCGCCAGTGAAAGAGGCACCGGATGCGACATTGATGAAGTACAATAGACACTTTCCGGTTGTATGGCGATGACACATCGCATATGATGATGACGAGACGCCTCTTCATTCAATTAACGATAATTTTTAGGTGAGACAGGCTCGAATTTGATTCCATTTTTTGTTTTGGGTATCAAGTGAGGAACAAATAGATCATTTTGATAAAAATGCAAAATTTTATTGGTAAATGTTAATGTTGGGATTTCCAACTAATTTTTCTACAGAAAATTACCAAAAAATTATTTTTATAATATAATCTCCGATACTAAGTGGATTGTATTTGATTACCTACATTGCATCTATTCTAGACTTTGAAGGTTACTAAAATTCCAAAAAAAATGTTGACCTATTGATCGATAGAAGTTTTGTGAAAAAATGCAGCTTATTAGTGTTCTTATATTAGGAATTTCTATGCATATTTCATTGGTTTGTCAGAGTTTTATTGACTTGTGATTCACACAATTACTCAAAAAATTGAAATATTTCTAAAAGCCTAATTTCAATATATGGTATTTGGTATTGGATGGTTAAATCAATTTAGGTGGCAGAAAGTTACACATTTAGTCAAAAATTGAATTAAAGAAAATATTTAAGCCCGTAAGAAATAAGCAATAGGTAAAAAATTCCAAACAACATAAAAACGTTTTACAAGATAAATTTTTTAATTATTTTTAGAGCTTTTAAGGGTTTAAATACAGTCAAGATACCCAAAAAAAACGATTTTTCTAGAATTTTTCTTGAGAAGACTTTTGATTTTATTAACACAAAAATTTCTACACTTATTATGGTATTCTTTTTTTCCCGTTAGCAAAAACAGGGTAGGGCTTTCCCCCGTATTGCTGTCACACACAGCCACACGTACACAGAGAAATGTTTCTAAAAACCACTTTATGGACTTTTATAGGATTTCGAAACGTGTATTTCCGTCGAAAACTCGAAATCGAAAATTCTACCCGATTACAATATTTCCTTTACTGCCTATATTACAGCAGTAAAAGAAAGTAAAAATGATTTAGAAGAACCAGTAGTTATAACCAAATTAGAAAACAATTTAAGCTAATTTTTATGTTAAAATGACGCAGATAAAGCATCGTTATTAGCAACGTTAATAGTTTTTTACATTTTTTACAACTATTATATATATTATACTTAAGAAAAGAAGTATTGTAATTGGATCGAATTTTTGATTTCGAGTTTTCACCGAAAAATACATGTTTTAAGGTCACCTGAGCTCAAAAAAGGTGTTTTTAGAAACATGTCTGTGTGTGTGTGTGTGTGTGTGTGACAGACATATCGTATGAAAGCTTTTTCCCAATTTTCATTGCATATTACATCTAGTTATGACACAAAGCTTTTGGTAGAAATTGGTTGACCAAAAGCTCCACTTTATTGACGTGATAACGTCTTATAAATTGATGAACTACGACAGCCAGTCTGAAAAAGTGTCACGTTCCATTTGAGGCTGTGAGTGCAAGCGAGAGCGCGATACAAGCGACAGAGAGGCAATTGTTGAATCCTAGACAACGTGTTTTGTTTTTTTCTACAATTTATTTACTAAGATTTAAAATTGATTTCCTTCATAATTTTCAGTCAGATTTCATTTTAAAAAAATTGTTAATTTTCAATTAACTCCTTCTTTGTATTATACAAAATAATGACAATTTAGTGATATTAATTCAATTCATAAAAGTATGCAATTTTTCATTAATGTTTCTTTATGATGTTATCACGTAAATCTATCGTCCGTAAACCAACTTTACAGACAACCAATTTTTTAAGAGTTTTTGAGCTTTTTCCATTTTTTTCGAAAACGGCTCCAACGATTTTCTTTAAACTTGCTGAAGTTCTTTAACGCATTAATGCCTACAGTTTTTATTTGAAACTTTTTCTTTGTAAAATTTAAATAAGGAGTGTTCTGGGGTTAGGAATGGGATATCGTATATATACATAAAGTATAGTTAGTTATAGAGCAGTTCTGGTTATATAGTTATAAAGTACTTATAGTTCTTTTAACCAACAGCGGGTTTCATAAATGAAAGGAAAAGAAAGTACTGTGACGCCTTGCAGCAGAAATTTTGCAGCTGGATAGTCGAAGTATTTGATCTTTTTTTTTTCCAGAAGCTAAAAACATTTTTACTATTTTTTTCTATATAATATGGCGACTCTAACATTTCCTCAACTTTTATTTTAGTTTGCTTTATGGAAACAAATCGACCCTATTTAATGGCGTCAATTTAGTATCCAAAACATTGACAAAACAAATATTATAATAATGAATAATTTAAATTATGGGGTCATTTAAATATATATTAAAGCTAAAGCTATTAATTCTTAGTACATAGTACATAAATTGATCAGAGCAACATTAAAATATGATCTGAAAGAAAAGACTTAAGCACACAGGATTGGTAATAGATGGTTATGTAGATTGTTATGAAAATTTTGGTGAAGACCCTAGATTAAATTGTTGACTTAAATTTGGACTTGGAAAAAATGATATTTCCAGAATCGGTCTTAAATTAATATGTTGACAATAATCGGTTTATAATCGGACAATAAAAACGGTTTTACCTGAAGCTTTTATCAGAACCTAAAAATTTATAGCAAAAAACCGACATATACAAAATTTTATAATTTTCCCTATTTGTGTCAGGATTTTCCAAAACAATTTCCTCAAATTTCCTCATTGTGAACATCTTCGGGATACTTCTTGTTAGATTTATGGCAATGTTTCAGATCTTTCACTCTGTTTTTAATGTATTTAATGATTGTTGCACTAATAGCGTTTTAAAGAATTTTTAGAATTAATATTTATTCAGATCCTTGTTATTTTGAATTTATAGATATAGTAGGAGGGGTAATGGATCGGAATTTTACAATGAATTCATACAAGAGTATCAGGTCGCGACGTTTCGCCATATATTATAGCTTTATCAGACTCCCTGATGCATGCTCAGCATTCTTGTCTTTCTGCAGCCTTGCATATACCAATTATTATATAACTAGCTGATATCCGCCCGCTTCGCAGAGCGTATCTAAATTAATCTGATTGAATAATAGAAAATTTTACCCAAAATAAGAAATTAAGCTATTTTTACAAAAAAAAAAAAAGATAATTAGATATTTCTAGACCTTTATTTCATAGAAAGTTAATAAAAATCCGTTAAACTCCTTTTCCAGGAACAGATATAAGCTATTTTATAGGTAGGATCTTTACGTTTTTTTGAATATTGTAAAATATTAAGAAAATTTTAAACCTTGAGAATCTTTCACACCAAATGTCATATGAATTAATTTATTAATTTTAGTAGAATGGATTAGTAGCTATCCTTTAGGAAGTGTACCTATTTTAGGATCAATAATATTTAATGTGTTATCTTAAGGTCTGAGGTATCTGGTTTGGTTGCCTTACGTTCATTATTCTAGAATATAGTATTAAGTCTATTATGTCTTATCGGCAAGTCTGCTATTTCCCGAGGTCCAAGATTAGGCAACGAATTCTTATATATCTTGCTAAAATAAATTGAAAATGAAAAATATAGTTTTTTGTAAAAAAAAACAACGCGATGGTCACATCTAACTTGCTGTTTTCTCTTGAAAAATAAGTTGGGCTGAATTTTTTTTTTGTTCTGGGGGCTCTGCCTAACGGCTTCACCTCTCTTAGTGAAACTCCTAATCGGGATCACTTAAGTCGAACTGTCTGTTTTTGTTATTTATTCTTACGAGTCACATTTTTGAACAAAGATATTTATTTTTACGAATGAAATCATATTTAGTGCAGAAGATTTCCTTCTCCTCCCTCGACAATTTGAACGTTTAATAATTTTTTTAATAATTAAAAAAAAAAATCAGATATCTCTATGAAGATTAAGATTCTGAAAAAGCCCTGAATAAAAACTGTGTTAAAAGAAACATAATTTCTTCTAAGTCGGATCTGGATCTTGTATTTTTCTTTTTAAATTGAACTTAATAGCAGGCGACAACTTCGCATCCATTAAATGAGACCTTAACTCTCCTGTCTTTTATTTGTTGTCAACAAAAACAAATTAACAATTTATAACAATGTTACGTTTGTTTTGTGGAAAATAATTGAAGTCAGACACTTAGCTTTTGTCATCGATTTTATTTCATCATGGCGAACTGTTCGTAATAAGAATTATAAGCCTTATTTTTTAATATGCACGATGAAAAGTTTTATAAAGTTTCTAACGCCCAATTTCTTTCAACCCTTAATCATTGTTTGTTTTTTTTTTTGTGGTACCGGAAGATTCGTTTTATTTCCCAAAAAACAAAAGGACAAAGAACGGAAAGACAAGAAGCTTAAACATATACGAGCAAGCACCAACTTCCGTTTTTTTAAGATCCTTTCATATGGAATGTTCTAATGAATATAAGTACCTTTAACCTTAACGTTTGCGCTATATCAAAATTTGATCTCTTAAAATAATAATAACAATACGAACGAATTTTTATATTGAGCACTCTCTTGAGAGGTTTTGTGTATTAGAAATTTGGTGACATTTCGAGTTGGAATAATAAACAGGAACCATATGTGAAATGCACGACATGTGGACAGGTCGGATCATTTTACATCTCATTTTTTTTTCCTCGAGTCCCTTTTTTCGTGCAAATATATACTACGAGCCGAGGGCACGTGCCCTTTTGGCCAAACTTCCTAAACATCAGGCCAAATGCAAATGATTATATACATTGATAATCTGGTAGGAGCATTTTTTTTTCTTCTCTCTTCTCAAGAAGAACATGATGACATATCAGGACCGGAAACGGGCGGCCCGTGCCTTACCTACATCAAAACCTTTCTTTGTGCGCCACAAAAAAAAAAAAAAATTTGTGTGTGTGTGCATAAAAGAAAATTTGGTTTTTATAGGGTGAAATTATCATGTGGGGATTAAATGAGTGTGTGTTTGTCTGAGAGAGATGGGTTTGTGGAAGCCAGCTATCTCTAATGTTGTCACAAGGGAGACGATAGGCGATATGATCCGGAAATTGAGGCTCGAATTACGCACCCCCGGAGGCCCGGTGTTCGATGATGCCGTTGTTGATTCCGGTTCAAATATCTAAAAAAAAAATGAATTATACCTTTAAATAGTTTTTTAGGGTTCCGTATTTCCAAAAAGGAAAAACGGAACTCTTATAGGATCATTTTGTGGTTTGTCTACTCAAATACACTTGGTATATATTTGATAAGATAACTTTAACGAGTTTTCTTTGCACTCGGCATTTTAAATTCGATTTTGAAGGAATAAATATGTCGAAAAGTTGTTAGAAACCTTTTTTGTAGAGCGTTTAATTTTCTTTAAGAATAAATCTTGGTTATTCCAAAATATTGTTCCCAATGTGAGTTGTAAAATTCCAAAGTGCAAAAGAATCTTTTGAAGAATGAAAAATGAAAATTTGCACCTGTTAATATCAATATAAGTAGCTCAAACTGAAATAATTAGGTATTTAATTTTTAATTCAAAAACTACTGGATAGATTTCGATCAATTTTGTTGTTGTTTTACTTTTTATATACTTGGTCCTTATCTAAGGAAGGAATAATCACGATATCTTCATTAAAAACATTGATAGAGTGGCGCAAACGGTTTAATGCGCATGGGCATACAGAGAGAGTGTTTCTCCGTCCACTGCCTACTGATTACTAGTTCATATTATTGAGCGTATACTTAATAGTTAATGCAGTTCAACGAGATATTAAATTAATATAGCTTTTTTTCAAATTCTCTTTTAGCATTTTTTATATTTTACTGTCAATACAAATTTAAAATACTCTTTTAAGTTACAACCGTTACAATAATCAAATTGCCTTTTAACACACCCTTTTATTATTGCATATATTTTTTAACTAGAAAGAGTTAAGTTGGCGAGATTAAAATTCTTTTTTTTTTAATTGCTCCTTTCATGCTCCTCCGGATCCGCAATTGCTCCAGGTGTATAATTAATAGTTAATTAATAATTAAACTTTTAAAAATTTTTAAACAAGAATTAAAATTGCTATAAAAGTCAAAATAATTTTTAATTGAAATTTGTATTTTTTTAAGCTCTCTATCTGCTCTTTTTATTACGCAAATAATTGATAATTTTTTGTAATATTTTTAATAATTAATTATTTGTAATTAATTATACATTTATTGTTGTATTATGACGTCATCAACTGCATACAAACATGAATAGTTTAAAAAATTGAATTACTAATTAACTATACACCTGGAGCAATTGCGGACCCGGAAAAAGCATGTGAGGAAGAACTTAAAAAAAAAGAAGTGATTATTTTGGATTATAAAGCAATTATTATTTAAAAATTGCTGTAGAATACAAAAAAGTAACGTATTTAATTTTTTCGAAAATTGATTCTTAAATGCTATTTCCGGACCTGCAATTGCTCCAGGTGTATAGTTAATAGTTAATTAAGAATTGAAGTTTTTAACAATTTTCAAACTCAAAAATTAAAATCGCTATAAAAGCAAAAATAATTTTTAAGTGATATTTTTTTTTAAGTTCTCTATATACTTTTTTCATTAAGCGATTACGCAAATAATAATTGCTCAAATTTTTGCAATAGTTTTAATAATTATCTATTTTTAACTATTTATACATGTATTGTTGTACTATGACGTCATCAACTGCCATTGTATCTTATAAATATGAATAGTTTAAAAACTGAATTACTAATTAACTATACACCTTGAGCAGTTGCGGATCCGGAAAGAGCATTTATAGAACAATTAAAAAAAAAAAAAAATCAAAAAGAGTGATTATTTTGGATTATATAGAAATTTTTATTTTTGAATTTACAACTTTTTGAAAAATTAATTATTGATTAACTATACATTTGGAGCAATAGCAGATTCTGCAGGAGAAATTTTTTGGCGTATAGTTAAAAATGTTCTATGCTAAGTTCTTTCCGGTTATTTTTAATATATTTTTGCTTTCAATTTTTTAAATGTTTTTTTCCACGGTAAATTAAATATGTTCTTAACATAATAACTTACGCAGACGACGTCGCAGGTATCAGCTAGTAAGAAATGAAATTTCAAAAATTCATAACTGCAAACCGATGACGTCATTTCTTCAAAAACTTTCTGCTATTTCACAATTTTTTCTCTGTTACTATAACATTTTTTTAACCTGAAGCTTTTATCAGAGCCTAAAAATTTATAGCAAAAAACCAACATTTACAAAACTTCATAAATTTCCCTATTTGTGTCAGGGTTTTCCAAAACAATTTCCTCAAATTTCCTCATTGTGAACATCTTCGGGATACTTCTTGTTAGATTTATGGCAATGTTTCAGACCTTTCACTCTGTTTTTAATGTATTTAATGATTGTTGCACTAATAGCGTTTTAAAGAATTTTTAGAATTAATATTTCTTCAGATCCTTGTTATTTTGAATTTATAGATATAGTAAGAGGGGTAATGGATCGGAATTTTACAATGAATTCATACTAGAGTATCAGGTCGCGACGTTTCGCCATATATTATAGCTTTATCAAACTCTCTGATGCATGCTCAGAATTCTTGTCTTTCTGTAGTCTTGCATATACCGATTATAATATAATTATTTTTATTTTAAAACAAAATTGACACTCATTATTGATAATAAAATATGAAAATTGTTGTCACCATTTTATCATATACCATCAGATAATATGGTATCAACATTTTTCATATTTTATCAAGTCGTTTTTAAAATAAAAAAAATATATATATAATTGGTATATGCAAGGCTACAGAAAGACAAGAATGCTGAGCATGCATCAGAGAGCCTGATGAAGCTATCATATATGGCGAAACGTCGCGACCTGATACTCTTGTTGTATTCATTGTAAAATTTTTAGATTTTTTTAAAAGGACTGATCTTAAATTTTACGGTTAACATCTTAAAAATGTATTAATGATGTTTGCTGTTTATAATAATAATCTTCAGGTTTCATCTTTTTTAATCTTTAAATTTATTATGTTAACATTTCATATTACTAATTTTATCTTTTTTTTTGTTTCAGGTAAGTCATCTTTCGATTCATTTACGACACTTGGTTATTGGTAAGATTGAAAAATGTCTTAAAAATCCATTTCCAAGAGAGAAATATAAAATTTGTTTACCCTTATTCTATCATATAACGAATTTTTCTTTAATAAGGCAAAGGGGAATTGAAGAAGCCTCAATTTAATTATACAAAATTATCAGAAAAATTTAGAATTAAAAAATGAAAACAAGAAATTGATGAAAGTTCATTAATATATCGATGGTTACGTTTGTACAATTAGTGTACCCTCGGGGTACGAGTTATTCACGTACTTGTCCGGTGATATTTTTTCTGTTTAAATTAACATCTTAAATGAGGTCTCTTTAGTTACGGCAATTTTTTGGGAATTTTGGAGACAGACGTTCTTTCTGTTCTCGATTAGAGTAGGTATACCAATGTGTGTGTTCGTTTAATATAATCAGTAGGTACTGTGAGGTGATCACTTTGTTCTATGGGAATGTTTAAATGATGAGAGAAATGTTGGTCGCTATGCGAACATACAATATATAAGTATAAAGAGTTTGATTTTTTCGGTTGGTCCAGAATTATCGAATTATCTAATGTTTGTACAAATAGAATGTTACATGAGAGAAAATATGGGGAGAGGAGTGACAGAAAAAAAAAATGAGTATAATGAATATGTTAGTCGCCAAGGAAGGGACTTGTGTATTGTGTTTTATTTTTGAGTCATTCTTGGGCGTAATTATTGACTTTTCGATACGTTAAATAACACGATAAAAGACCACACGCATTTAGTCACAGTTTTTAAGGTCCATTGAAAAATCGGTTTTTTCACATCAAAAGAAAAACGAAGAGCTTAAATATGAAATCGAAGAGATTTTTCCCGAGGCTTTCATATTGGTAACATTTTTTCAAGCCTTGGAAGTTTGCATTGATATTTAAATTGATTATCAACGGCGCTTATCTTTCAAGTCAAACATCAGTAAATGAGGCAAATGGACATCTATTTGTGTATATAAGTGTCGAGGCCCATACAAACATATTATACAGGTATCCATTTGTGTGACTTTAGCTGTTATATTTATAATACGTGAAGATTTAACAGCACACACAATAATCGTTCACACATTTATTTGAATATTAGTCATCCAAATATTCAAATGTCATTGCCGCGTTAATGTCTATCATTATAGACTCCGATGGACATTAAACACATCTTTTTGGGTCCTTCGTCAATCCCATATACCGTCCATTTCTCTGCCTCTTTTAGATACGTGTTTTGTTGTTCCACATGGAACTGCGTTATTAGGCGTGTTTAATCTTTTTCGTTTCGTTCTATGCAAGAAATACAAGGTGTACCACTTTAGTGAGGTTCATCCCTATTATCTAGAGCTTTCGCGATATTACCGTAAAATAAACAAGCTTTATAATTTTCAAGAAAAACTAACTTTAGATTAAGTGAAAATGTGAAACTTATAGACTAATGCTTTTAGCCTTTGAAAATGGAAAAAACTGAACAAAATTATAGTAGTAGTAGGATGAAACCCATTGTAAAAGGAAGAGAATATAAGAAAAATATAAATTATAAAAAAATGAAAAACCGATTTTAAAATAAATAAAAAATCTTAAACAAAAATGCACTAAAAAGTAAAAAAAATAATTACGTATTCTTGCAGTGTTTACAACTTACAAATGATTAGGATGATACAATGTACAACTATTGTTATTTTTGGAGTTGGTGTCAGCCAAGGAACTACGCCTTTATTGGTATTTAGTAAGAAACGAGAATACCTTATGAAATTTATTTTTCAAATGAACTTTTGAAATCTAGCGACCTTCAAACTACAAAATACCAATAACTAATTAAACCTTTTTACAAATAAACATTAATATTTAATTCTTTTGGTGACACCAACTCCAAAAATAACAACAGTTGTACATTATATCATCTAATCATTTGTAAGTTGTAGACACTGCAAAGATACGCAATTATTTTTTTACTTTTTAGTGCATTTTTGTTTAAGATTTTTTATTTATTTGAAGTCGGTTTTTCATTTTTTAACCGACTTCAAAAAAAGGAGGAGGTTCTCAATTCGACTGTATTTTATTTTTTTTTTATGTTTGTTACCTCAGTGTTTCCGACTGGGTGAAGCGATTTTGATGATTCTTTTTTTATTTGAAAGCTGGTGCTTTCCTAATGGTCTCATTTTAATTTGAAGGAAATCGTTTACTTCTAATGGGTTGAAAACTAAGGGATGAAAAACTAACTTCTTATTGGATAGCTCGATTTTGGTAATTCTTTATTTATTTGAAAGCTGGTGCTTTCCGTGGGGTCTAGTTTTAATTTGAGGGAAATCTTCCACTTCTAAGGGGTTGAAAACTAAAGGATGAAATATGAACTTCTTATTGGATAGCTCGATTTTGATAATTTTGTTTCTATTACGTACAACGTACATTTAAATTGTTCACATTTCAATTTTAAGAAAAAAATCCACCCCTTAAGGATGAAAATAGGGGATGAAATAGTGGCATTTAACCGAATTTTGATAATTTTTTTTCTGTTGGAAAGAGTAATCCACTTAGTTTTGTTTTTACATTTAAAAGTAAAAATTTTCAACCCTTAAGGGCAAAAAGGGATGACGTAGTAACTTTTAATATTAAACGGCGCTGTCTCATATGAGCAGCGCGTTTGGAAGGCTAACCATTTTCAAGAAATTAAAATCAGTTATCAAACTTCAGATCACTAAAACGCGAGAAATAAAAAATATTATAAAAAAATGAAAAACCGACTTCAAAATATATAAAAAATCTTAAACAAAAAATGCTATAAAAAGTAACAAAATAATGGCGTATCCTTGCAGTATCTACAACTTACAAATTATTAGGATGATACAATGTACAACTATTGTTATTTTTGGAGTTGGTGTAAGTCAAGGAAATACGACTATATTGGTACTTAGCAAAACACGAGAATACCTTATGAAAATTAGTTTTCAAATGAACTTTTAAACAATATACTCGAACTGTAACAATATCTAGCGACCTTTAAACTACAAAATACCAATTACCAACTTAACCTTTTTTAATTAAAATTATTACATATGTAATTTTTACAAATTACCATTAATATTGATTTTCTTGACTGACACCAACTCCAAAAATAACAATAGTTGTACATTGTATCATCTTAATAATTTGTAAGTTGTAGATACTGCAAGGATATGCCATTATTTTGTTACTTTTTAGTGCATTTCTTGTTTAAGATTTTTTATATATTTTGAAGTCGGTTTTTCATTTTTTTATAATTTTTTTATAATTTATATTTATTTCTCGAGTTTTAGTGATCTGAAGTTTGAAAACTGATTTTATTTTTTTTAAATATGGTTAAACCTACCAAATGCGCTGCCCATATGAGACAGCGCCGTTAAATGTTAAAAGTTATAACATCATCCCTTTTTGCCCTTGAAGGTTGAAATTTTTTGCTTTTAAATTTAATGATAGAACTTAGTGAAATACCCTTTTCGATAGAAAAAAAAAATTCATCAAAATCCGATGGTTCAGTTTAACGTCACCATTTCATCCCCTAGTTTGAAATGTGAATAATTTAAAAGTACGATGTACGTAATAGAAACAATATTATCGAAATCGGGTTAGGAAGGAATAAATTATTATTTCATCCCTAATTTTTAACCCATTATGAGTGGATTTTTTTTTACAAATAATGGGTATGAGATTAATTTAAAATTATGTACTACTAATAAAAAAAGAATTTTCACAATCGAGCTATCCAATAAGAAGTTAATATTTCATCCTTTAGTTTCCAACCCATTAGAAGTAAACGATTTCCTTAAAATTAAAATGGGACCACACGGAAAGCACCAGCTTTCAAATAAAAATAGAATTTTCAAAATTTACTTATCCAATAAGAAGTTAATATTTCATCCCTTAGTTTTCAATCTTTTAGAATTGAACGATTTCCTTAAAATTAAAATGGGACCACACGGGAAGCACCAGCTTTCAAACAAAAAAATAATCATCAAAATCACTTTCACCCTGTCGGAAATGCTGAGGTAACAAATATAAAAAAAAAAAATATACAATCGAATTGAGAACCTCCTTCTTTTTTTGAAGTCGGTTAAAAATGAAAGTAAAAATAAATTAAGCTTTTTGTTCGTTTGAAACCTCTACTTTCTGATGGTGTAAAAATATATATACATGACAATGTTAAATGTTCTCAGAAAATGCAATAATTAAAGTGTACATTTTAATAAATTGCTCAAAATTATACATAATACAATTTTACATAACACAATTTAGAACAATTTATTGAAATGTACACTTTAATTATTGCATTTTCTGAGAACATTTAACATTGTCATGTATATATTTTTTTCACCATCAGAAAGTAGAGGTTTCAACAAACTGAAAACCCAACGACTTTTTTAAAAAATCAAATGTTTTAACGTGAGAATTTTTGATCGAAAATTAGGGCGCTTTTTCGATATTAAGTCATTATAAGGTGAAAAAATTGATTTTTTAAATCAAAAAAATTACAGTGTTTTGAGTTATTAAAAGGTAAATTTTTGCCAAGTTTCATGAATTTTTTTTTTTTTTGTAAAACAAAAATAAAAACCAAAAACTTGGTTATTGGTTTTTTATAAAATATAACTTAAGGTCAACATTTTCTTTGAAAAATCGATTTTTTGAAAAGCCGCCATTTTATGAAAAACTTTTATTATGCTTATTCCTTCAATTAATTAACACGATTATAGATTACTTTAACGAAATTTGATTAGTTTTTGATTTTAAATGATCCAGGCCAGAGACATTGTGGTCACCGTAAAATGTCTTTTTGAGAGGAGCTTTTGGAGCTTTCAAAATTATTAGTATTTTTATTAGTAGTATTTTTATAAGCATTTAAATGTTTAATTATAGGTTAAATTACAAATTACATTTTTATATTGATATATTCAAAAGTTGCCCCTGGAAAAGTTCTTGAAAAACCGGTTCTTCTGGGCCTTTTGGCTGTATATAGTATAATCCCTTGAAAGATAGTAGAGCTTATAGGTTTCCTTCCTAAATTATGCACGAAAATCTGCACAGTGGTGCAATTAGTGCTTCTGGTCGTGATTAGTTCGTGAAAAGAGAAGTTCCTATGAACTACTCCATATTGATGATGTATCTATTGGAAACTTTCAGGTAGATCAATTGGGTTCCATCACTATTTTGCTATTATCCAGCAAGTTCAATGCAAAGTCGTTTGGATGTTCGTCCAATCTTTTCAAATATTTATCGCTTATTCTGCAAATCTCCTCCTTTACTGTTGGAATTTTTGTGTCTTGGTGTATTTTGATGTTGTTTATATAGCAGAGGCCATTAATAATTTGTCTTCAAGTTTTCGCCTGGAATCTTTGGAAGATTTCAATATTGGAGTTTGAAGCTGTTTCCTATAGTTGGATCCCATAAGTCCAAATTGGCTTTAAAACTACTTTGTATACGAAAAGTTTGTTCTCGATAGGCCACTGAGATTTTTTTCAAAAAGCCAATACAGTTGTTTAGCTTTTTTTTTTAGCTGACCTTTAATTTGTTGATGTGGAGAGCCCAAGCTAATCTTTTATCCAAATACATTCCTAAATATTTGACAATATCTCTTTGGGGAGGTTCTGAACCATTTAATATTAGGCGGGGGGGGGGCAAGTCTCACGGTGCAGTGTGAAGGTAATATGCACTGACTTGGATGTGCCGATTTTTATTCTTCACTTTTTAGTCCACTGTTCGATCTTGCGGAGGGGGATTTGAAGTTTTATTAACGCAGCTTCTAGGATTTCTGCTGTCGCTATTATTGCATTGTCGTCCATAAACGTAGCTATTGTGTATAACAAATAAAGGAGGGGACCCAGGACGCTTCCCTGTGGAACCCCTGCTTTTATTAGTTTTAGTCCCGTTTTCTCATTTTTCGTTTTTATTTGAAATAAACGACCTTCCAGGTACGATGAGAGTACTGGCAAATATTCTGGGAATTGTTTTTAGTTTTCCATAAAAGTCCTTGGTGCCAAACTTCATCAAACGCTTGCGATATATCTAGAAATGCAGTTAAACAATAATTTTTATTTTCTTGAGCTTTTCGAATTGTTTTTATGGTTCTATAAACTAGCTTCTGGGTAGAATACTTCCTATATTAAGTGACTGTAAGTAAGTTACTTTACTTGAAAGTACTAATATTAGAAATCCAAGAAGAAAATTTTACTTTTTATTAGCTTAAGTTTGTTGCAATGGTAGCACTTAGGCAGGTACTGGCTTTCTGTAGAAGCCTGACACTTCCCTGGATAGGCCAGAGAGTCATATTACCTACAATAAATCTCATCAATCTCGGTAATTAAGGGAAAGAAATTCTCTAGCCCTGTAAAAACAAATGAAAAACATGTTCAGAGTCGTCAGAAACGGTACAAAACGAACTAGTTTTAAACTGATCCTGAAATGAAAAATACCTAGCGATAACTTCATAAAGCTTAGAGTACATCCCCAAAGTTTGACATTTGGAAAGTTCTAGTAAATACCAGGGATGAAGGGACACCCTGTATATTTCTAGAAAAAAAAATTAGTATAATTTTTTCACCTCGATTACTCACTTGGAAATTTTTAAGGGTTAAAAAACAGCGAAGCGAAACGCTTATTCCGTTTCGTTAAATATTATGATTTTTTTGTTTCTGAAATAATTGAATTTAGGCGCCAGTTATAATTTAAATTGAATCTATTATTACCCGTCTTTATAGAGACGGTGTTTTGTTTTTCAAATTAAACAATTATTTTTTTGAAAAAACAAAAGAATAATTATTAAGGCGATAGTCTCTTTTTTGGGCATATTCAAATTTTCCATGTTAAATTAGTCGGCGTAGATAATTGTTTGAACCAAATATGCTTAGGTTAAAAGTGTTTGGGGTCTCTATGTGAATGGGTTGGTGGACAAGAAACAATTTTTGTTCGTATATCATAGCGCCACATTACGTGATGATGCGTGCCCCGGGGGCACTGTTTGGTCGTCACTGGCACATTCAGTAGCCCCGAAATACAGGCACGCGCTACTCAGCAGGTCGACACCTGTAAACCTGTAAGCCGAAAAAACCTGTACTACACCCGGTGATGCCAAAAAGTCCGTCCCGATTCGTCTTCATTCCGTGCGTGTGCACCATTTATTCGGTCTGTCCGTGCGTCCGTCTGCCGTTCATTCTTGAACTGTTCCTTGATAGCTTCTTTTCGGTTCGGAACGATTACACCCCAAATATTATCTCTTCTTTAAAATGTAACGCACGAAACTGAGAGACAAGGCACACGACACATAAACGTAGGGATGTTGAACAAAGAGGATCGAAGACGATTGCCGTTATCGTTAGATAAAATGAAATTAAGAGGCACAAAGTAATAGATATGGGGGCCCATAAAAGTAGCCTACCACATAAGAATTTAAATAGGTATCCATTGGTTACCCTCCAATCTTATCTTAAAACAGTCCTCGTTAAATAATAACGTCTTTAAGCGAGCAATCGTAAGGAAGTTGTGCGTTAAATAAGACAATCAAAGCGCACGTGTTTCCCGTGATGACAAATATTTATTCCCTTGATAAAAAAAGGTTTGTTCTTATTCTATATAATATGTGAGCTCACGCCAAAAGGGCGGTTTTCATCTTGTTTTCCCAGGTAAATATTGGTCGAGGCTTTTTACTTGTTATCATTTTATTGTTGAGGTTTCGTTTGGACAGTTCCGAAGAAAATCTTTCGATTATATATCTTTGGATCGTTTGTTGTGCAACGATTGCGACGTTCCGTCAAATGACAGATGTTTTGGGGTTTCGCTTGATTGCAATTTTAGTTATTTTTTCTTTTTTCATATTTTAAGTCGTTTTTCAGTGTTTTTTTTTTGTATGTGTGTGCATTCCGAAAAATTTAATTGAAGTCGGTTGGTATATAGTTATCTGATTAGTGATGGAGTCTTGGGTTAATTATTTTTGACTAAAAGCTCAAAGCTTGCATGGATAAAATCTACACGGAAAAAATGTGTTGTAGTTTTAACAACATTCCTCGTTAATTTTACTACATTAACTAGTATTATATAGGATGACACCACATGTGGTAACGTTTACCAGTCAAGTGTAATTAAAAAACTGTAGTATTATTAACAACACGAACTAGTAAAAATGTAGTTGAATTTTTGACACTTGCATTTATTTGTCAAAATTATTGGTTATGTTGTACGCGCCGCATGCGCAAACGCCAAAATTTGTTAATTGTACAACACTCAGCAGTTGTAACAGCAACATATATTCACTACACTATGGTAGTTAAAAATACTATACGTTAGAGCTGAATACATCACAGTGTGTTATCTGCAGTTACATTTGTAGTTATAGTGAACACAAAGTGCAGTAAAAATATTATTAGTTTAGTGTTGTAAATTTTACACCACTATTTTTTTTTCCGTGTAGTGAACTAAAAATCACACTAAACAAAAACACAATGGATCTCGAGGGGGTGTCCTAGAGGATACATATAAGCTAACCCAGTTAACACAACAATCGTCGCTAAGGACAGAAAATTTGACGCGACATTAAAGAATCAGTCGAATAAAAACTCTACATTAGTCTTATTTGTAAGGTTTTTTTTTCATTTTCCCTATATAAAACTTGTTCTGATAAAAGTTTTGGGATCAGAGTTGGATCTTTATATCTAAAAGAAAAATTTCTCAAAATCAGTGACTCCAAAGTCAAAGATGGGATATTTATAAGCCCTCACAGTATTTCTTTACATATTTTATTTTCATATATTAGAAAAATCAGCTCGATAATCACCGATCGAATGACTATAAAATATCATCAAGGATCTTTTAGTTATTTACAAGGCTTTAGGCTGTAATTTGTCCCTAAAAATTAATAGTGAAGTCCAAGTACACTGACAGATGATTATTACAACAAGACGTGCCTGAAGCCGCTTTCTTGCCTTTATGAAAATAAAAAAGTATAATGTGTCGAAAATGCTTATTTTGGCACTCCATGTTAAAACTGACCGTAAACTGAAAGTTGTAAACAAAATTACACGAAATTAGTTTTTACAAAATTAAAATTTCACAAAGTCAATACTTCAAAATTTAACCTTAAAAAATGGAGGCCAAAATCCTTTCATAAATAGTACTTTCTCATATTTTTATCTTCAGTGGCTTAGCCTTCAATCAGTCAATCACATTAGGTACTGTTTTACACATAAAAATACGTATAGAGAACCTCGTGAAAATTTATTGAAATCCAGGTGATTTAAATGTATACGACACGAGTGGCCTTCTCTTATATAGGCGATATAGACGAAAGTCTAGACAAAAAAATCATAATACATCCATGAATATGATGGCGGAAAACCTCTATTATGACATAGTAAGTAGTTAAGTGGTAAGTCACGGTCGTCTCGATTGGAGAAATCGTTTTTCACTCATAAATACGTCGAAAATATGGAAATTTAAACAAAAATCATACAAATATCATTTGCATTTGATTTGAGAGAACACGCTATATACTGCATATTACTGCAGTATTTTAACATAACGTTTCGTTAAGCTAAAAATTCACACTAAAAAGACAAACTTTAAAAAAATGCTTGATTAAGTTTCTTTCACTAAGTTTTACCTCTAAAAATCGAGCGTTTATATTTTTTTAAATAATTTAAACCTGTATTAAGATATAATTTCTATTGTATAAAATAACTATCTGATACCCGCGACGTCGTCTGCGTCGGTTATTATTATTATATTAAGAATATATTTAATTTACAGAGGAAAAACATTTAAAAAATTGAAAGTACAAATATATTAAAAATATCCGGAAAGAACTTAGCGTAGAACATTTTTAACTATATATGCCAAAAAATTGCTCCAACAGAATCCGCTATTGCTCCAAGTGTATAGTTATAAGTTAATCAATAATTCATTTTTCAAAATTTTGTAAAATTCAAAAATAAAAATTGCTATATGAGTAAACCAAAATAATTATTTTTTTTTTAAAAATTGTTCCTTAAATGCTCTTTCCGGATCAGCAATTGCTCCACGTGTAAAGTTAATTAGTAATTCAATTTTTAAACTATTCATGTTTATAAGATCCAACGGCAGTCGATGACGTCATTGTACAACAATAAATGTAAAAATAATTAAAAATAATTAATTATTATTGATATTGCAAAAATTTGATCACTTATTTATTTGCGTAATGAAAAGACCAGATAGAAAGCATTAAAATTTTTTTTTGGGTTTTATAGCGATTTTAAATCTTGAGTTTGAGAATTTCTTAAAAATGTATTTATTAATAAATTACTTAATAACACTTCGAGAAATTGCGAATTCTGAGGGAGCATTTTTTGGCATATAGTTTAATTCAAAAAAAATTTAATTTGATTATTATAACGGTTATAACTTAAAAATGTATTTTGAATCTGTATTTACAGTAAAATATAAAAAAATGCTAAGAGAGAATTTTAAAAAGAGCTACAAAAAACTGCTAAACAAATAAAAGAAAATAGAATTCAAAAAATCTTTGTTAATCTAATATCTCGGGGAGCTGTATTAAGTCTACACTCAAATATGAAATAATCAGTAGGCAGTGGAAGTAGAAACATCCTCTGTCCAGCCCATGCGCATTACATCGTTTTCCCTACTCTATCAAAGCGACGAAAAATTCACCGCTTCACACGTTTTAAACTTTAATTACTTTGTTTTTAATGAAGATATCGTGATTATTATTTTTTTAGATAAGGACCAAGTATATAAGAAGTAAAACAAAAAAAAAATTGATCGTAATCTATCCAGTAGTTTTTGAGTTAAAAGCGAACATTGGAAAACAGCTATCATTTTATTTATATAGATAGATTTACTCGATTTTCACAATAGTTCAAGTATCATTAACTTATAATACTAATTTTCAGGTCTGAATAGTTTAATATTTGAGGCAATTATCACAGGAAAAAAACCACTGTTTTATGTTTTAACAATTTATTTTTCTTTTACACAACGTTTCGTCGGTGTTATTCCGGCTTCCTCAGGTATCTTGAAAAGTCAGTTAAGATTGTCATTTAAAAATTTTTTTTATTCTTAAAATAGGTTATGACAATTTTAATAGACTTTTCAAGATACCTGAGGAAGTCGGAATAACACTGACGAAACGTTGTGTAAAAGAAAAATTAATTGTTAAAACATAAAACAGTGGTTTTTTCACCTGATAATTGCTTCAAATATCATTAACTTATTGTATATTTTACCAGAATCGTTGCAATCATTCTATAGAAACATAGCCTCAAAATAATGATGTCCATTTACGTCCCTTTACATCTTTCTTTCTTTATTTATGTGCATAAACCTCCTGTAGCGTTCAATACACCCTTAACAGCTTTTACCTATTACTAACCTATTAAGTATATGTGTATTAAATATCCCCTCAGAAAATCCATTTACAATCTATTAGTAAAACTCAGAAAAAATCCTTCCTGGTAAATGATACACAAACTTAATCTACACGGAAAAAAATAGTGATGTAAAATTTACAACACTAAAAGAGTAATAATTTTACTACACTTTGTGTTCCACTATAACCACAAATGTAACATTAGATAACACACTGTGTTGTATTCAGCTCTAACGTATAGTATTTTTTACTACCATAGTGTAAAAAATATATGTTGCTGTTACAACTGCTGAGTGTTGTACAATTAACAAATTTTGGCGTTTGCGACGTATTTATGAGTGAAAAACGATTTCTCCAATCGAGACGACCGTGACTTACCACTTAACTACTTACTATGTCATAATAGAGGTTTTCCGCCATCATATTCATGGATGTATTATGATTTTTTTGTCTAGACTTTCGTCTATATCGCCTATATAAGAGAAGGCCACTCGTGTCGTATACATTTAAATCACCTGGATTTCAATAAATTTTCACGAGGTTCTCTATACGTATTTTTATGTGTAAAACAGTACCTAATGTGATTGACTGATTGAAGGCTAAGCCACTGAAGATAAAAATATGAGAAAGTACTATTTATGAAAGGATTTTGGCCTCCATTTTTTTAAGGTTAAATTTTGAAGTATTGACTTTGTGAAATTTTAATTTTGTAAGATTGCACCAGGTTTGCACCAATAGTTAGCGTTATGTTTGTTTCGTTATTCTTTTGTTAATGTTAGAATTTTTAAGATTTGGTAGTCGATACCTTTAGGTCGCTATAGAAACCAAATTTGTGTAATTTTATTTACATAATTTTAGGGTCAGTTTTAACATGGAGTGCCAAAATAAGCATTTTTGACACATTTTACTTTTTTTATTTTCATAAAGGCAAGAAAGCGGCTTCAGGCACGTCTTGTTGTAATAGTCATCTGTCAGTGTACTTGGACTTTACTATTAACTTTTAGGGACATATTACAGCCTAAAGCCTTGTAAATAACTAAAAGATCTTTGATGATATTTTTATAGTCATTCGATCGGTGATTATCGATCTGATTTTTTAAATATATTAAGATAAAATATGTAAAGAAATACTGTGAGGGCTTAAAAATATCCCATCTTTGATTTTGGAGTCACTGATTTTGGGAAATTTTTCTTTTAGACATAAAGATCCAACTCTGATCCCAAAACTTTCATCAGAACAAGTTTTATATAGGGAAAATGAAAAAAAAAAACCTTACAAATAAGACTAATGTAGAGTTTTTATTCCACTAGTTCTTTAATGTCGCGTCAAAATTTCTGTCCTTAGCGACAATTGTTGTGTTAACTGGGTTAGCTTATATGTATCCTCTAGGTCCCATCGAGATCCATTGTGTTTTTGTTCAGTGTGATTTTTAGTTCACTACACGGAAAAAAATAGTGGTGTATAATTTACAACACTAAACTAGTAATATTTTTACTGCACTTTGTGTTCACTATAACTACAAATGTAACTGCAGATAACACACTGTGATGTATTCAGCTCTAACGTATAGTATTTTTAACTACCATAGTGTAGTAAATATATGTAGCTGTAACAACTGCTGAGTTTTGTAGAATTAACAAATTTTGGCGTTGTGCAAGTAATGCAAGTGTCAAAAATTCAACTACATTTTTACTAGTTCGTGTTGTAAATAATACTACAGTTTTTTTAATTACACTTGACTGGTAAACGTTACCACACGTGGTGTCATCCTATATAATACTAGTTAATGTAGTAAAATTAACAAGGAATGTTGTTAAAACTACAACACATTTTTTTCCGTGTGGGGTTGATTGGTGCTCTTATACACTCACTGATTTCACTGTTAATTCACTTTCACAATTGGGGTACTTTTTTGGGTTTAGTTAAGGTCGCATCAACTACTTTAGTCATTAGCGACCGTCGAATCCGAAAACCCAGAAAAAACATTTTTAGGCTTTCATTGGGATTCGAACCCAGGACCACTGGCTAGTACTTTTTTGAGACTGTCTTTTCTTATATTTGACTATATAAGAAGGCCGTGTGTCCAATCCTTAATCTGATCAACAGGCATTGATCCAACCCCTGAAGTATTTACAAATTTTATTAAATTTTACTTGAACGAAATCACGGGTAAACATTTGTTGTATCATAAATTGGAAACCTTGGCGAGCAATAGGATAAATCGTATGATTGGTTTTATAAATTGTTCAACCAGTTGATTCTTTTGTCGACATACAGTAGATATAATTGCGTGGATGATGTATTTCACTGGCGAGAGGTCGACTGCATCATCATCATCATAATACTTGCGAGTCGCGGGCCATTGCTTTTTTTTTGGTTTTAGATGCACACGTCGTCTTTTGTTTTTATCCCGTCCCCCCTCCCCCAGAATGCCGCATCGCATACCTTGGCTATCTCTAGATATATCCATTATAAACAGATATCAGCCTCTACTCTTCTTCTCCTCTCTTGCTTTGATTATTATTATTTTTATTGTTGTACACCTGCCGTTTTGTTGGCACAGTGCATAGCGCCTTTTTTCATGTTGAATGCACTTCGCCATGCTCAAATGGATTGAAGACGGCTCGTTCCAAATTAAATTATTGACTACACCACACATCAACATAAAACCAATAGTCGCGATCAAAGCGAGAGCGGCATCAACAGGTAGTTGCCGATCGGTAGACCGATCATAGTATCATCGCCACCCGCTCCCCTCAGGAATTCCAATTTTTTTTTCTATCAAATATATATTCAGTGGGCAAACCGTGCAGCGAGTCGGAGGGAACAAATCAATCAAAGAATTAAAAATTTTGGAGGATAAAAAAATTAAATGAGGAGTATGTTACGGAAGCTTATTTGATGGCATGGTATTATCTCTCTATATATACCTAGTTGTAGAAGGCCTCTATTATTATAATATATATATATTTTTTTTTATTATGAATAGCGTGACCTCCTCCGTGACCACCGATTTTGTACGCCAGGCCTAGACGGTTTTTAAGTTGGTTTGGTTGTGTGTGGAATTCGGGAAGGTTGGACTTGGGGAAAAATTTCATAATTGGATTTAAATATTTTTCGATTAATTTAACGAATCGTTTAAGGTTTAACGAAAGTGTTTAACGTTTGTGTAGTAGCAAGTATAGTCGGAGATCATAGATTCGTGATAAGGGATTAATGTGAGTTGTTGAATTTCTCCTATATGATATGAAACAGAACACAGATTTCACAGATTACCAAAGAAAAATGAAAGCTTAAGCATTAAAAATTAAGGGATGAAATAGTAAAATTTAATTATTTTATCAATTTGATGATTTTTTTCTTTTAAGGTCTGTTTACACTTTGATTAGTCCAAGTGCGAGTTATTAGCGATTAATGATTCTTGTGAGTGATTAGTTTCAAGTTAACAGCTAAACAGTACTGTGGGCACTACAAGCACAGTATACTTGAACTAATCATTCACAAGAATCACTAATAGCTAATAGTTTAAGAGCTAGCAACGTTTTCGAGATAGAATTTTAGGTCGGCCAGTTTTTATATATGTTATCTCTTGGACTATCCCGGACATTATACGGGCTGTCTGGCTGTCGGGGAGGGGTAGCATTTATTAGTGCGCATCGCACCTATGACAGGTAAAATATTGAAATTTAAAAAAAAAAAGAAAAATTTTCAGATGAAATTTGTAGAAAATAACATTTTACATAAAAAATGTTCAGTGACTAATTTTTGTAAGGTTGCTAGTTTGTCCGCTACAAGCTTGGAAAGGCTGGCTCATTGTGACGTCATTTGAGTGGCCGACCGTTCAGAGATACAGCCGTTGTGCCGACACGTATACAATGAGTTTAACAAGCTTGTAGCGGGCAAACTAGCAACTTTACAAAAATTAGTCACTGGACATTTTTTATCAAAAATGTTATTTTCTACAAATTTCATCTGAAACTTTTTCTTTTTTTTTGAAAATTTCAATATTTTACCTGTCATAGGTGCGATGCGCACTAATAAACGCAACCCCTCCCGACAGCCAGACAGCCCGTATGATGTCCGGGATAGTCCAAGAGATAACATATATAAACAATGGCCGACCTAAAATTCTTTTTTTTTTGACGTCGCTGCTCTCGTACTATAATAAACAAAACAAAGTTTTCACAAAATAACTAACCGACGCTTAGAAAAACAACCGAAAAGAGTAAAAAGAAAAAAAAAACGTTGAAGATCTTTACTTAATTAATTACCTACCACTTGGATTTAACCATTTTTTAGTCGGTGCTAAACAACAAAAAAACTATGATAATTAATTTATATACAGGGGACAAACTGGTATCAGGCGTTTTGATCCTCGGTCAGACATATCCCCGGACAAAATATCCCCAAGAAAAAATATCCTCATGACAGAAACATTTGCGATAAAATATTTCATGTAATTTCAAAACCACACAATTTTCTGATAAAAGAGCACTCTTTAATTAATTCCGTGGACAAAAAATTTTTGGAGCTCATTAACTAAGATTTTATATTGACTTAATAATTTTTCTTAAAAAAGTGTTAAATTAAACCCCCATTAATTTATTGAAATAGTGTTAAATTGGCCTCCATGTGTCCGTGTTAAATCCGCAAAAACTGTATTAAATTGAGCCCTAATTAAAGGGTAATTTTTCCCGGATTATTTTTGTTCCCAAGAAATGGGAAAACAAAAAATGAATATTAAATTTGAGGTGGAAATTTTAAAAGTTTTAGAGAAAAATTAAATAATTTTTGTTTTTGTGAAAAAACAACAGTTTGCACTGGTCAACCGGTTTGTAACTCAAGCGAACTTGTCAATTTATGTTCTTCACTCACTCTTGTCTCTTGGTCAATGTTGTCTTGCTCTTTGTCTATTGGTCAATGTTTGAAGATCACCAGAAGGACAATTGGAACAAACCGAGAGAATATATTTTATATACCGATGCAGGACGTTTTGGCGCCACTGAAACACTGATGTTGAAAGTTGATACAACAAACCCACCCCGCAAAGTCTTAGGACCACGGTATAGTGGAGCAAAACCTCCCGTGAGAAAACGTCCAGCGTCAAAACGTGCCGCGCCAAAACGCCGGCGCCAAAATGTCACGTACCGATAATATACCCCCACATATAATGTGGGATCTTTAGTCATTAAAACATCCAATTTCTTTTGCAGATTTGTAGTAATATTTCAGTTACATAACTAGTTAATTTTTTTAAGCGATTTTTTGATTTATAAAGTGATGAATGCGCTGATTTGATGAGTGCGTTAATATGTTGATTATGACATTTTATATTTTTTCGGCATGAATTATGATTGTTTTTTTTTTCCCGGGAAAACGGGAAATAAAAATTGATGATTTTTCCTGGGAATAACCCTCTACCCCCAATCATTTATTAAAATAGTGTTTAATTCACCTCCATGTGTTCGTGCTAAATCCGCATAAACGGTGTTAATTAATGCCAAAGTGGTCCAAAAGAAATTATAGTCATTGTTCGTTTACCCGATTTTCATTCATTGATTGAATGAGCACTTCTTGAGACCGCGACGTTCTACACAAAACTAAATGTTTTAACATCAAAATTATGCTGCAAATACGATTTGCAGTTATTCTATGAAGACTTTTTGTCTGAGGTTAATTTGTCGTAGGGATATTTTGTCATGGGGATATTTTGTCCGGGGATATTTTGTCGTCAATTTTGCTATAATTGTTTATGTTCAAATTTTGTATTTCAATATTAATACTATATGGGTTTTAATATCGATGTTAAAATATCGATTTTTACGTATTGATATATCGTACGTTTTGCATCCCTAGTAGTGGCAAGAACTCAAAGAAGACGATGGACTCGTGGTATAATTTACATGAAATTCGTTTTATAAACGTTTCCTTTGAACTTTCGTTATGTGATGTGTGTGCAGCATGTACAGTGCACACGTTTGGCACATGCAAATATAATTATATCTCTATATATACACTATCATGAAAATGCCTACCTTTATTTTTTAAATAGGCACACAACGTATCTGGTCTATATTATTTAAAAGTGGGTATTCGTCCGGATAATTGGACGACGAAGGATCATCTGTCTGATTAAAGGGTTTCGTACAAAATCCACTCTGATTGGACTGTAAGAACCATTTTTTTTTATTTTGGTACGGTTTGCGCGCTCTCAATTTTTTTGAAATTGGTATTAACCGAAAAACGGCAGTCGATTCAAATCTATATGCAAATTATAACAATTATCAACACGTAATTGACGACTTTTCTTTTTCTGCAAAACTCGGGCCAAATCAAGATCAACCCTCATTAAGGGGAAGCAAAAAATTGGCATCTGGCTAATTTTTTTTATATTCGGGACTTACACCGAAATCCAATATATGATCGGGTTGGTGTAGTCTAAACTAAGAACATTTTTAGAACAAGTCTTGGTAGGTTGTGACTTGGGTTTCAAAGCTCAGTTTTTTATGTTTTTTTGAATGTGGTGGAATCATTTAAATTGGCCCACCTGTTTCGCTGAAAAAAATTACTGTTCAGATGCGCCAGGTCTGTGTCGGTCTCGCGGTCCACCTCGCGTTCAATCTTTCCGTCAATTTTAAACTGATCAATTTCGGAGTTCTTCTTGGTTGGAGAAGGTCTGACTCGAAAGTCTTCAAGTTTTACATTTATTTTTTTTCTGCCCTTCTCTTCTCCCAAATATCAATCGGATTATAAAAATTGCACAAACTTTATAGTCAAACGTTGGGATCAATAGTGAATCATTATGGAATACTTAGATCAAATCGGAAAACTAATATCAGGCAGGGACACCATGACATGTATCTTAAAATCGTGATGTGTCCCGATATACCGAGGCTTATGGTAGCTCTTGTGCTGAGATAAGAAAGACTCTATCTTATGGGACCCAGACTTACCCTTTCAGTTATGAAAAGGGTAAAATAGAAGTTTAATAAATTCATAGGATGGTTCTAAAAGAAAGAAACGATCCAGGTCGGAAGTAGGGTGGTATTTATAGTCGTCATTCAAACTTGAGGAAACACTCAAGTGCGGAAATCACTAAATCAATCAATAAAGCTTATTGTGATATGATCTTTCTTTTTTTTTTAAGGAGCTTAAAGCGCTTAAAAAAATCAGCACCTACCTAGAAACTTCACTTATTATCCCAATAGATATAATGCCCGTCTTTCCAAGACGCTGAAGTTACCTAAGCTTGGAATTACCATCGAAACACCCCACTTTTGGTTAAAAGATGGACACTGCCTAAAATGAACACTTCTTAAATGAAAGATTGTAGGTTAGGAATTCTTTTGGTGATCTCAAAGTTAAAAGACTGATTTTAATATTGAAATATTACACCGAAAACCAATTAATTTGAAATAAGAACCTGATTAGTATTGAAAAATAAACTATAAAAATTGGTAGTATTTTATGTATTTCCAGTTCTTAGGGGAGAGTAGCTGTTACTATCCAAGGGTACTAAAGATAATGGACATTTCCATGTGAATACTAAAACAAGATCAAGACTTTGGTCTTGTTCATTTCATCTTGTCTTTTGGGCGGTATTTAAAGTTATCACTCAAATTTGAGGAAATACTTAAGTTTGGAGATTAGTTTCGGACATTTAAATGTTCATTTTATACAAAATATCCGTTAAATAAAGCACATGCTCAAGTAAATACTTGTTTAAAACGTTTTGACGTTTTTCATAAACCAAATCCATGACATTAGTTGAGTATATACTCAACGTGTAAACATAAAACTTAAGTAAAGGCTGGAGCTCCCTTAAGTAAATATTTAATGGATATTTGCAGTATAATATCTAATAAACATTTCTTAAGGGAGCTCCAGACTTTACTCAAGTTTTTATGGTTGCAAGCGTTATAAGTTGAACATACACTTATAACATTTGAAGAATTTGGTCTATGGAAACTGCTAAAATATTTCAGGTAAGTGTTTATTTAGTGAAGTGTAGAAGTGAACAGTTCTATAAAACAAAAATTTCAATGATTGCGACTGATCACCCCACTTGAGTGTTTTCTCAAACTTGAGTGATAACTATAAATATCACCCCTAACAATTTTAAATGAAATAAAGAAGAGGATTTTTTCTCGTGAATACATTTTGTAAAAATTTCATGTATGGTCATTTGCAATTGATGTATCATATCATTTAGCTGAATTTGGATAGACGGAGAAAGTATGCAAAGGGACTTATAAATCGGGTTGTATAACAATGAAAAAGTGGTACTAACCATTTAATTTTGCAAAAATTTAAACGACCCTGGAATAATTATATACTATTTAAAAATTTCGTTTAAAAATCAAGTAGAGGACTACCAAAGTGTTGTAAACATGAAAACGGCTCGATATGTTGTGTGGCGTAGGGTTCGCGAGTACCAGGACATTAAACAGCGGTTTAAAACGGTTGAAAGTGGCCCCCGAAAATTAAATGTAACGTGCGATTCGTTTCCATATTAACGATTCACGAAATTGCGATTCTCTATGTATGCATGCTGAAAGATCAGACCAATTTCTTTGATTTAGGCGTACATACGGTATATCATCGCGTTAGCTGGCGATTGTGGTGCAAGAATGTGATGGTTGGGTCGCTAATTTTGGGTTGAGCTCTCTGGCTCGACTTGGCTTATCGTACGCGCGATTTTCAGCTCGATTTTAATGATGATAATACCTATATATATATAAATGAGTTATGATGGAACGAGCTATCGTTTCGTATCGTAACGTATCGTATCGTATGTCTCGCACACAAATTGGTCGGTTGGAATTTTTCAAAGTGGAGTCCGGGACTCAAATTAATTTCAAACTGCGCCTTGGAATTCCCTTTTTAATTTTTTTCAATTCAAATATTTCAATGGATACAAACACCGTATATACCCTTGTAATTACATTGGCATCTAATTAAGTACGTACCGGGGTGATTTTACGAGGCCCGTTTCGATATTGCATCGTAGCATCGAAGGGAATCTGAAGAAGCAGTTGATCAGCCGGTGGAATCCCAAGCCTTCAGCGAGGCCCTGCGGGCCTCCAATCGCCTCGATCCGAAGCCCAGCCGGTCACAAGTCATCTATTTAAAAAATATTTTCATTCCGAAAAACAAACGCCCCTCAATCAAATTAAACAAAAAAAAAACAGAGATCCACAAAAAATCAAACCGAAACCGAACGTTTTCGTTTATAAATCAACGATAATCGAATTTGGTCTATTGATCTCCCTCTTTAACAAAAAAAAAAAAAAAAAAATCATCATCATCCCCAAATCGTTTCACTTTCTGAGAGAAAAAGAGACCTCAGTCGGTTTTGGTGTTGGCTTCTTGGTCTAACGCATTGGATGTCTTCCGTGATACATTTTGGTGGTCTGCAATTGCCCGCAGGCCAATTGAATGCTTTAAGGCAGGTGTTCCTTCTGGATCAGTGAAACACCGGACCTGTGTTAATCGAACGGCCCAAAACCGGACCTCGAACCGCACCTCGCCTCACACCCGAACCATCCAGCGGCCACATCGATCATTATTTCTTCATATATATACACTTAAATGTTCAATAATATTAAAAGCCAAAATAATTGGCCTCCCCGAAAAAAAAACTACAACAATAAGAATAATAAAATTAAATATAGTTGTTCATCGACGAGAAGAAGGTTGCTTTGAATTGCAATTTGTGTGTAGCTCCCCTAATAATAGACAAGAACCAATTTTCTTTGAGATTTTCAAGTTTTTAATTGTTTGGGTATGTATATATAATAGGGTTGATCTGAAGAAAGTTTTAGTCGAAAATTCTATATACAGATGCTGTTGACGAATTAAAAATTCGACTTCGATCAAGAGACTTTGAGGCATCTTTTTGTGGATGCGTGTTGGTGTCTTGTTTTTGCCCCATTCACGGTCCATTGCCACGAAAGCGAATGGAAACGGCAAACGCCCCAAGTACAGTTAGAAGCCGCGCAGGAATTTGCACAATGATTTCGAATTAAAAGAAAAAGAGCAAAACGGAGATGGCGTATGAGTGATCCGAAAAACAGGGTCTCTCATATTATGTATGTAAGTGTGTGTGTGTGTGTGTGTGGATTGCATTCTGATCAAAACGTCAGCAGTATCATCTACACCATCTGAATGCTGCTGTTGCAGCGGTAACAGCAGCAGCATCCCTTGAATTTGAATCAGATCAAACATGAACACATCTGCTCCTTCGGATATTTTATATACGCGTTCATATCATCTCGTGCCACCTTTTTTTGAGCCTACGTCTCGTTATCTCTCTCTTTGTTCTTTGTTTCATGTTTTCGAGAAAAAAAAAACTGTAACAATCATAAGAAAATCGAGAGATGAAGATAAATGCAATCGAGACAAAATGCAACTGAAACACAGAGCAAATTTTGGTATTTTAAAGATACGAACTTTTATTTTGAAAATGGTCCCATTAGGGGCCTTGAAAACCCATTAGGGGCCGTTCTCTAAATACGTTCACCTACCAGAGGAAGGGTGGGTTATCACTTAGTGTGTCAAGGGGGACGGAGGTCATCAAAATAGTCTTATTTTTTAATTTTATTTTTCTGTCGCGAAAGAAATTTATTCGTATTGTGAAAGTGTGAATGTTAAATATTCTTACGTATACATTGCTATAATAGCTTACTAGATAATACCCGCCCACTTCGCTGAGCGTGTCGGAATTAAACTGAATAATAAAAACCTTCATAGCTTAATATACCAAAAAAACTTATCAGCTATTTCGACAGAAAATTCTAGTAGTTCTTTCCTGAAAACCTGTGTAGGTTTTTTACAGAAAAATATTTTGATTGAATTCCTAGACCTTGGATCCATTATAAGGGTTCGATTTCATAGTTAGTACATCGAAATCAGTTAAACTACTTACTGGTCCAAGAAGGAGTAGTAAATATGCTATAGGCTCTGTACGTTTATTTCAGGGTAAAATTTATGCTGCTTAAGAACCTGACAATCTTTCATATCAAATTAAATATATTTAACCGTTTGAGTAGAGTGGATGAGTAGTTATCCTAGAGCTGTGGTTCTTAACCTGGGCTCGATCGAATCGCAAGGGTTCGGTGAGTCAATCTCAGGGCTTCGACGGAGGTCAAGACGTACACCCGACTAATATACTCTCTTAAATCGAAATAGTAACTTTCGACTATCAAATAGTGAAAAGTATACCAATATTTGAATTTAATGGTGTCTTATGCACCGCAAAAATAGTGATTAGTCACTAAAGTCACTATTTTGATTTGAGAAAGTAAGGTATCATATATCTAATTTCCCTATCTTGGCGTGCAGAATGTCGCTATGCCAACTTATTAATATTAAATAATAATTAAATGTCGCTATGTTGTCGCTATGGTTTCTTGCGTAACAGTGCCAACCAATGGAGTGAAGTTGACACGGAATTCAAATAGTCCACATTATACACTGATACCATGCACTAAAACAGCAGTCAATTTTGTTGACTGCCGGGCTTTTACTAGTATGGAGATAAAAGTCTCATACCTTGATTTTGAGTTTGAAAAAAATTATTTTTCTAATTAGGCTTCGCTAAATGCGCATATGAAATTATATCAATTATCTGCCTTTCTTTATCTCTCTTGTATATATGATAATAATCAACCAAAAAATTAAAATACCCAAATCGACATTAAAATCTGTTCAACAATTTCAATAATTGAACTAGTAGCTCTTCTTTAGGGAAATTATTATTAGATGAACTAGAAAAAGTTAGTTGTTAAGTTAGATATCTCCTCAAGTTTTTGAAGTTTTTTTTCGGGGTAAAATGTACTGGTGCTATTTTAAGACCTGAAAACTTTACATAACAAACGGCATTTAAACCTGTTCAACCATTTTGTTCGTTGTTTGTAATAATCCTACAGGAGCGGTAAATTTTTTAAGGATATTTGATATTCGGCGTATTAGATTTAGGACATGACGTCACTGTTCATTACCATGGTTACGAAAAAGCAAATTAAGTCGATTTGGTTTCAATAAACTTTAGAGATGGCTATGACTTGGTCACCAAGAAAAAAGCTTTTGGATCGCTCTCTCGTTAAAACAACTATCACACTCTGTACTATAGGAAAATGTATCCAATTTTTTACCTTTCTCTGTTTTTGGTCTACGTTTTCATTATAGTCTAAGAGCTAGCAACGTTTTCGAGAGAGTATTTTAGGTCGGCCAGTTTTTATATATGTTATTTCTTGGACTATCCCGGACATCATCTGCCTGGCTGTCGGGAGGGGTTACGTTTATTAGTGCGCATCGCACCTATGACAGGTAAAATATTGAAATTTTCAAAAAAAAAAAGAAAAAGTTTTAGATGAAATTTGTAGAAAATAACATTTTTGATAAAAAATGTCCACTGACTAATTTTTGTAAAGTTGCTAGTTTGCCCGCTACAAGCTTGTAAAACTCATTGTATACATGCCGGCACAACGGCTGTATCTCTGAACGGTCGGCAACTTTACAAAAATTAGTCAGTGGACATTTTTTATCAAAAATGTTATTTTCTACAAATTTCATCTGAAACTTTTTCTTTTTTTTGAAAATTTCAATATTTTACCTGTCATAGGTGCGATGCGCACTAATAAACGCAACCCCTCCCGACAGCCAAACAACCCGTATAATGTCCGGGATAGTACGAGAGATAACATGTATAAAAACTGGCCGACCTAAAATTCTTTTTTTTTGACGTCGCTAGCTCTCGTACTATTACTGTCCATTGAAACACTTTCAAACAAAACGATTCATATACAATCTCTGCTATGACGTCATTGTTTATCCATGGAAAACGCTTTTGTTGGGTCGCTCTTTATTAAAAATATTTAAAAAAACACTTACTATAGGTACTATTGATGATAAAGGGAAGGGGAGATCAAAATTTAGCGTGACGTAATTTATGAATAGTCCCTTATTAGAAAAAAAATTAATTAATTTCAACAGATAGTCAAAAATTTCTTAACTCTTTTCCCAATCTTCCATCCCTCACTTCCACGCCTGTTTAGCTTTGCCCCGAAGTTAAATCCACGGGAATAATCACTCGCGAAAATATATCTAGTGCCCGCCACCTGACTAGAATTAAGGAATGTGCTTTTAATTTAAAAATAGTTGACGACCCCCTGATCTATACTATTCATTAAAAAGTAAATCTTATACAAAGGAAACAATAAAATACAAAATTTCACCAAATAATAACTTCACAATGTCACTATGTACAGCTAATTATTAAAAACTTTAAAAACAAACTTTAATTTTTTAAAAAAGTTGTCGTTTTTACGTTTTCAAACCTAAAATGATGATAAAACGCTCAGAAAATCGAAATAAATTTTTTTTAAAGCGAAACTTTTTATACATCGTCTCAAACTTTTTGGCCTGTCTTCAGCATTTCGCTAAATGTAACACATTCTCGGAAGGGAATCGGCAGAGCTCGTATACACATTGTTAGCTATATATCATGTCGTTTTACCAGGTCTGTTGCGCGAGTTATTACTGAATGTAATGAGCTATTTTCCTCTCCATGACAACGTTTTATTATATTATAAGTTGTCATTAATTGTCAATCATACTTGTATTGGTATTTGTATTTTGATCAGTATATTGATATAAATGTTGTTGTTCACTTGATCATGATAGACAAAGATACAGCTAGTGAAAATAGTGCAAAAATATCCGACGGTGATGTTACAATAGATAACAACAGGCAGATGATCGATTTAACAATAATCAACAAATTCAATAATGAAAATAACATTTAAGTATTAACATCAATAATGGAAATTCAAAAATAGTTGCAACGGTACGCGTCACGTCAGACAGTGAATTCGTGCCACATCCCTTTCTTTCTATTTTATTTTCACACCCTAAATCGAATAATTTTCCGAAAATTTTCAGTTACCTAAGTGCCTTAAATTCGAAAAAAAGTTTCACTTGCATCGTGGTTTCGTAAAAACACACAATAATTTTTTTCTTTTTACATGATAAATTTTACCCCCAATGACTAACAAAGGGTCTCAATTTCAAATTATTTTCACTCTAAAGAAAAATCTAACAACTTATTAATTTGTTTGTTTTCAAAGATCAAACTTGGGAGGTTCATAAAATGATGTCAAGTTAAAGATCTTCAAGATCCAAGGGGTTGTATTTTTTTTTTTTTTTTTTTGTAAATACCTTCGAAATACGTACGACAAACATAAAAACATCCCATAATAATTTACCATTTTTTGTCAGTGCAATCTTTTTCGTTTTTGCTCATTTGCTTTGTTTTTTTGTTGGTTCTAATCTTTTTTTTTTTACTTACATAAAAACCTCTCCGGTAAAATTGTACTCTAGTCGTCTGTTTTATGGCTTGAACGTTAAATTATGAGACATGATAAAATGCACAGATAGGGCGCTGAGATAGTTGATGTCTAATCCGTCTATCTTTCATTTAATTTGTCTGTCTATAAGTGCACACAAACACAAAACTATATCTATCTGTGCGATGGTATTGCTAGATGTAGTGGTTTTCAACCTGTGGTTCGGGAACCACTACGGGTCTATGGTATTAAATCTGCAGGGGATCTCAGTGTTTTGTGAATCATACATTTACACAATTTTCTTATCAATCCAATTTTCTTTTTGTAGTTTCATCTTGTTCACTTTTTGTTGGGGCGTTATAGTTTAAAGGTTGGGTACCACTGTCACTAGTTTCGGCTAGTGTTCACCTCTATGATATGACAAATGTGACACACACCCTAGCCGAATGTTATATGAATACAAAACAGAGTCAGCGATGTCGACGATTGTCGAATATGAGATGACAATTTTTATTTTCATCTCCGTCTTTTGGATTTTTATGTAATGGGTTCACGATCTGATACGGTGGGATCTTCTGAACGGAAGATTAAAATTCGGAATTAGGGCCCGTCTTAAATGTAGATTTTAGAGTCACCGAGACAGAGATCCAGTCGTTATATCCTTTGACTTATTCAAATTATGAAATCCTATGATAATTTTACGTTAAAAAAGTGTGTAAAATTTCACCAAGCAAGAATACAATTAATAGACAATAACGTTAAAAACGTAACGTTCGAAATTAGGAATTATGGGAACCCAAATAATTTTGAAATGAAATTTTGTACTAAGCACAAAATTTAAATACAAAATGTTATCTTACTTATATTATAAACGTGAAAGTTGGTGAGGATGTTTGTTGCTCTTTCACTCAAAAAGGACTAAATGAATCTGGATGAAATTTGGCACAGATATAGATTAAAATCCGGTTTAGCATATAGTATACTTTATATCCAGAAAAAATGTACGGTTCCCGTGGGATAGATATGCTTGTTGTTTATCACAGAGTTAAAGATTGATCTGATTTTTGCAATGTGGTAGTTTGGGGGAGAATGATATAGTTTACTTTAAAGGCTAGCATAATGCATAGTTCCCATGGGATGGCATAGCAATTATTATATCCTACAGAAACCGTACATTTAAAAAGTTTCGGTAAAGTTCGTGAAATAGAATTTTAACGCATTTTCTTCCAATTTTACACAATAACGAAAGAAATCTGTACAAAAGTTAAAATTTAAAAATTGACAATTTTTACTGGAAAATACACCCGATAAAATTAATAATGACATTTTTTTAAAATATTTGAAATTTTCATTGTTCATTGTGGAAGATATTAATTAGAAATAAACGTATTAAAATAATAAACTAAAAATTTCAAAAAATTAACAATTACTTAATGGAACGAATTTTAATGAAGTTTTGCTAAAGATCCTGTGAGATAGCTACTAAACTATTTTTTAAGGGAACATCCATTAATTACGTGGAGGCGTTCAGGGGCCGATGGGGTCGAGCCGAATCTCATCTAATCTTACTTTGGGGAAAGGGAACGTCTCGCAAATATCGCGTATTTTTAAAAATTATCACATTAGATTGCGGGTTAGGGGAATGATATATGCCAAATCTCATTTCATCTTACCAGAGGGCAGGGGTAGGGATTTCAAAAATCGCCTCGCGTAATTAATGGAGGCCCCCTAAAATAGCTGTACGGTTTTAAATGACATTTGGTATGAAAGATTTTCAAGTTCTAAAGGAAGGAATACAGTTACATTTTTACTAAAAATCGTATAGAAGCTGATGTGAAATATAGCTAACATATCTTTCTTGAAAAGTAGTTTTACGAATTTTGATGAACTTTCTTTGGCTCTAAAGTCTGAAAGTATTTATAAATTTTTTTCTGTTAAAAAAGATTAATTTTTATATTTTGCTATGAACGTAGGGAATCTTTTAATCAATCAGTTAAATTTAGATATACTCAGCGAAGCGAGCGGGTATCAGCTAGTGTAATATATACAAAAAATAAAGGAAGTGATCATAAAATTAAACACAGTTGATGAATTTTTATGAAAAATCGACCATTTTAAAAAAATGTATTTAAGGTCGCATCAACTACTATGGTCACTAGCGACCGTCGAATCCGAAAACCCAGAAAAAAATCTTGAGCTTTCATTGGGATTCGACCCCAAGACCACTGGCGTATCTATTCAACGGGCAACTGTCTAGGCAACTAAATTACATAAGACGTTTCTGGGGTTCATTCCCTCCCCCCCCTATTGTAAGAAATCATAAGATTACAATTACTCACCCCTTCCTCTTCATAAGAAATTTTCTAAAAAATGAACATACTTATAAAATAACCGTTTAATCAGAGCGATACTTAATGCAAAATGGTAAAATTTTCAATTCAAAATCATAAGTAAAATCAGATTGTCTACCCCCCTACCGATATAAAGAATTGATAATATTTAGTCTACCCCCCCCCCCCCTAAATGCCTTTCGTAATTTATGAACAGTCCCTAATGTAAAGCCCAGTACTCACTAGTAGACATGTCGCGCGATTTTGGTCTCTGAGACGCGTCTCAGGTTGTCTCCGTAGACATGTCTATAGACGAATCTTTAACTAGGACTAGGGCTGACTAGGAACTTGCAGGTCTAACGTATCCCGATCGGAATGGGAGACAGCATGCAACGTTAGACATGTTCAGCAACATTTTGACAGTGTAAATGTCGCTATTGTCTATAGGCGAGCCATGGCCAATCAAATCCACAGTTCATCTTTCTCAGACTTGCTCAATTTTTTACAGGTTGTACCGTTTTACACGGCTTTTGTAATACATATTCTAAATCATAGACATTTTAATTTTCATAATTGAACCTTAAATCTAGTGAACTCTTGATAATTTGAATTCCTAGAAACCATAAATCCATAGTCACTTTGAAAATAGTTTTCTTATCTATAGTTTGCCTCACAGTTAGTATTAGTTTGAATTATCGAGAGAGGAGTTTTACTTATCTATTGTTTGATTCATTGAGGGTAAAATTGGAGTACCTAATCATGAAATCCTATGCAGTGAATATGATTTAATTCTTAAACATAAATGTCTAAGTTCCAATACAGTTAGACGTAAGGGATACCGATTGGGAGTTTGACTTAGCGAGGTGAAGCCGTAAGGAGTTCGATTCATAAAGATTTATAGAGAATACCCAGAGTTGCAAAGGTATGAATTGGAAAAAAAAATTAACTTATTAACTTACTAGCTGATACCCGCTCGCTTCGCTGAGTGTATCTAAATTTAACTAATTCGTTAAAAGATTCCCACGTTCATAGCGAAATATAAAAATTAATCTTTTTTGACAGAAAAAATGATAGATACTTTAAGACTTTAGATCTAATGAAAGTTCATCAAAATTCGTAAAACTACTTTTCAAGAAAGAGATGTTAGCTCTCTCGCATCGATACTATATGATTTTTAGTAAAAATGTACTTGTAAACCTTCCTTTAGGACTTGAAAATCTTTCATACCAAATATCATTTAAAACCGTCCAGCTATTTAAGAGGGCATCCATTAATTGCGCGAGGCGTTCTAGGCGATTTTTGAAATCCCATTCTATCCCCTCGGGTAAGATGTCAAGATATTTGGCATATATCATTCCCCCAACCCGCAATCTAATGTGATATTTTTCAAAATAAAAAAACGTGATATTTGCTAGACATTCCCTTTTCCCAAAGTAAGATTAGATGAGATTCGGCTCGATCCTATTGGCCCCTGAACGCCTCACGTAATAATTAATGGATGTTCCCTTAAAAGAATAGATTAGTAGCTATCCTACAGAATCTTTAACAAAACTTTATTAAAATTCGTTCCGTCAAGTACCTAATTGTTGAATTTTGAAATTTTAAGTTTATTATTTTAATACGTTTATTTCTAATTAATATCTTTGACAATGAACAATGAAAAAATTAAAATATTTTAAACAATTTCATTATTAAATTTATCGGGTGTTAAATTGAAATTCATATTTATTTTCCAGTAAAAATTGTCAATTTTTTAATTTCAACTTTGTAGAGATTTATTTTATAATTGTGTAAAATTGAAGGAGAATGCGTTAAAATTCTATTTCACAAACTTGACCGAAACTTTTTGAATGTACGGTTCCTGTAGGATATAATTGTTTGGCCATCCCATGGGAACTATGCATTATTCTAGCCTTAAAAGTAAGCTTTATCATTCTCCCCCAAACTACCACATTGCAAAAATCATATCAATGTTTAACTCTGTGATAAACAAAAAACATATCTATCTCCCGGGAATAGTACATCTCTTCTGAGTAAAAAGTAGATCAAATCTTCTTCAAGAAAATGAGTTAAGACTCTATTTTGTGAACTTTAACGAAACTACTTTTAAATACTCGGTTCCTATAGAATACATACTTGTTTTACTATCCCATGGGAACCGTTCATTATTCCGGTATAAGGTGTAACCTATATCATTCTCTGACCCCTAAACTACCACATTACCAAAAAGGAAGTTAATCTTTTGCTCTGTAAAAACAAAAAAAATATCTACTCCACGGGAACCGTACATTTTTTCTGGATATAAAATATACTATATGTTAAGCCGGATTATAATCTATATCTATGTCAAATTTCATCCAGATCCATTCAGTACTTTTTGAGTGGAAGAGCAAAAAACATCCATACATCCTTACAAACTTCCACGTTTATAATATAAGTAAGAAGTAAGATAGGGTGTTTAAAGCACATATAAAGTAAACTACGGTTAATAATCCATTTAAAGATGACTGCAAATAGTGAAATTTCTAGGCAGGTAAAAATACGAAGATATTTATTACTCTAGAAATTTTACGATTCCTTATCTTTTTATGTCAGCATACTTAGTTAAAATGGCTTATTTTATATTTTGCTATGATGGTTTCTATTAAGCAATTTAATTTTAACTATGCCCAGCGAGGCCCAGTATCAGATCGTTTAATATAATAGTGAATATTATTTCAAAATTTGGCAAATATGCTATTCTAAACACAAAACATTAAACCATTAAATCTTCTTTGTTATTATCTCAAAGTTTCGAAATGTTTTCATCTGGTTTTTTTTTAAAGATATTTAAGTAGCAGTCGGCAAGAATCGATTGTAAAACGCTAACTAATCGTTTTTTTTTTTTTTTTTTAATTTAAACATTTACCAACAGCTACCCCATCAGACGGTTCACCACGAGGGTTTAAATCTATCATGATATACACAAACAATTTGGCCCCTATTATTTTTAATTTAGAAAAATCGAAAAATAAAAAAATCCCTATATTGGAATTTTGATTAAATGCCACAAAAGATCAATGCGAGGGCCCATCGATTTAAAAATTATTCGAACCGCAGAACTCAAAGAAAAAAAAATGATTTATAATCGATCAAAATTTCGATAGTTAAAAAAATGTTTCAATATATTTAAAAAAAAAAAATTGCTAAATTGATTCATTCCCTTCGGCCATGTTTTCCGTTGCTAAAAAATCGCATCGATTACTTGCTCATACCCTTTCAAGTACCTACCGATGACTATCTAGAATAACAGGCGTTAAAGTTTCCCGTTAAAATCAAAGTCCTTCGAGTCTATATGTAAAAAAATTGATTAACATATTTTTATTTCCGAAATTTCAAACATTAATAATCCTGTTAAAAAAATAATCGCCCAAAGTCATTTGTTCAATTATTCAAACACCCGATTGCATCAATTCTTAATGAATGATAGTTGTTTGGGGTGTCTTCAACTATTTTTTTTTCTTTAGGTACGTTCAACGCCTCAAACAATTTACCTTCGTCACCTAAAGGCGCTAACAAACAATAAATTCATCCGCCTCCATTTTTTTTTTGGTTTGTTTCGGTTTCTTTCTACAAGTATTAAAACACCCAAATTTCATTTGGAATCTATTGCGGTGGTGAATTGGCGAAAATTTTTTTGTCAAGTCACCCCCGTGACTGGACCGTGGTGCCCACCTTGCGACTATAACTGCGCGATTCATTTGTGTTCGACTATATGTATGATTTTATTGATTTCATAAGCTTTAACTTTAAAGCCGAATCTAACTGTGGATAGTTAAATGAAGCTTAAAAAAGCTTAAAATAGTTTCATTTAAATAATGGTAAATTAATCTTCTCAAAGCCCATTTTCTTTGTTAAAATTTTGATACAAGGGCAGAAAAAACCATTTTTAATATTGAAGCAAGTAATAAGGGTTGTGAATATCTCTTTCTTCACCCACTTAAAAGTGGAAAGATTGAAAAACTGCGTCTTAACAAATTAGAGCTTCAGCGTCCAAAAATCAAGATTGTACCTTAAGCCGTTTTTCAGTTCTAATGTGTCAGACCGCCAAGTTTTATAATAAACAAGTAGCTACCCGTGACTTCGTTCACGTAATGAAAACCTTTTATAATTTAATATGATTCATATTCATAATTACTTAATTATATTGATTGTTCATTGAATTTTTTTAGATCATTAATTATTTTTCTTTTATGTAGGAATTGGACTCGTAAAGTCCCTAGCCTACAATATTTCAAGTACTACACAAAATAAAACAAAATTTAATTAATTAAAAGCATTGATGTTCCTCTGGCCATAGTCGCGAGGGAACAATTGAACATACCCTGATATTCAATTTAAAAACTAGTGAAAATTATTTCTATTTAGTATCTTGAGCGGGGGCTCACTTATTGTATATTTCTGTCAGTTTTTAAAGTTATACTTAAAAATTAATTTTTATTAATTTTATTCAAATAATCAATTTTAAAAAACTGTAATTTAATATTTAATAATAATAATATATATATTTAAAGATATATAATTATTAAAAATAAAATTTAGAGATTAATATTTTATTTTGTATCAATAAATTATATCCAAAGAAAGCTGCAAGACGTTTATAAAGTTTGTCAGGATCATTTTTCTGGTTAACAATTTATACATGTCATGAAAACGAAGCTTCATAGAAATTGCGAAATAAAGTAAGTAGCTATTTGGCAAAGTAAATGTCTTAATCTTATTCATATCTTGTGTTACTAAATTATTATTCTAAGATGGTTGAATCATTTCAGAATCCCAGATTTCGTGATAACTAAGAATATGCATGGAATGCAGACGTCATTTTCATCATTAAATTTCAAATAGTATAACAGCTACTGCAAAATTCGAGAAATATAATAACTTATTTATTAATAATATGTGTCATTTGTATATATAATTATTTTTCATTTAAATATAAAAATAAATAAATTAGAAAATAAATAAAACAAAAATTCAAATCACGCGCGCCTGGAAACACAATGGTTTTGCGACTAACTTCATTTTGGTAATTTTTGGCTGAAAATGCGCGCACATTTTAAAATTTCACTCTTATCATTTTTTCATAACGCGCCTAAAGAAGTATAACTTCAAAAAAATTTTTTTGAAATTAATTTTGTGTACTCTCTGAATATAAATAAACAAATGATAAAAAATGTATAGTAAAAATATCAAATGCTTTTTCTTTATCAATTGCCAAAAAACGCTCGAAATTCGGGCCTCTAGACTAGAATACCCCTTTAATAACACAAGATATGAATAAGATTAAGACATTTACTTTGACAAGTAGCTACTTACTTTATTTCGCAATTTCTATGAAGCTTCGTTTTCATGGCATGCATGAATTGTTAACCAGAAAAATGATCCTGACAAATTTTATAAACGTCCGGAAGCTTTCTTTGAATATTATTTATTGATATAAATTAAAATATTATTCTCTTAATTTTATTTTTTATAATTATATCTTCAAGTATATATATATTATTTTTATTAAATATTAAATTACAGTTTTTTTTAAATTGATTATTTGAATAAAATTAATAAAAACTAATTTTTAATGATGCCATAGAAGTATAACTTTTCACGCGCGTACTTAAGTACACGCAACTACTTTTAATTGGATTTTCTTATGCCGATATCAAACTTAAAGTAATGCAATTAATCATAAAAAAACAGAACCTGCGAGATTACTAATGCCTCTTCCTGGAAAAGTAGATTAACGAATTTTTATGAACTGACTATAAAATATTTACCTTTACTATAGATCTAAGCTAAGGTATAGAAGTTACATGACGAATCTTTTTATACTGGAAAATGGACAGTTTTTGAGGGAAACTACTAGACAAATCACGATTCAACGAAACGATTAGAAATTTAATGAAGGCTTTTATTTTTTTTTTGTACGAAAATATAAAAAAAATGGAAAAAAATATTCCCCAATAATTCTGTGATTGTGTTTTTCATCATTCAGAAACTTGAACAACGAACATAAGGTCATTTATTTCAATAATTTCAATATCTTAGAGTTCATTGAGGAAAATATTTATACGACAGATCCACCAACACTAATTTTTTTTTTCGAAAAAAAATCCTTTTTGTTGTAACATTGGCGTGTGTTATTTCTTAGAAATTGTTATTTTTAGATATTATATCTATCACATCGGAGGCCTGACTGCAATAAAGATTTCCGAATTTGGCCCCGGCCATTTCGAGCAAAATCTTATTTCTTGACTTACAAATGTCACGCTTTCAATAAGGAAATGTTAACGACAAAACAACATAATATCGTGCACATGAAAAATATTTTCGAATTTTACAAAAAAAAAAACATGAGAAGCTGATTGGCCCATAATTTCATCAACATTTTTTCTTTGTCTCTAATTAACTGAGACGCACACACTACAGGAAGTGGCAACAATAGGCATTTTTTCAATTGTATAAGAATCAAGTTTTTAAATAAATAAGCGATTATTAAAAATAAAGACTGTGAGAAAACATGAACATTTCAAAAATTAATTTTTAAAAGAATTTTTATTACGACTAAGACATGATTGTAGAAGGAATCGGTGCATGAATGCCGAAAACTGAATTTTTTTTCGGAAAATGTTATTTTACAAAAATATAGATTACCACATGGAATTTGGGTCTGCTATTGTTTAAAACGAAATTATTTAATCAATTTTCTGAAATAATGGTATTATGAAAAAAAATTGATTCGATCTGAAAATATAATTTTTCAAAAATATATTGAAAAATTTTGTTTTTTTAAACAATAATATTGAGCTTAATTGGATAGGTTTTTCGAAAATTAAGTGGCTTAAAGAAAGGGTGAAAAATTAAAACGGGGTTAAAACTTGATGTAAACGTAAAGAGGATTTTTGCTGTTGTTGTTTCAGGATTCGTTCATTTAAGGATTGAAAACATTTATTATATTATCTTTACGTTTTTTATCCTTTGTTTTGATTTAGTTAGATTATTATTCCTTATATAGCTAACGTATTTTATATGTTTAAAATTTGTATTCTTAAGCCTCATTCATTCGCTATATTATTACTTAAATCCAAATTTTACATTTTCTACTTCCTATACAAATGTATAAAAAAAAAATCGTGAAAATGGGATTTGTGACTATTTTCATTTTTTAAGCCGAAAAGTGATCAAGTTTTACAATTTTCGAGGTAAAATATCACACACAAAAATAAAGTAGGTAGATAAAATTTTCTACGAAAATATTCATCACCATAATATACCACATAATTTGACCGCCATAGCGTCAATTTTGTATTTTATGAAATTCCTAGGCCTCCAGTAAATTTCTTGATTGTAACTTGTAATTAAGGTAACTAAATTTCCTACATTTTGCGCACTTTAATTCTTTATTCTGGCAAATTGTGAGAACACAAAGCGAATTGAAATTTTTTGCTACTAGAACGCCGCCACGCGAGCTTTTTCGAGAACTACAATAATCTATGTGAATTTATGCCTCATATTAAATAATTGTTGAATCCTAGACAACGTGTTTTGTGTTAGTTTTTTTTTACAATTTACTTAATAAGATTTAATTGATGTCCTTCATAATTTTCAGTCTTCATTTTAGAAAAATTGTTAATTTTCAATTAACTCCTTTTTATTATACAAAATAATTATAATTCAGTGATAATAATTCAATTCAACCCATAAAAGTATGCAATGTTTATCAATGTTCTTTTACGACGTTATCACGTTAAACTACCGTCCGTAAACCAACTTTACAGACAACTAATTTTTTTTGTTAAATTATAATTTAATAACATATTCAAACCTTACTGAAATTAACTAGATCATTCAAATGGTATATCTAATGTATAATTTTTAAAATGTTACCACTAAGGTGATTTTCCTTCTTAACGGATCTTTATGAGGTATTATAGTTTAGAAATTTGAACAAAATTGAAATAATTTTTTTTTATTTTTCCAAAGTATAGCCATTTACGAATATGCCCTTAAAAAGATTTTCCAAAATTTCAATCATTTTATGATACAGTCATTTTTGTAACGCGGCATCTGCTCCGGTGCTACCCTTAAACGCGTTTTTCTTGAAACTATTTTTTCGAGTTGGTATGCACAAAATCTCAAGTTCTAATGAACCGATTTATTTGAAAGAGTATAGCCGCGTTTATACATACCTATATAGGAAATCTCCCCCCACGGCTTTTTCGATTTATACTTGGGGGATCGATTTAAAATCAAATAAAAATAATTCACCTACATTTTCAGCTCTCTATCTCAAACATTTTTGAAGACTTAAAAAAATATTTTTCGTTTTTTTTTTCAAAAGTAAAATTTAAAATTAATGAATGATGTTTTTTTTTCCTTATTTTCAGAAAGTAAAATAGATGTTATGACATTATCATTATGAATCTCAGAAGAAAAGCCGATTTTTCAGAGCAGAAATAAAAATCATTTTTTTTTCTGTGTTATTTTAAAGTTTTACTCCCCAAACTGTGTCAAAAAATGTCCTTTATATTTCTTTACGCTCAGGATTTTTTTTGGAGTGGTGAAATATTATGAAAAAAACTTTAAACTATTATATTTCACAAATACTATTTCACAACACAAATTATAAATTAAAGTAAAAATAAATGTAAAAATCATAAAACGAAAAATCTAAATTGTTAATGGTGGAGAATAACAATTCAGATTTTTTTTTTTTTTCTATTTATTTTTACTTTAATTACTTTAATTTATAATTTGTGTTGTGAATTTTAGTGAATAGTATTTGTGAAATATAATAAAAATTAACAAAATGAAGTTAGTCGCAAAACCAGTGGATCTCCTGGCGCGCGTAATTTGAATTTTTGTTGTATTTATTTTCTAATTTATTTATTTTTATAATTAAATTAAAAATAATTATTTTAACAAATGACACATATTATTAATAAATAAGTTATTACTTTTCTCGAATTTTGCAGTAGCTGTTATACTATTTGAAATTTAATGATGAAAATGACGTCTGCATTCCATGCATATTCTTAGTTATCACAAAATCTGGGATTCTGAAACTATTCAACCATCTTAGAATAATAATTTAGTAACACAAGATATGAATAAGATTAAGACATTTACTTTAAGAAGTACCTAGCTACTTACTTTATTTCGCAATTTCTATGACATGCATGAATTGTTAACCAGAAAAATGATCCTGACAATTTTTATAAACGTCTCACTGGTTTTGCGACTAACTTCATTTTGTTAATTTTTATCTTAAAATTCGCGCGCATCTTAAAATTTCACTTTCACTATTTTTTCATAACGTGCCTGAAGAAGTATAACTTCAATAATTAAGTCCAGAGTCAGCGAAATTTAATTATTTATTTACTTTAAACTAGTTTTTTTTTTAAATCTTATGTTTAAACGCCCTAAAAAATCATAAAATATGCTTTTTTTTAAAAGCTCGAAAACCGTTTGAGATAGGTCTTGTAGCTGAAATATAGGTGAATTATTTTTATTTGGTGTCAAATCGATCCCACAAGGGCAAATCGAAAAAGCCGTGGGGGCAGATTTTCTACGAGTATATAAATCAAGCTATACCCTTTGGTGTGAACGCAGTTCCTTATAAATTCCTCAATCTCAAAACTTTACTATTTTGAAAAAATTTGAAATTGTTAAAAATACGTCATCATTTTTTTTTTCAAACCGCCGTCATTTTTTGATTTTTTTTTTTACTTTTCCAAAGGTCATGCTATAGCGGCATCTGCTAAGTAAGAATCCGTTTGGCTTTTTTGCTTTTTTTTTTTGAAGCTCCCACTTTTTCAGCTTATATCGAATTGTAAGTGAATTTGAGTCTTTTTTTTTCGGTTAACTTTTTATGTGATTTTAAAACATTAGTGAATAAATGATAAAAATTGGATACCAAAAATATTTTTTTGTTTCGTTTGTACAGAGCTTCAAATACCGCGCGAAATTTATGCCTCTAGACTAGAGAATATCATTTTAAACAAAAATTTATTGTTTCAAAAAATAAAAATAAAAATAAAAAAAAAATGATAGTGAGAGTTTTTTTTTTCTGTGCGTTTTCATTTAATAAAACCGGATTTCCGTTTTCTGTAAACTCTACAAACGGTCAGACATATACACTCGTAAATATGAGAACCTATTGAGGTAGTTAACTCATATGACGTAATCACTCATTCATACACACAATTCCTGTATTTAATTTAAAAAAAAAAATGAGTTTCTATGATAAAACGTGCTAATTTATGGATTTGCACTATAGCAAAAAAGTGATAGACAAAAATTTATTATGACACTATCTCACCTATAGATACCCCTATATATGAAAAAACTCTACCAATTAATGTGATATATCTATATAGAAATTTATTTTTTCATGCCAATTATTGATATGATTTATAAAATAAGGTTGAAAAACGGCCAGATGTTGTCTTTTCTGGCTAATTTTTCAGTGTTCCGTTTTGTTTCGGTTGCGATGTGGTTCCGTTAGGTTTTGACGTGCAATGGGTTGATTGAAGAAATTAATTCCGGCCAAATTTATATTATATGAAATGAACGGACGTTGGACGTGTGTGGGAGTTATTTAATATAATATAATAAAATAAAAAAAAAATACAGTTGAGAAATTATTGGTCGACAGGAAATTACACGATGGAAGAGACTTTCGATTTCGAAGCTTTTGGTTTCATTTTATTTATCTTTGATGACGTAAAGGCTAAAGATTTTCAAAATGTGATTACACCTATCTTCTATTTGTTTTATATTTAGAAAGTGATTGTTTTATATTTAAATCGCAATCTTTCATTTGGAAATGTTTAAGAAATTACGTTAAATTTTAGTATATGACTGTAAATTAATCAACTGGTTAATTAACCCACGAAAATAAAATTACAAGAATAAAAAAAAGTATTAAGAGACTTAACAAATTAATCTTAAGATTTATACTTAAAAAAATCTTAAAGTTTTATTTTCGTAATCTTGAACTTCATACTTACCGATATGTTAGGCTTAGGGTGTATGTAAGAATGTTTCAAAAAAAATTTGTTTTTCTTATTTTGTCTTAAAATTGATAGCATAATAAAAGAAAAAATTTTGGTGCCAAAACAAGGTATAATCAATATGAAGATTTCCCTCCATTTATAATTTTTCATTTCTCATTTAAACAAAACGGATTTTTTTTAAAGTGAAACTTTTTATACATCGTCTCAAATTTTTTGGCCTGTCTTTAGCATGTCGCTAAATGTAACACATTCTCGGCAGGGAATCGGCAAGTGTTCGGCAGAGCTCGTATACACATTGTTAGCTATATATCATGTCGTTTTACCAGATCTGTTGCGCAGGTTATTACTGAATGCAATGAGCTATTTTCCTCTCCATGACAACGTTTTATTATATTATAATTTGTCATTAATTATCAATTATATTTGTATTAGTATTTGTATTTTGATCAGTGTATTGATATAAATGTTATCACTTACTTGATCATGATAGACAAAGATACAGCTAGTGAGAATAGTGCAAAAATATCCTACGGTGATGTTTCAATATTCGTAGGTAACAACAGGCAGATGATCGTTTTAACAATAATGAACAAATTCAATAATGAAAATAACATTCGAATATTAACATCCATAATGGAAATTCAGAAATAGTAACAATGGTGCACTTCACGTCAGACAGTGAATTCGTGCCACATCCCTTTCTTTTTATTCCATTTTCATACCCTAAATCTAATAATAATTTTTCAAAAATTTTCAGTTACCTAAGTGTCTAAAATTCGAAAAAAAGTTTCACTTGCATCGTGGTTTCGTAAAACCACACAATATATTTTTTTTAATTTAGGTATTTTTATTTATAACTAACTTTGGGACAGTTAATTTTAACAACAGTTTGAAAGAGGGGATTTAAAAGGAAATTTCACGCTCTAGAAAAAAAGTCCTTAGAACAAACTTAAAAAACATTAAAAATTGATAATTAGTGTTATTTTTAAACTTGGATATTTGATACGCTAGATCTAAGGAACTTTGTTCTCAGAATCTTTTTTCTAGAGCCTAAAATTTCCTTTAAATCGCTTCTTTCAGATTATTGTATCGATTTACTGTTCTAAAATTATGAAAATAATAAAAATCCTGTGTTATTTAATTTCTTCTTTTTATCCAAGACCCATTTTTGACATTTCTGCCATTCGGTGCCGCGCCGTCCAGTAGAGTTTGGAGATTATTATTTTTTTTTTTTTTTTGGGTGTTTATAGTCGCTTTAACATCTATGATCATATCACGACTGTCTCACACACAGAAATATTCTGTAGGTCTTGAATCTTAATTTTTAATCTTATATCTAGGGATTCGGAGGGGATCGAACCCACACCACTGGCGCATCTAGCAGAGAGAGCAGTTGCTCTAACCACTGCACCATCAAGTGGGTGGAGATTAGTTTATTTCGGTTGATTTCGTTTATCTCCCTGACGTCTTCCACGTGCAGGACATCTGGCAAGATGCATGGCGTTCATGGGTTCCCCACTGTAGAGATAGCAGATTGGATTGGGTAGGATGTCAATACGGTGCAAGTTAACGGATAGGTGTAGTCGTGTCCCATGGTAGTTAGGAAAGCTGCGACCGACACCTGGCGGGGGAGAAGTCGTGGGATAGGAGATTCCAGTGAGGATTCCCATTTTTTTCCCTTATGCTTCATTTTTTTTTTTTAATATTGTAGGGATTCCAATTGATAGTGCTTGGGGTGTGGCTCTGTGCCGATGTTAGAGACATAAGGGTTGGCGGTTGATTTATAGAGGTGTCAGACCCAGATCCCAAAATACCAACATGACTGGGAATCCATTGTAGTGACAAGTGCCAACCTGTTTTAGCGAGATTGCCCAAAGCGGCTTGACATTTGTTGGTACGGACGTAATCGGTGGGGTAGTTAAAAGATAATGCTGCTACCGCGGCTTGAGAATCAATAAAGATAACAGCTTTATGATACGTCTTAACTTTGTGAAGTTTAGATGTAGCTAGTAAAACTGCCTCTGCTTTCCAATCAAAACAGCTGAAAGGTTCTCCAACTGCGGCTCATCCTTCAAATATATCACTGTGGTAACCAATTAACCAGAACCAGTTTTTCCGGATACTGGGATGGATGAATTATCTGTGTAGATGTGCAGTAATTCTCACTTTGGGTACATGGAGTAGATGGTTTCTAGAGAAGCTATTTCCATAGCTCGATATACATTTTTGTCTTCTTTTTCTCTCTTAATTGGCCCATCAGGATCTGGGTCTTTTTATCCGAGGAGTCCCCTTATGTCTGAACTTGATCATCTGGCACCCTCTACTTCAGCCGTTTGATATACATATGTATATGATGATGTTGATAAGTTTTGACCAATTAGTCGAAGGGTGGCGGTGGGGAGTTGGCTAAATGTTTTTTTTTTCTTTACGGCCCTTACATTTGTCTGATTGACAGCCAATTAATTAAAATGACCAGAAAAATAATAGCAGTATTTTTTATAATGACCGGGAAATGTAATAAATTATCTTAGATTGTCGTAGACAAATATAAAAATGCTTGATTTTATCGGTTATTATCTATAATGGCCAAGCATTATGAAAACTGACCTTAATAATTAAATTGACCGGAACATATACATGAAGTATCTTAAATAATTTAAGAAAACTAAATAGGATTGTTTGAGAAGTTGGAAAGGGGTTCGACAGTGTTAATAACCGTTAAAAAGATAGACTTATATCTAAATAGAGTGTCGCACGTGTCTTACAAACAAATTTTGTAATTTCCGTTCGATATACATATATGATGATTTTGATTAGTTTTGATCCATTAATCGAAGGGTGGCGGTGGGGAATTGGCTAAATGTATTTTTTTCTTTACGGCCCCCACATTTGTCTGATTGACAGCCAATTAATTAAAGTGACCAGAGAATTAATAGCAGTATTTATAACGACCGGGCAATGTAATAAATTATCTTAGATTGTCGTAGACAAATACAAAAATGCCTGATTTTATCGGTTATTATTTATAATGGCCAAGCATTATGAAAACTGACCTTAATAATTAAATTGACCGGAACATATACATGAAGTATACTTAAATGATTTAAGAAAAAAATAGGACTGATTGAGAAGTTGGAAAGGGGTTCGATAGTGTTAATAACCGTTAAAATGATAGACTTATATCTAAATAGAGTGTCGCACGTGTCTTACAAACAAATTTTGTAATTTAATAGGTCAAAAAGATGCGAGATACGCGTAGATCTGAAAAGATTGAAATTGACACTTTTTATCTTCATGTTTTGGCTTGAAAAGATGTTTTTACTGGATATTTTTTTTTTCGCTCTCTTAAGGTAAAAGCCTGCTGTAGTAATTTTGGGCTATTTAACGCAAGTGTTAAACGGAAATTAGAGACGATTTATGTGTCCAGATGTGTGTTAGTTAAATAGTCGATATGTAGGGTGTACCCTCGTATCTTCGTGTCCCTTAAAGAAGACATTTTTTGGGTATTTTATTACAAATTTTTATCCCTAAAACGCGTCTGATCATTTAACAAATTGAGGCTTTCAGTACAGCCCATTTAACGTTATAAGATATTGGAGTGTGATTACTAAAAATTACTTGGTTTAAGTCTTAAGTAATGACGTGAAACTCGATTTAAATATTACTAATTAATTTCAAATTTTAACTTTGTAAGTTAACGAGTCGAAAATTATTTGGTCACTTTCTTTAAATTTTGTTAAGATCAATTTTTTGTGAGTTGGTTGGTCGATTTTTGACCGGTCGAAAGACTGTCACATTGACGATGTTTTGTGTAAAATTATGTGAAATTCGCTATGGATACACCGCCATAAGGGTTGTAAGTGTGGCGATCAATTTCGCTCGGATCGAATGCCACCCGGGACAGCCGGGGGGTGGATGCCCGCCAGGTGGTTGCAAAGGGCCGCATCCACCGATAGGTAGTCGGTCGCGTGCCCCATACGACAGGCCCGAAAGATCGAGAGATCCAAAGATCCGAAGAGGTGACAGGTGGCGAATGGGGGCCGCATCCGAAAAGGTTACAAAATATTGAACAAATATCAAAGCCTCCGTTCCATCACAACACCCGTCACAATCTCCTCTATAAGGTTTCACCGTTTATAAAATATCCCTATGAATATATTTTTTTTTCAATAGGGTGGAAAAAATTGGCTGCTCCAATTCATCCCTCATTGTTCTATACTGGTACACTTACAGTAAAAAAACCATTTAAGAGAAAAAAATTCGATGCCTTTTTTATCCAATGTTTTTTTTTTGATAATAAAAATTAGAGATAACCCAAAACATGTTGAGTTAAAAAAAAAACTCGATAAAAAGGTTAATAGGGGGGTGTCTCGACGTTCCAACTGCTTTCCGGTTTGTTTGCAAGCGCATATTTTTTGTGTTCACTCTCAAATTTGGTTTTTTGTTTCGATTCTTTTTTTTTTTTTTTAAAGGACTCTGAGGGTGGATGCTTTCTTTGGCGTGTGCCACATGTACACTTTTTCTCTCCTTTTTTTTACTCATTGTTTATTTTAATAAACAAACATCATAAATTTAGGAATCGTTTTGTATCGATTTAATTTTTTCTTGGACTGAAATTTTGATGATTCAATATTGTACATGTTATAAATGGTTGAGATGTTTAAATAAATATTTTGTATAGGTTCGTCGTGGTTGGTGGTGATAGACTTTGGAGTTTGTTAAAATAACATTGAGTCAGAAATAATGAGATTTTAATTATGGAATTTGTCGGAAAAAAACTGTCTAATGTTGCGTCTGGACGCATTAAGTTGTCACCTACGGTGTCACGCTTAACGTAACGTTTTATTTATATTTAGTGCATTGTGTATGTTATAAGAAATGAAGAAAATCTAACATTGAATTATAATCAAAGTTTAAATAAATATTGATGTTCAGTAGATGTATGGGTGACATCTAAATCTGGCTGTTGTTTGGAGAAAAACATTGAGAGAAATTTTCGAAGAGATGAAATTAATAAGTCAAATATTGTGGATATTTTTGAGTTTCGTAACAGAAACGGGTCTAGCCCGATAGCCATAAGGAATGTGCCCCTGGCGGTTTTTGAAAAATGCTTCTGTGTGGCGATTCCTCTTCATGAAAAATGAAAAATATATTAACGCACAATTTTAGTCCACTACCCCCATTTGTATTGGAGTTGGGGAAGAAAATACCCCAAACTCAACAAAATTAGTTTTCTACAAAACTGTTGAAGATTTTTTAATGAAATTAAAACTGTACATAGATATGCATAAAATGCATAAAATAAATTCTTATGAGATCAATTTTATAGAACATAGTACAGGAATTTTCTATTTATTCTTTACTAGCTGATACCCGTTCGCTTTGCTGAGTGTATCTAAATTTAACTGATTGATTAAAAGATTCCCTGCGTTCATAGCGAAATATAAAAATTAATCTATTTTGACAGAAAAAATGATAGATACTTTCAGACTTTAGATCCAAAGAAAGTTCATCAAAATTCGTAAAACTACTTTTCAAGAAAGAGATGTCTCACATCAGCTTCTATACGATTTTTAGTAAAAAAGTAACTGTATTCCTTCCTTTAGGACTTGAAGATCTTTCATACCAAATGTCATTTTAAACCGTTCAGCTATTTTAGGGGGCCTCCATTAATTGCGCAAGGTGTTTTTTGCGATTTTTAAAAATCCCATCCCCTTCCTTCTTGTAAGGTGTCATGAGATTTGGCATATATCTTTCCCCCAACCCGCAATCTAATGTAATTTTTTCAAAACAGAAAAATACTTGATATTTGCGAGACTTTGCCTTTGCCCAAAGTAAGTTTAGATGAGATTCGGCTCGACCCCATTGGCCCCTGAACGCCTCACGTAATAATTAATGGATGTTCCCTTAAAAGAATAGATAAGTAGCTATCCTACAGGATCTTTAACAAAACTTCATTAAAATTCGTTCCGTTAAGTAATTGTTGAATTTTGAATTTTTTAGTTTATTATTATAATACGTTTATTTCTAATTAATATCTTCGACAATGAACAATGAAAAAATTCAAATATTTTAAATAATTTCATTATTAATTTTATCGGGTGTTAAATTGAAATTCATATTTATTTTCCAGTAAAGTTTTCAATTTTTTAATTTCAACTTTGTAGACATTTCTTTCGTTATTGTGTAAAATTGGAGGAAAATGCGTTAAAATTCTATTTCACGAACTTTACCGAAACTTTTTTTTAAATGTACGGTTCCTGTAGGATATAATTGTTTGGCCATCCCATGGGAACCATGCATTATTCTAGCCTTAAAAGTAAGCTTTATCATTCTCCCCTAAACTACCACATTGCAAAAATCATATCAATCTTTAACTATGTGATAAACAAAAAACATATCTATCCCCCGGGAATAGTACATCTCTCCTGAGTAAAAAGTAGATCAAATCTTCTTATGGAAAATGAGTTAAAACTCTTTTTCGTGGATTTTAATGAAACTGCTTTTAAATACACGGTTCTTATATAATAAACACTTGTTTTGCTATCCCATGGGAACCGTTTATTATTCCGGTATGAGAAGTAATCTATATCATTTTCTGACCCCTAAACTACCACATTACAAAAAAGAAAGTTTATCTTTTGCTTTGTAAATAACAAAAAAAATATCTATCCCACGGGAACCGTACATTTTTTCTGGATATTAAATATACTATATGCTAAAAGGGATTATAATCTATATTTATGCCAAATTTCATCCAGATCCATACAGTACTTTTTGAGTGAAAGAGCAACAAACATACATACATCCTTACAAACTTTCAGGTTTATAATATAAGTAAGATACTATAATATACCGATAATTAAATTTACTAATAATATAGGAAAAGTTTGGTTTTCCAAGTTTGTAAAGCAAAATATGAAAGCACTTATATTACTTTGCTACTTATTTTATCAGAGTATACATTTTTAAGTTTCTTCCCATTAGCAAAATAGTTGGCAAAGTTTTTTAAATTTATAGAAATTTTGGCACACCGTGTGGTCACTCCTGTCGAATGGTAAGAAATGGGAAAAAGTCTTAAAAACTTTACCTTTCTAAACTAAGTATTTTAATTTGATAACTATAGTTTTAAACTCAGTGGAGAAGCTTTTTTTTAAGTTAGGAAAATTGTGACACACCGTGTGGTCACACTGTCATATTCACCGCTAGATTTATATTAGGGGCACAAGGGGCTTGTGCCCAAAACTGAAAAATTCGAAGGGCGAGAAATAAAATTTTCTCCGCATTTTCGAAAATGCTATGAAAAGTGTAATCGTGTTGGAAACATCTTTAAATTATTATAATTAAATGGCCGTTTAAACTTAAGTTCAGTTGAACCAACCTGAACTGGAGTTCAAATTTGAAATTTAAATCATCCCGTTTCACAGAGTATAATTTAAACCTCAGTTCAATCGAACGCCGTTTAAATCTTTTAGAAGAATTTTATGAATAAAGTTGGTAACATTGCATGAGGTTTCTTACAAGAGTTCTATTACATATTTCTAGCGGAAACAATTTAAAATTTGCGGAATTTTTTGACTGGAAGTTCAAGTTTATTCTATGGGTTTTCGAGCTTTTTCAATTTTTTTTCGAAAACGGCTCTAACGATTTTCTTTAAACTTGTTATAGTTCTTAGACTTATCAATAGATTTGTTCGCGGATCTGATACTGAATTGATAACGAATCAATTCAAGTGGATTTAGGATAATCGCCAAACGCATATACGCTTATAAACTGATTAAGGGTTATTTTCGCATGAAGTAAGACGAGAATTAACGAGAACCCAAGAAAATTGTTAATTGAGTTTAACGTTGACAGCAAATGATAGAAATACAAGCCACATTTTATAAAACTGCGCATGCGTAAGAGAATCGAACTTTTCGTTCTAAAAAAAACCTGAGCATCGCTAGAACCAATTCTGAATCAGTTACGATTGATATATGGTGGCTTATTCAAAGTCCAGTTTCGCTGTTAACGTTAAATTCAATTAACAATTTTCGTGGGTTCTCGTTAATCCTCGTCTTACTTTCGAACATTTTTAAACTCGTTCACGGGAAAATAACCCTTAATCAGTTCATAAGCGTGTATGCGCTTGGCGAATATTCTAAATCCACTTGTATTGATTTGTTATCGGTTCAGTATCAGATCCGCGAACAAACCTAATACCTACCATTTTTTTTTTTTTTTTTTTTGTTTTAAGTCGCTTTAACAGCTATGGTCATATCACGACTATCTAAACACAGAAAATTTCTGCTGGTCAATTGTAATCTTAGTTCTAGGATCTTAATTCTAGGATTCAATGGGAATCGAACCCGGGCCACTTGACGCATGAAGTGGAGAGAACTACTCCTCTAACCACTGCGCCAATAGGTGGCTCCTACCATTTTTATTTGAAACTTTTTCTTGGGAAAGTTCAAATAAGGACGACCTATTTGACCTAATATTGACTTATATGACCTAATTTTTATTATTTGACAAAGTTCTCTAATATTTCGTAAACATAAATTAATCAACAATTGCATTGTTAATGATTAACGCATTTTTTCAAGATGATTAACTTGAGGTTCTATTGTAGTTACTAATAACTCGATTTATAACCTACATTGATTACATTTTTCACAACCACTCATCTAAAATGATTTAATGTTACTCTACTATTCGTAGTTTTATCATATTTTTTAAAGATATTCTATTTACCTGTATACTTAGATACCTGTAGATATTTAACTCGCTTACAATCTATAAAATAAAGCTCATTAGCGTTGAAAACCAGGTTTATGGTAAACCTGCCAAGCGACAAACCAAAATTTTATGCTCTGCTAGCGAGCCACGTCTAATTTACCCCTTTTTTCCCTCGTCTTCTTTCAACAAATTATCATAATTTCTTTCTGTATACATATATTCTCTTCCATAAATATGAATTATATAAAATTGAATGCACTGAAAATGCAACAATTACAACTCACAATACACATCAGAAGAAAATCACGAGACCAAATCGCATTATAAATATTTAAAATAATTTCTAATTATTTAATTATAAATCGTTATATGATGATGAATGCACTTATAAACATGTTCTAATTAAAATTAAATTCATAAGGCCAAAGTCATTAAGCAATTGATAGTACTTTTGTTCCCCTTTTTAGAGAAAAAAAAAGTTTTAAATAAAATGTACCCCCTCAATTAAAACCTGTTACATTTCACCCTCTATACTCTTTTTTTATGCATTCCAACATGCACTGTGTATAATAACGACATTTTTCTTTCAGAAAAATGTTCTATTGACTTTAGAAATTCTTAACAAAAAAGCAAAATTGACTATCTATTATAACAATATTTCCATTATTGGTTATTGGTTGTTTCCATCACATACTTATCGCATGATAACACACTGTGTCCAAGTGCGATAGGGATACAAACCATTTATTTAAGATTTACAAAATGATAAGACAAAAATGTAATTTTACGTAAAATTATTTAACTTTCTCATTAACAACAAATATTTGTCCATCAGTGAGACACAGACACCGTCAGATAACGAGAAGAAAGAAAAAACAGAAAATAAAAATTTCGGTCGAAAAGTCTATAGCTCACGTTCCACCCTCCCCCTTCACTTTCAATTTTGTCGATGGTCTATATAGTTTGCTTATCGAAATGCCAATAAGATAAAATCGGGTTCGGTTGGGAATGAGATAATGTGGCGCCACACAAAGATCACGAAAAGTTTTGATTGGTTTTTTCGAAAGAATTGTTTCTGGTGATTGGTGAGGGGAAGAAAATTTTTCACGCTTTCATTGATTTTTTTTTAAAACTAAATATCTTTTAATGAATTTCTATCCCAAAAAATAAAATTATAACAAAATGAAAAACCGACTTCAAAATAAATAAAAAATGCACTAAAAAGTAAAAAAATAATTGCGTATCCTCGCGGTGTCTACAACTTACAAATTATTAGGATGATATAATGTACAACTATTGTTATTTTTGGAGTTGGTACTTAGCAAAACACGAGAATACCTTATGAAAATTATTTTTCAAATGAACTTTTAAACAATATACTCGAACTGTAACAATATCTAGCAACCTTTAAACTACAAAATACCAATTACCAACTAAACCTTTTTAAATTTTTACAAATTACCATTAATATTGATTTTCTTGACTGACACCAACTCCAAAAATAACAATAGTTGTACGTTATATCATCCTAATAATTTGTAAGTTGTGGACACTGCAAGGATACGCAACAATTTTTTTACTTTTTAGTGCATTTTTTATTTATTTTGAAATCGGTTTTTCATTTTGTTATAATTTTATTTATTTCTCGATTTTTAGTGATCTGAAATTTGATGACTGATTTTATTTCTTTGAATATGGGTAAACCTACTAAACGCGCAGCTCATATGAGGCAGCGCCGTCAAATGTTAAAAGTTACTACCTTTTGCTCTTAAGGGTTAAAATTTTTTTCTTTAAAATGTAATGAAAGAATGATTGGAATAATCTTTTCAATAGAAAAAAAAAACATCAAAATTCGATGATTCAGTTAGACGTCACTATTTCATCCCTTATTTTCATCCTTAGGGGGTGGATTTTTTTCTTCAAATTTGAATGTGAATAATTTAAAGGTACGATGTACGTAATAAGAACATAACTATCGAAATCGGGTTAGCCAGAAAAAATTTATTATTTCATCCCTAATTTTTCACCCTTTATGAGTTTTTTTTTTATAAAAAATGGATATAAGATTAATTTAAAATTATATTATACCAATAAAAAAAAGAATTATCAAAATCGAACTATACAATAAGAAGTTAATATTTCATCCCTTAGTTTTCAACCCTTTAGAAGTGAAAGATTTACATCAAATTAAAACTACACGGGAAGTACCAGCTTTCAAATAAAAAAAGAATTATCAAAATCGAACTATCCAATAAGAACTTAATATTTCATCCCTTTATTTTCAACCCCTTAGAAGTGAACGATTTTTTTCAAATTAAAATGGGACCACTCGGGAAGCACTAGCTTTCAAATAAAAAAAAATCATCAAAATCGCTTTGCGCAGTCGAAAATTCTGAGGCAACAAACATTTAAAAAAAATAGTCGAATTGTGAACCTCCTCCTTTTTTTGAAATCGGTTTAAAAAAATGCCCGTACAACCTCGATGCGGTTTAAATGTTTGTCTAGTAGTTTAAGAGCTAGCAACGTTTTCGAGAGAGAATTTTAGGTCTGCCAGTTTTTATATTTGTTATCTCTCGCACTATCCCGGACATCATACGGGGGGCTGTCTGGCTGTCGGGAGGGGTTGCGTTTATTAGTGTGCATCGCACCTGTACAGGTAAAATATTGAAACTTTCAGAAAAAAGAAAAAGTTTCAGATGATGTTTGTAGAAAATAACATTTTACTTAAAAAATGTCCAGTGACTAATTTTCGTTAAGTGGCTAGTTTGCCCGCTACAAGCTTGGAAAGGCTGGCTCGACCTGAGGTCATTCGAGTGGCCGACCGTTCAGAGATACAGCCGTTGTGCTGACATGTATACAATGAGCTTTACCAGCTTGTAGCGGGCAAACTAGCGACTTTACGAAAATTAGTCACTGGAAATTTTTTATGTAAAATGTTATTTTCTACAAATTTTATCTGAAACTTTATCTTTTTTCTGAAAGTTTCAATATTTTACCAGTACAGGTGCGATGCACACTATAATAAACGCAACCCCTCCCGACAGCCAGACAGCCCGTATGATGTCCGGGATAGTGCGAGAGATAACATATATAAAAATTGACAGACCTAAAATTGTTTTTTTTTTCGACGTCGCTAGCTCTCGTACTATAGTATGTTATTTCGAAGTTTTTATTATTATTTATTCCTGTCAGTTTGAAATTAAAACAGTGTATGATGGATTTGAAATGATAGGGCATTATAATCCCTTTCCCCTCATCTTGTTTCGCTCACTCATTCAATGGACTATTATTTAATAATATGTGAACGCAAAGGAGCGTAAATCCCGTTCATATTAAATTTGAAATAAAAAATTGGGTATTTGAAATATTTGTTAGTGTGTGTGTGTGTGTGTGTGTATATATAGGCGCCCTTTTATTCATCCACTGGCTGACACGAAGCGAATCGGTAGTGGCTCAACTTCCGATTTTCACGACGGTGATTCGGAAATAGTCACACGGTCAAGGTTGGAAATTATTTTAATTAAATCATGTAGTTGGCTTTGAAAAGAAAAACATACATTCACACACAAACAGAAAAATTATCAGTTTGATGTTTTTAATTGATGGTCGGTTGTTTTTTCCCATTGTTGACTGGATTTTGTGGTTTTTGGGAGTTTTTAGGGTTTTCCCGAATCAATTAGTAAGGGAAATTAATTTGATCGTTTTAAGGATTTCGTGCGTCAGAAACGAGAAACGACACACTTTTGAGATCATTTCTGTGGCTAGCTCGATGTTCGTTTGTTAAGAGTAATTTTCTCTGGATATATTAGATAAGAAATTTCGAACATTGGTAGAATTTGGTAGTGATGAGCATAGTAAAACCAAGACTGTTCTAGATTTGGTTTTTTTAAAACTATTTTCACTTAACGTCACTAAGTAACTTTCAGTTGTGATCTTTGGTTAAAAGTAGATACTACGGGTATATAGTGTATACTATATAGTATCTAATTCACTTGTTACTTGTGTTGGGAAATTGTCCTGTCCTCTAACAATCCCGCACCAGAAGTTATTTAACTATAACACTAATTGTGTTTAAAAACTGCCTTATCGATATTTAATTAAAACTAAGGCAATCCTGTAGTCCTTATGAGTCGTCTTTGCGGTACTATTCTGGATGCTTCCTTCTTATAACTCGTTTTTATAATATTTCATGCTCAGGTGACGATACGCCTCTCTTATCACGTCTTTCATTTATACCACTTCCAAGTTATTGTATAAAATTGAGCCTTGTACAATGTACATACCATGGCACACCAGTTATCATTCGTAGCACCCGGTTCTGTATATCCTGAATTCGCTTTAAATTACATAAGGCCGCCGAACCCCAGAGACCACAAGCATATGACCAAACTGGTATTAGCATGGTAAAAATTAACCTTTTGGATTCCATGCGTTTTGATCCCTGGACAAAATATCCTCAGACAAAAGGTCCTCATAGAAACACTGAAAATCGTATTTGCAGCATAATTTTGATGTTAAAACATTTCGTTTTGTGTAAAACTTCGCGGTGTCAAGAAGTGCACATTCAGTCAATGAATGCAAATCGGGTAAACGAACAATGCCTGTAATTTATTTTTTTGTGAGCTCCCCAACGCCAGGGAGAGCTTCTGGACCCCTTTGGCATTAATTAACACAGTTTTTGTGGTTTTAACGCGAACACATGGGGATCAATTTAACACTATTTCAATAAATAATTGGGAATTGGGATAAATAATTCATTTAACACGTGTTTATTAACCATTATTAAATAAAATCTTTGTTATTGAGCTCAAAAAAATTTTTGTCCAAGGAATTATTCAGAGTGCTCCTTTATCAGAAAATTGTGAGGTTTTGAAATTGGATGAAATATTTTATCGCAAATACTTTTGTCATAGGGATATTTTGTCTGGGGATATTTTGTCGGGGGTATTTTGTCCGGGTATCAAAACGCCTAATACCTTTTTCTTTCAAGGGTTCGTGTTGCTTGTGAAGCTAGCATAGATTAAAGCTGTTTTAAAGCTTTTGGTTAAAATCGGTTGATTGAAAGCTCCACTTTCTTCTATGGATTTTGGGCTATTTTAATTTTTTTTTTTTTTTTGAAAACAGCTCTAACGATTTTCTTTAAACTTACTATAGTTCCAAGACTCGTCAATCCTTACAGATTTTATTCGGAACTTTTTGTCTGGAAAAATTCAAATAGAGGGGGTCGGAGGGTGGTAGTTTTAGAGTTACATAGAAGCCGTATACAAATAGTTATCTTTGTTAGAATGTACTTCCAAAGTTATGAAAATGAAAAATGGATTGAGGAAAACCTTAATATTGATATTAAAAGCTCATTTTGGCGTCAACATTGAATATTTGCTATCAATTTTTGTACACCGTACTATTTTATTTATAACTTTTTAACCAATTGGGGGTTTTATTAATGTTCTGTTAACCAACTCTTGATGAAACGAGTTTCATGTAAAAGAAAGTAATATTAATTTATGGTAGTTATTGTGTATTTAGTCTTGGTCTTGCATATTCAGTCTTAATCTTGGTCATGTTATTATTAAAACAGTCTTTGTCTTAGTCTTACTCCAACTTTTTTGCAAGACCGATTTTGCTCATCAATAGATTTTGGTAAGAAAATAACATCAAAATCAATATTTCAATTTATCAAATAAAAGGGATTTCAAACAAACTGTATTTTTAAAAATCCTAGTTAAAAAAGCTTAAAGAAAATCATTTTCTAATTAGGATTTCTGAGCTGTTACTCGTCATTCGTAACTCCATCGACAGTCATGTAATCGATTCCCAATGGTAGGTAGTAGTCACATATAAAAAATTTAATTTCGCTGGATTTGGACTTAATTATTATACTTATTTCACAAATATTATTCACTGAAATTCACAACACAAATTATAAATTAAAGTAAAAATAAATGTAAAAATCACAAAACGAAAACTCCAAATTGTTTATCTCCAATGTAGATACAGTAGGTACATAGTCAAGCATTTGGCATATACCTACTTACTTACACTTTTATATATGTGCAGTACCTGATGCACTCAGGTAGGGCAGGTCAACACTTTTTAACCTACACATCTTACCTATAGCCTTTTTAACCTACATATCTTACCTACCATTGTGCAAAATTGCAACAGAGGTTATGGGCTCTCCGACTATTAGTAATATTTACTGTCACAAAAATCGTGTTAATAGACATTTTTGGTACCTCTCAACTACTCATATTTTACCTTTTTAACATCGTTCTAATTTTCTAAGCCTCCAAGCAAATTTTGTTTACAGTAAAAAAGGTAATGCAATTAACGTAATGTACGAAATATCCAGTGTAAGTTTTACTTGAACTTGACAAATTTTTATTAGATGAACCATTACAGTTAACTAGAGGTCGCCCAGTGGTCAAAATTCGACCATAATTCGTGAACAATTTTTACATACTTAAGGGTACACTTCACTTGTAACTGCCTCAAAAACTTTAGTTACTAAGCTAACTACAGCAGATAATGAATTGCATTTGCGAATGTTTGGAAAATAATTTTTTGACTAATTTTTTCTTCAAGGTTCATTTAAAGAAAGTGCATCATATAATGATTGAAAATATTTATTTTAAGTTAAGGAAGCAAATAGGTGTAGAGGTTTCAAAATATTTTTTTTTTTCTTCCATAAATCTTTTACAAAATTATTTCAGAATATTCTCTAAAAATTTCAAAACTAAATATCATTTCGTTCTTATCATACATGTTTTGAGGTCCCCTAAGTCCAAAAAAGTAGTTTTATGAAACATGTCTGTGTGTGACAGCCATATCGTATCGAACGCTTTTCCGAAATTCACCAAACTTAGAAATTTTCCTTCATATTATAACTTGTTTTGCCGTGAAGCTTTTGGTTGAAATCAGTTAACCAAAAGCTCCACTTTATTCTCGGAGTTTTTGAGATTTTTCAAATTTTTTTTGAAAACGGCTTCAAAGATTGTCTTTAAGCTTATGATAGTTCTTAGACTTATTAATGACTACATTTTGAAACTTTTTCCTGGGAAAATTCGATTAAGGACGGTTCTGGGGTGAAGGTTGGGAATTCATAAATACATATACATATGTTGTATATTTGTATGCATATAATTCTGCTATGTATAGTTATAAGGTGCTTATATATTTCTTTTAACCAACAGCGAGTTTCATAAATGAAAGTAGGTAAAATAAAGTACTGTGACGCCACGCAGCAGATATTTTTCTTTTTATAATGTTGTATGTTAATTCAAATTACAGTATTCTGAAATATTTTTTAGACAAACAAAAAAAATATGACTATGAAACATCAGAAGTAATTTCAAGGGAGTTTCCTACGTTCAAAAGTAAAACAAAAGTACCTTTATGTTTAGATTTTTTCATTTAAAAGCCAAAGATAAAAATATGGAAATAGGCTGCATAAGTCCTGTTTAAAACTTTGAATTAAGCTAAGCTTTTTTTTTCAAATAATACCTACCTACCTAAATTAATATTTTGTGTAATTTATTTGAATGATTTTGCCAAAAGAATATAGTATGAATTATTTATACGTTATATAATAATCAAGAAACACCTGATGAAGACCAAATAAAATGGTTGAAACGTTGTGTATTTGAAGTTATACGTATCTTTTAAATATATTTTCAATAATATTACTCAATAATCAAATAATCGGTTAAATTTGTTTCCTTCAATTTCAATAATTTAAATTTCAAAATTTAAATTCCTCTCACAATATTTTGTTTAAATAATGACATTTGGAATATGGTTGAAGTCTGTGGTCAAACTGAACAATTGAGATTTAAAAATCTACATATTTGTGTGTATTGTGTGTCTGTGTGTGTCAAACGCGTGGTAGTGTGTGTGACGTCTTTTTTCATTAATTTAAGGTATTTTGAAGCATTATCATAAAAAAATATTATCTCAAAACGCAACTTCCTCATATAAACTTCAATTGTGCTAAATTTCATACTCCTCCGTTCGTATAATATTCGGTAAAAGGGGTTTAAAATTTTTGCTTCACGTATTAATATATAGATTATTTGAAAGAAATTTGAACGATTTACAATGTAAATCGTTGATAAATAAACGCGGTGAATGTTTTCCTCGAGCTTGACGAAAAGCTCGGTCTGCCTAATCGCGCTGTGCATAGTAGCCCCACTATCGAGACCACGCCGAGACCGTATTGGCTCTAAACATGTTCGTGTCATGCACACGGCGAGCGGCACTTGATGGCGCTTACGGGTGCAAATACAACGCGCACCGAGATCCGATTTCGAGTCGCCGTGCCGTGATCGGGGTCTCAACTCAGTGCAGCACACATGAAAACAAGGTGGGATCGCGCTGTTCTTAAGACGACTGACGTTCGAATGACATTTTAGTCACCGGCAAATTTTCGACGAGAACAGACGCACACACGTGAGCTATTTTATCCCCGTTCGAAAGTGGTTCTTGACACGTGTATTAAAAATTAAAATATTTACCTCCATTAAAATGGTTATTATAGTTCAAGTTTGAAAAGAAAAAAAAACCAAAAAGTGATTGTTGCAACAATTGAATTTTTATAGTGTTTAGTGGTTAATAAACGGTTGAATTTCCGGAATTAATTCCACGTAACAATGGGTAAGCTTTTTTAATGGTTATAATTAGTTGCGTAATTGGATGAAATTTTCTTTGGTGGAGCAAAGAAAAAAAAAAACAAGAGAAGTGTTAAGTGAATGGATTTGTTTCGCACAGCCCACCTTATTTTGGGGCCACGAGTCGCGATAAATTTTGCGAGGGCGAGCACCAACCGACTGTATAAGGATAGACGAGTTTGTTGACTTGAGTTTTGAACTTTCAAAATCCAAAAAAAAAAAATTTGTAAAATACGGGGGTGTGTACAGGCATTAATTTTCATTCATATCCAGTTTTAAAATGTTACGAATTAACGAGGAAATTGCCTCGAAGTTCCCTTATTAAACCAGAATGTTAGGATTTTCCAATCGAGCTCGATTTTTTGATGACCTCTAATTTCTATTTGATCTAACAAATGAAAAATACTTGAAAATTTTCTTATAACGAAAGAAAGTTTTCCTCGTTTATTCTTCATATTCACTCGTTGTATTTCACGAGAATCAAATGTGTTAATTATCCATTAACGATTTGTAAATTTTGAATTAAAATTAAGAGAAAACCACTAAAAAATTTACAAGTTCATTTTATGGAAGAAAACGTTGTAATTAAATAGGTTAAAAAGGTTTTATAAAACTCTTGGATAGTATTAACTATAGGGTTATGAAGTGTAAAATTAACTGTGGTTTCATCAACAGTTAAAATTTTTCACCAGAATTTTCATGGTAATTTTCTTCGTTAACCATTGGAAAATTGTGGATTTATACTTAATATGAGTAACAGCATTTTTTAGAAGCCATTTTTAAAAATTATTTGATATAACAGTGAAAATAGTTGAAAACTACGAAACAAATGCGAAAAAGAAAATATGTCTATGATTGTTGAAATTTTGCTTAGAATTATGAACTTATAGTACGAGAGCTAGCGACGTAGAAAAAAAAAGAATTTTTGTTTGGCCAGTTTTTATATATGTTATCTCTCGCACTATCCCGGACATCATACGGGCTGTCGGGAGGGGTTGCGTTTATTAGTGTGAATCGCACCTACGAGAGGTAAAATATTGAAATTTTCAGAAAAAAGAAAAAGTTTCAGATGGAATTTGTAGAAAATAAATTTTTTACTTAAAAATAGTCCAGTGACTAATTTTCGTAAAGTTGCTAGTTTGCCCGCTACAAGCTTGTAAAGCTCATTGTATACATGTCGACTATATCTCTCTTAACGGTCGACCACTCAAATGACATCAGGTCGAGCCAGCCTTTCCAAGCTTGTAGCGGGCAAACTAGCCACTTTACGAAAATTAGTCACTAGACATTTTTATGTAAAATGTTATCTTCTACAAATTTCACCTGAAACTTTTTCTTTTTTTCTGAAAATGTCAATATTTAACCTGTCATAGGTGCGATGCGCACTAATAAACGCAACCCCTCCCGACAGCCCGTATGATGTCCGGGATAGTGCGAGAGATAACATATATAAAAACTGACCGACCTAAAATTCTTTTTTTTTTTTCGACGTCGCTAGCTCTCGTATTATAAGTTCATAATTCTAAGCCAAATTTCAACAATCATAGACATATTTTGTTTTTCGCATTTGTTTCGTAGTTTTCAACTATTTTCATTGTTATATCAAATAATTTTTAAAAATGTCTTTTAAAAATTGCTGTTATTCTAATTAAGTAAAAATCCTCAATTTTCCAATGGGTAACGAAGAAAATTACCATGAAAATTCTGTTGAAAAACTTTAACTGTTCATGAAACCACAGTTAACTTTACACTTTATAACCCTAATACAATCTAAGATTTTATGTAACTTTTTATAAAAATGAAGCCCGTATGATGTCCGGGATAGTGCGAGAGATAACATATATAAAAACTGGCCGACCTAATACTCTCTCGAACACGTTGCTAGCTCTTAAGCTATTAGTTATTAAAATCCTTTAGACTATGAATAATCAAAATTTTCCTCGTAAATTCCAAGAAAATTTCTCACCATCCTTTTTAACTACTAAGTACTGCTTGTACCTGCTTGTTTCCATTTCTGTGTCAAATGATCGGAGAAAAATTTCTTTTTATGACAATGAAATTGTATCAAATTATAGCCGTTTTGCAGTCATTTTAGCGTCGCCCATCGGCAATTGGATTGCCATAATGGCCAATTTACCCTCGTTGCATATCAAAACCGCATCGCACTCGGTCGTCCATAAACGTTAACTTTTTTTTTGCGCCTCATGCACTCTTGCATACCATACAACTATATGGAAAAATTTTGCATTTGTAATTTTTTGCGCTCTAAAAATTCTTCGCCCTGCTACAGATAGATAAACGTACTATCACTGTCTGTACTACCACACTAAAATTCGACACCATAGGTATCTCACTCTATCTCTCTATTTTCACACGCCATTTTTTGTGTTAATTTCTATCTAAAAAAAAATTTCTGCTCTACTTTCTACACAGTTATAGTTTGGTATCTATTTGTATTACCGAATAGTTAAATTTCAACTCTTGTGGCGTCTAGGCTTGGTAAGACCGGTGGGCAGAAGGGGGCATAAAAGAAATTTTTCATATGTTAAAAAAAATAACATCACTAGGTTTTGTTATGTTTGGTGAAAATCTTGGTGGTCTCTTTTGTGTCTATCAATTTTTTTTTTATTATGGCGTCGCGCAATTAGAGAAAATTATTGCACGATTTTTTTACGTGTTCACTTGTTTTTATTGGAAACTAAAAAAAAAAATTAATTTAAAATTGGTCACACACGTATTCGCATGCCGACTGTGTTTTTTTTTTTTTTTCATTATATTTTTCCCCCTCTTTTCTCCGCGTATGCTTCGATTCAATCATTTGATTTCTATAATTTTTACAATTTATTTCTAAGTGCATCGACTAAATCAGTCTAAAATATTTTGACTAAAAAAAAAAAAAACACGCAGATATAAGAGCCGACGATTTGTTTATAAATTTTAATCGAGTTAATTACAAAAAGTTTGTTTTTTGTGTTTCTTTGATTATTTTGATTCTTGGAAGTGAAGGAAATTTTTTTGTTATTTATTTTTAGGATCAAATTACTTTTTTTTTTAGACTTTTCAGTTTAACTTAAATAAGAAAAGAGGATTTTTTGAAAGGGTCAAAGCTTTTAGTCCCACTTAAAAATACGATATGTGTCCCTGGTACAGGAATTTTGGGACAATTTTCCAAGATAATTTAAGGAAAAATTAGTTTTAAAAGTTAAAGATATTTTTTTAGGAAATTATTTCTAGGAGAATATTCAACAAAAAGATTATCTTTGGTGCAATTTGAAAACATTCACTCGTTCATCTAAATGTTTGTTTGTTTCTTTATAACTCACGAATGCATCTACGAACTGAAACGAATTTTTGTATAATGCTTCTATACAGACTTGTGAGTGCAATAGACTAATTTTTTTCCGGGAAAAAATTCATAGTTACTGTAGAATATCTACTAAAAGTTTCAATTAAAATGGTGTTACAAAATGCTATTTAGTATAAATATTGTTTAACAAGAATATTAAAAGCATGCATTTTCATATGAGCTTATAAAACAATACCCCCAATAAATTATTTTATCCTGGAAAAGTACAAAACACATGTAGGATAAGTAACTTCTTCCAATATAAATGACTTTTTTATGAAAATATCTAAGACATGAAAATAACACATTGATTATTTTTTAATTAATTTACTATGAAGGAATCAAAAGTCCTGGAGTTACACCCAGGATTATTATAACTTTGATAAAATGCTTGGTTCCTGTAGGATAGACGATGTTTGTAAAAGGAAAAGTTTATTGATTGTCTGATAATGGTAATAAACAACTTTTATTAATGAAATATACAACATGCAGATAATTTAGTAGCTGGAGGGTGCAATAAAATCTATTTGTCCTAGAAAAGTTCTGGAAGAATGACTCAAAAATTTTTCTGTCGAAAGATATGAAAATCTTTTGGTTTAAATTAGACACTTTCAGTAAAGCGGGCGAGTAAATAAAAAATAAATTAGTAGAATAAAAATAAATATTGTTACGTTTTTTGAATCCAGAGATTTCCCGGTAATTCAACAGTTGAAGACTGAACATCAACAATGGGCTAAGTGCCCAAAAAACAAAAAAATTAGTTCTAGGCCCGAAAAAGCGAGCTAAGTGCCATTGCCAACAACCTAATGATAATGATCATGGCATTAAGCCCGCTTTTTACATTGTAGGCATTGCAGGATATTAGCATGCCTTTTCATGGCTAACTAAATTTTTAGTTTTTGGCACTTAGCCCATTATTGATGTTCAGTCTTCAATTGTCTTGAGTTTGGGAAAACTAAAAAAAAAAAAAAGAAATACTCAGTGATGCTAGTTCTCAAAGAAATCTTATTAGGGGGGGGGGATTTATGGTAAAACTAAATATCCTGCGCATAGTTAATATTAATTTAAACGATTTTTTTCTAAAGGTTTCACTTAGTATCACTTTAAAATATAAAAATTTCCATTGCCTTATTATAAAAGTTTTGATTAAATTCAAAAACAATTGAACCAAATCAACAAATACGGTAAGACAATGTTTTGTCTTCGATTGTTTTTCACGCAATTTCAACTGTTTTTGGTCAGAAACAATAACATAACGAAACAAAATTTCGAAGAATGAGCGAGAGGGGGGGGAGGCGAACGATGAATATAATATTTTCAAGACTAACACATACATACAGCTGCGTCGTATGTGGAAATTTTTTTAAATTTCAAGTTATATTCCGCCTTCTTCTTTATGATGAACAAAAAAAAAAAAAAAAATTATCCGCCCCCCAATCCATTTATATTCCCGAATTTTTGGGCCCTAACACCACGACTTAAAATATGGTATCATAATATATAATATGGTAAACATACATTATAATTATTCTTACGATACGTTCAATTGCCACACACAGACCAAATGTGGACAGACGGACTTTTCGAGTCTGTCTATTTTTTTTTCTGTTTAGTTACTTGTCTTTATTATTGATGATCAACAAGTTTAGACGTGTTTTTATTATTCTTCCACTATGGATTTTTTTCTCTGGCCAAATTTTTCAGGTTTTATTTCTTGAATTGGTTCAATTGGCCACAATGTGAAACACTTCCGGTGTTTTGTTCGTTTCGAGTCTTATCCGCAATAAATACCTGATTGAAATTGGCTAATAGCAAAAGAGACGACTGGGTTTTTTTTTTTTAAATTTTTGGGAAAATATTTCGAATATTTTCGTTTCTAGTCGTTAGTATTTATTATATTGGAATTTGTTGATGCTAATTTGTTTTTGTCTTTGTTGTATAGGCAGGCTATTATTAGATGGAAGTGTCTCGTCTCTTGTCAAGGTGTCGTCAAATATATATAGAAATATGTCGTATTGGCGTTGTTCTGTGATGGTGTTTTCTTGGTCGATGACTCATCGACATTTGTACCAAAAATTTTTAGTCATTTATTTGACTCGTTTGGTCGCAAAGTGGAGAAGGGAAATTTTATTGATTATTACTTAATTAATTTGGAATATTTGTAGGTATAAGACAGGTTAATGTTTAGCCCACCTGGGTGTTTATATTTTCATATTGACGAGATAATTGTGTATCCGGGAGTTTTGGTCTTGTTGGGGGGTGGGGGGGAATCTTGTTTCATGTAAGAAATTTTGTTTCACTTTCGATTTGTGCAAGTTTCGACGTGTTTTGTGTGTGAGAGAAAAAACCACGTGCCTCGGATCTGTCACACGATTTAAATAGTATTATGACGTCATTGTTCGGATGCTGGCTGGCTGTGTGACTGACTGTGGATGATGTGTACGAGAGAGAATCTCTCTTGGGCTTGGTTTGTTGGTGTTGGTAGTCGGTGTGACTGACTGACTCAGTAACGGACTGAATGGCAATGTGCGAGGCCCACCCCCTCATGCCGCACCGGTCGCCGAACCCCGAGGCGCCCCATAAACATACGTTTACGTACGCTTTCTTACGATTTTGAAAAAAAAAAGTTGTTCCGTTCATTTCGATTGATATGAAAGAAAACGTTTACCATTCGATTGTTTTGGCTTTAGGATCGATATTATTATTGAGGACTTTGTTGGATGGCAATTCCTTACTGGCTCATTGTACGAAGCAAGATCTAAACTTATTTGGATGTATCATTTGCCAAATCGAATAACTCCACTTTTTGGTCTAGTATGATTTTTTTTAACTAAGTGTAATCTGGCTCGAAGGACCAAATAATTGGAAGATTAATTTTGAAAAGAACCCAGCTTAGTTCTTAGCTAAAATTTTCAGTGATTATCTAGAACTTTTATTCTTGTATTATCCGGCTCGAAGGATCAATCTTTTCAATTTGTTTTAAGTTTTTTAAAAAATTTCAACCTTTCATCCGTACTCTCAAACAAAATAAAAAATATCTTCGATTATACTACTTGACTTAATTATTTACTTTAAAATGATAGCCTCTTACAACATTTTTCTTGTGGTATAATGCGATGATTTAGTCACTTATTGAGTTTTTTTTGTTGCCAATAAAACGAATTACTGACCAATCAGAACGATTTTCTCAATGTTTCTATTCGATCAAGTTTGGACGGACCTCTTGCTTCGTTTCTGTGCTGTTGTATCCATCCCACGCCCGAATAAATTATTGTCAATGTAACAATTTTTTTTCCTCCCTCGGTCTTATTTCATTCCAATTCCATTTTTTTTTTTACTTATCGGTAAGAAAACCAGCTGAACCGGATGACAGTAGTCAGGAACGAAACCAGCATCGGTAGATTTTCTCAAAAAGAATTTTATAATTCAAATTTATATATAGCCGATAGGTTTTAATATATTTTTCATTGTTATTTGATTAGTTAAAATTTCGAGGACTTTCTATTTAGAGAAACGGGGTGAGAAACGGGGGTTAGGAAATTAAAGTCGCGTGTCGTTTTGTGTTTTTTTTTTTTTCTCTCATTATGATTCTCTCTTCAATCTTTCGTTTTCAATTAAATTTTGATATTTTCAATTCAAATTTCCGACATTGTGTCGTTGAAGAAGTGAAAACGGAATCGATCGATTGTCTTCGCGTGAAAGTTTCAATCTATCATTTTTTTTTCCTCTTTCTTTTGTGTTAAAGGAAGCGGAATTAACGAAATGAAAGGGAATGAAAACAAATAAATTTTGGGATGTAAGACGTCAGTGATTTATGGTACGGCTTATCTATCGATAGGGAAATCTCCTGATTTTCCCATCTTGGGGAGATGCAAACATTGAAAGTTGGAACTGCTTTGAAATGGTTTTTTATTTGTTTGTCTTTGGATGGAAGAAATTTTATCGAGTCAAGTGTTTTGTTTGTTGGTAGTATGGTGTTAGATGAACTCGAATGCCCGCCTCGTCGTCGTAGATCTTGGGATTCAGAGCGGGAAATCTTACATTATCTGATTGTAATAATTAGAAAATTTACATACAATATGAAAGAAACTTCTTTGGCGTTTCACATAAATTTTATGAAGATAAGAAAAATAAGAGACGAAAAAATTCAATCGAATTTTTTTTAAGAGCTTTGTTGTTCATTATTAATGCTAAATAAGATCGAAGCTTTTCTTGACTTAAGCAAACAGACAGTTGAACCTCTTGCTAGACTAAAACTGAATTTCTTTTGTTTTATTTATTGGATTTTTTGATCTTTTACCTTCGATTACCTGTTGCAAATCTTCTTTTAATGTAGGATTTTTTTTCGTGTAACGTCTTATAAATTTATGACCTACGACAGCCAGTCTGAAAAAGTGTCACGTTCCATTTAGGCCTGTGCGTGTAAGCGAGAACACGATACAAGCGATAGAAAGGCAATTGTTGAATCCTAGACAACGTGTTTTGTGTTTTTCTACAATTTACTTAATATGATTTAAAATTGATTTCATTGATGATTTCATTTTGAAAAAATTGTTAATTTTCAATTAACTCCTTCTTTGTGTTATACAAAATAATGAACATTCAGTGATAATAATTTGATTCATAAAAGTATGCAATTTTTCATCAATGTTTCTTTATGATGTTATCGTAAAACTACGTAAAACTATTGTTCGTAAACAACCGACTTTACAGACAACCAATTTATTTTTTTTAATTTGAAACACCATAATACATAGGATCTATACAAGTAGAAATTTTTGTAAACAGCCTTCAAGTAATTACGAACTTTTGCCCTCCACCCCAAAACCCCCTTCATTTGAATTTTCTCAGGAAAAAGTTTCAAATACAAGTTGTAGGGATTGAGCAGTCTATGAACTATAGCAAGTTTAAAGAAAATCGGTAGAGTTGTTTTTGAAAAAAATTCAAAAAACCCAAAAACCCTTTGAAAAAGCTTCGCGGTACAACTAGATGAAGTATGAAGATAAAATTCCAGGTTTGCTGAGATAAAGTTCGGATAAAGCTTTCGATATCTCTGTCACACACACACACACACACATTTTTAAACCACTTTTTCGGACTCCGGACGTATATTTCTAGTGAAAACTTGAAATCGAAAAATTCCACCTATTTACAAAATATTCCTTCATTTACTAAATATTAGTCTAAGAAATCGAAAATTTAAGTGATCAAGGGATGAAATTATACTTTTCAGTCTTATTATTTTTAATCGATTTTCCCAAGGAAAACTCACTGTCACATAGAAGAACGTTTACAAGAAGAACGTTTACGTAGAATTTAAAAAAAAACAACCGTTAATTATTATTTATATTAAATCAAATGAAATTTTCCTAATCAAACAAACAGTTGAACCTCTCGCTAGACCAAAACTCACTGTAATTGTTCTTAATTTGTCTTGCTCTTAGATCGCGTTTTACTGCAATTTTTCCACTTAATCGCTACCATAATTGCACCGCAAACAACGAAAGAAAAGCGTAGCTATTTGTTGAATTTTCATTTTTCCATTTTCAATAATAGATCAGTGGAAATTGTTTCACATGCTATCTCTAGGTAATACCTATCTATCGATACGATTTTTTTCAAATTGAATATTAAACAGTCGAACGGTTAATAATTATCATGTACGATAAATATCAATTATCTCCATTCGCCTAAATATTCATGTAAAATTGATATAATCACTCGTTTGAAAAATTGATGCTCTCTTTTCCCTTTAAATTTTGTTTCTATTATTCACACGTTCATTTGTTCGTCCATATATTATATAGATATTCCATATACGGATAGATGAAATGGTAGCGATTATTTTCTCATTTCCTTCTAAAAGCATGTCGAGGGTTGGGGGGAGGGGTATGAATGACGATTAGTTTTTCCGTTTGGTTTTTCAAAAAAAAAAAAAAAAAAAGTAATAGGCGTTGCTTGGGGCTGTTAACCCTTCGAATGGAAAATTCTAGTCTTTAATTTCTTGTTCGCATTGGGTATATAGATAAAATTGATGATCAAGGGGCGCGATGGTAACTTTGCATTAAAAGGTAAAAAAAATTGATCGAGGTGAAAAAGGAGCGACGGTCAATTCATTTGTATTATTGAAATTGATTAATTTTGCAATAGTGTTGTATTTGATATATACAATGTATGTCTCTGTGAGGGTGGTGAATGCAGGGTTAAAAGACGTAGTGATGGGTCATATCGAGGTTTTTAATCAATATGATGATAGCGACAAGGTGAAAATCACACCTTGATTTTGTTTAAATAATTGTCGTTCGTATTTGAGAGATCAAATAAAAAATTATATAGGTACCAGTGGCGTGCGGTGACTTTTGAAACGGGGCATGCGGTCAAAAAAAGGGGGGGGTAATAAAAACCAAAATTTTTTAATTTATTTGATAAACATGGTATTATATGTATTTATTTTTAAAAATTATCCTTATTCAACCCTCTTTCTTACAAAAATCATCAACAACCGCATTATATAATGTATTTAAATACCACGAAAATAGTTCTTATCCTAAAGAATAGAACATTTGTAGGGCCTCTGGGTAAATAAATTAAAATAAGTCACGAACAGTATCAGTCACAATGAGTAGCAATTAGTAAATTCATTGTGAGATTAAAAACGTCAAACGCATCTATAAACGTCAACCGTCTATGTGAAACGCCGAGAGAGATAGTACTCGACCATACTAGTGCGCACGCGCGACCAATTCTAGCCAAGCAATCGCATGCGACGGTCGCTGCGCATAAATTCGGCGTTAGCCGTTCATTTGATGTGGTATTCTATGCCAAAATTAATTTAAAAATTTAAAAAATGTATAAATGACAACAATATTTGATATTTTTAGAATCATTTTACAATACATGCAATTATGTAAATTAAAAAATGAATAAACCATAAAAAATATCTAATTTTTTACATTGTCTCAACTCTAAGGCATGCGGCGCATCTACAGCATGTATGTACCGCACCGCCTCTGGTACCTATACATTATACACAAAGTCTTTATGAGGGTGTTGAATAAAGGGTTAAACAAGGTGGCGATGGGTCATTAATCAATACGATGATAGCAACAATGTGGCAAAAATCGCACCTTGTTTGATTTTGTTCAAATAATTGTCGCTCGTCTATTGTCTGATGTATAGGAGACCAAAAATGAAATTCATTCGCTGTTAATTTGTCATTTTCTTTTCGTGCCCGTATTATTTATAATAAATGATCATAATAAATATGTAAATTCTTTATTTTGTTTTCGGGACATTAAAAAGCGTGTTTGTTGCGCCTCACGTCGCCCACCCCGTCAAGTACCACGGCCCTCGTGGTCTTGGTCATTAATGCCATTGCCATATTTTCCATTCATGTATATAGACATTATGCTGGCTTTCAATAGCTGTTTGTTTTTTTTTTTTTTTTTTTTTAATATGAGGATATAAAGAATAAAAATTGAGGATTGCGTAGGCTTTGATATTATAAATATTTTCTTTTTTGTTTAAAAATGGCGACGTGGTTTGTGGAACAATGAAACAATTTCTTTGTATATACCATAGTATAGAATAAGATTTTTGAAATAATTTTTAATGTTAGTTAGAAAAATGGGTTCCGGAAAAATTAATTTTCAATGGAGCTTAATTAAATGAGGGTAGCGGGAAAGCATTTGGTAAAGCTCTCGTGTTGGAGCCTATAATTTTTTTTTTGTTCTTATCAGGGCGAGACGTGAATTATCGTCACGCATTTTTGTAATTTTAATTTTTTAGAAAATAATATTAAAATATTAACTTAAAATTAATTTCAAAACATTTTTATATTTTTTTTCGAAATAAGTTGGGCGTTTTTTTAAAAATTTGTTTTTGGTATTGATTGCATTTTTTGAAATTTCCCTTTTCCCCTCACGTATTTAAGCTTATTGATTGTTCCAATTTGTGTTTCGATGGTAATTGTGATAAATACAATTTTTTTCTTCCTTTTTAATTTCGTTGGATGTTTAGTCAATGTTTATTAGATCGATCGTTTTAGTTGGGGGTGGGTTGATGTGAACGGGTTGAGGTACAATGGGAGTGGAGTGGAGCCCTACAATCATATGTACATATGAATGTATCAAGCTAATAAAGGACAAACCCTGAAAGTATAACGAGGTCTCTTTTATTTATTTCATCAAATCAAGTTGTAGTAGAAGATCCAAACCTACATCGACCTTCACCGAGTTGATAATAAAATGAAACCTATTTTATCATGAATTTAGTAGCTTTATTAGGAAATATATTAAAAATGGGCTGGCTAAAAAAATCCGGGCAGACTATTTTTAATTATTTAAAAAAAAAATTTTTTAATAAAATATTGCAACAAATAACTTAAAAATCTTAGTCTTCCTCTTAGCTTTCAATACTAAAAGACTTGATCGAAATTTGCTACAGTTGCAGAGAAGCTACCACACCCTGTCCCCCCTTTCACATTCATATGAATACACAAGTAAAATTTTTCTTGTACATAAAAATAGGTGCGACTCGTAAAACTAAATTTTCTGTCTCCCATCTAATTATTTCTTAAATATTACCCCTTATCCAAATCTTGCTAAATAATTTTTCGATAAAATCCAAAAAATTTTCTTTAGAAAATTACATTGGAATTTCGACTCATTGTATCATTATGGATAAATATTAAGTATATATAGGTATACATATTTATTCAAATATGTGTAGGTAGGACAACATTTTTTTTTTTCCGGGGCGTTCGTTCACTTTATTATAGAACATTCATAAATTTTATTTATCGTTTGATGATGAAAAAAATCGAGCCCCAACAATGATAAATTTATATACATATATGATCAGGGGAGTGGAGGAGTGTGCTACTTTTTATTCGATTCGAGAGCGTGAGAAAATTTCCAGTTATTTGAAGACAGAAAGTTTTCACGGAAAAGCTTTTAGGATGATGAAGAAAAAGAATAGAATTGAAAGTTTGTAGTTAAATTATGTTATAAATTTCAAGGGAAAGAGGTTAAATGAGAGTGTTACTATTTGTAATCCTTCAATATCCTTTGTGGTACCATTTTGATACCTGTACGTACCCGATTAAATGTTTAATTGGTGTTATTTTTGAAGTCTGATATCTATGACACGGTTGTTTTGAGGAATTTTGTTATAAAGTCCTTTTTTGTTGAGCGTAAAATTTTCTTTAAATCCCTTCTTTCAGATTGTTACGATGAGCTTTTATGAAAATTTCAAAATAAAAATAAAAATTCTATGTAAATGGAAAATTAAAAAAAAATAGATTGAGGAAATCCGTAATATAAGAGCTCGTTTTTTCGACAAAATTTTTGTTTTATTATATATATAGACCAGGAGTCAGGGGACCAGAGGGTCATGCATCGCGAACATTAAAAAGTTGACGTACGATCTACCAATAAAATTACCACCAATTTCACTGTTAATTCTACCCTAAAAATAAAACTCAGATTGTACAATTCCCGCCATTTTAACTTCTGAATCCTACAATTCAGGAAACTCCACGCAAATTGACACCGGCCTACGTAAATAGGTACTCCTAAATTCGAATTGGCGAATAACTTGCGGGCCGCACCAAGACATCTCGCGGGCGGTATGCGGCCCGCGAGACACTGGTTGCCGACCCTTTATATAGACTATCGATTTTTGGATACCATATTTTCTTAAGCCTTTTCTACACTTACTGATCGCTATGTGTAATGTGCAATGTATGTATGTCGTCGCCAAATTTCATAGCCTTCCATAGATTCTATAGATTTCAATATAGACGTCAATAGACTTCTATAGACTTCTAAAGATCTAATAATAAAATTAGTAATAAAAAAAGTAAAAAATTTATTGATGATGCACAGATGTGAAGCTTAAAAGGCTTAAGATGCTGTAAAAAGTATTTTTTACGATTTACTTGTTTTTAATACCCTTATGGTGATATTTGCCTAGTTTGTATGAGAAGATAAATTTTATAATTACTTTCTTTTACTATTATTTATTATTATAATACATGTAGTAAAGGAAGTATTGTAATCGGGTCGTATTTTTGAATTTGAGCTTTCACCGGAAATACATGTTTTGAGGTCCCCTGAGTCCAAAAAAGTGGTTTTTCAAAAAATGGCTGTGTGTGACAGCCATATCGTACCGAAAGCTTTATCCGAATTTCACCAAACTTGGAATTTGACCTCCATATCATACCTAGTTGTTCCAGGAAGCTTTTGAAATCGGTCAATCGAAAGCTCCACGTTATTTTAGGAGTTTTTGAGCTTTTTCAATTTTTTTCGAAAACGGCTCCAACGATTTTCTTTAAACTTTCTATAGTTTTTAGACTCATTGATGCCTACAACTTTTATTTGAACTTTTTCCTGAGAAAATTCAAATAAGGGCGGTGAAGGTGGGAATTCGTATATGCATTCGTATATACAGCCCTATAGGTTGTATGCATATAGTTCTGTTTATATGTATTGTTACAAAGTGCTTATATTTCTTTAAACTAACAGCGAGTTTCATAAATGAAAGTAAAAGAAAGTACTGTGACGCCTCGCAGCAAATATTTTTGGATTATAAGCGTATCTTCTAAAGTTGGATGATTTTTAATTTTTACTTAGGGCAAATAAGCCGTAATAATTTTTTTTTTAGAAACAATTACGCCTACAATAACTAACTAGGAACGTATTTACCCCCGTCCGACCCTTTTTTGCGTCTTTTGACATGTCCATGTCACAAATCGTAGTTCATTTATATTATAAGCCTTAGTAAACTATAATATTTAGTGATAGAAAACTAAAGGAGCGTGCCTGTGGGCAGAGGGGGAGGCATTTCTACCTCCTCAGACCCATTCGCAATCTACTTGTTATGAAATTGTGTCTAACTTTCTTTTAACTTTGCATATCTGGTTTATTTTTGAATTTAACAAGTACCAAGTAATTTGCTATTTTATTTTACTATGTTCAGTTATAAAGGGCCCATTCAAATAATTACAACGGGGTTCCGCACCTCAAAACAGTTTGACGACCACTGCTTTATGATATATCACCAATATGTTTATTTTTTTTTGGTGGATCGCAGTAGGTTGATGTTATGGCATTCCAACGCCACCCCGATCGCATCAACATATACATAATGTTGCATTTAATAAAGCAGAAAAAAAACACACGCTCACACTCACATTCTCTTGTCTTCGAAATATTTCTTAAATAAATATCAAGTGAGACAAAAAAAAAATCAAAATAAAAATCATTTTTATTAAAGTCAAGTCAAGTGGGCCCTTGGGGGCCCGGGAGCTTCTCTCTTTCCAGCCCCATAAATAAATTAACGCCTAAGAAAATTGAAACATTTTTTTAAGAGATGTTATTTTAGAGTCACTTCTAAATGTGATGATTAAAACGTTAATCGCAACCATATGAACGAAAAAGCACACGAGGTGTGGAGTGGGAGGGGGGGGGGGTTAAAATCGTCAATACCTAACTAAGTATGATGGTATTATTGTAATAAATTTTTCAGTTTTCCCATGATATATTATTATTAAAATTATTTATAACAGTATTGTAACGCGTTAGTCATTTGTTCCCAAGCCTTGTATAAACAGAAAACAATTGCATAGCGATATAGCCATCGAAGCGACTCGCGTGGGAGCTTTTTTAAGTTTTGAACGGGTTTTTTGTTTGTTAGTAGTTAAACCTTAATATTTCAAATTTTTGCATTGAAACATTTATCAGTGCATTAATTAGCTCATATTTAGACATTTGGTGACGTTAAATACAACGCATAAAGCAACAGAAACCGGGATAATAAAATTCGCCATATTGGGCTTTGGAGTTCATAAATCAAAACCGTGTACACAAAGGATTCAAATGGAATCATTTAGATTCATTTTGATGCTCGTAAATAATAAAAAAAAAGTTAGGTTAGAGACAAGCGAAAAAAAGACAATATGATTGGCTTGCAATTTTTCCCATTTTTTTTTCTTGCATAAATCGCGGGTGTGTGTAATGTGTGGGTGGACCACATATATATTGAACAATGTGTATATTTCTGCATAATTTTATGAATGAAACCGAACGACCGGATGGGTTGTTGAACCTTTTTTTTTCGTAAGTGTGATTGTCAAAGTTTTTAACTTGAAAATAATTAAACTAATTTGCTAAGTTTTTTTTTTCATTATTTTAAACTGCATGCGTGCAAAGAAAAAAATTGTCTTGGAAAAATTACTTAAAAACATGCAGTCCAATATTTTGGTGTCCCAATAATTACGGAAGAGCAAAACGGAGACCAATTTGAGTAAAAATTGCGTAATTAGATGGAAAGTTTAAAGATTTTTTTATCTTAAAATTACCTACAAATTATTGTTGGCTGATAATTTAAGAGACCTTTTTTCGTCAAGAACTGGACTTAATTTACGTAAAGCATCAAAGGATTTTAACCCTCTTGCTTAAATTACTGAAAGCTATAGCTATTTATAGCGTGGCAATTAAAAATCATAAGAATTGCTGCGTTTTTATAATAATTCCCATTTATAAAAATTGGTACAACGGTTTTGGTTACATAGAGATAACTTAATTAAGAAATACTAGGGAATGGTTCACGAAGTTCTAGAGTCCCGTGGAACCTAGTTAAAATACCACTATCATACCGGAAAACTTCAACAGTGATTATCGCTGTCGAATGAAACTGAAATTCGTTTGAAAGTCATCCGAAATACTATCGTGGATATTATTTCAAAAATTTATTTATTTGGTACAGAAAAATTCCCTTTAGAGGATAGATACATTGAGGAGAAACAAATTTTTAAGATTTTATTCAAAAAAATTGTAAAAAAAATTTTTTTTTTTTTGGTGTTTATAGTCGCTTTAACATCTATGGTCATATCACGACTGTCTTACACACAGAAATATTCTGTAGGTCTTGATTCTTAATTTTTTAATCTTATATCTAGGGATTCGACGGGAATCGAACCCAGAACCACTGGCGCATGTAGCGGAGAGAGCAATTGCTCTAACCACTGCGCCATCAAGTGGGTTGTGTTTAAATTATGGTAGCTTTAAACAAATTTTAATTTTTTTATTTGTATTTGTAAAGGTATCTAGATCTAGAAAAGCTCTTCTCAAAAAGGCATCTTGCAATGACCCCGATATCTCTAGACATGATCATTTTAAATTAAAAAAACCCAAATGGATTTCGTTAGAGTACAAGGGTGTACCAAATAATTCCCGGAAAATTTTCTTACGCCACTGAGTATGAATACGAAGGATAACCTCTAAAATCTTATGCGGTAACATTTTTAACTAATTTGTCTCATAATTGCTCATGGTTTAGTCCCTTACGATTCAATTAAGAAATTTATTATTGTTAAACGATTTTCTGAGTATGGCAGATTTTAAATTTGAAGTTTGCCTGGTTGTGAAGTTTTTCACGAAACTAGAATGGAGAGAAACGGACATTATTCAAAACTTAGATAAAGTTTACGGGAAGAATGGTCCGAATTTTATGAATGGATAGAGCGGTTTAAAGAGGGTAGAGAATCGCTTCAAGACTTCAATCACTGAAGAAAATGTGGTCTCTGTTCAGGAAATTTTAGAACAGGATCGACTTGTTTCAGTGCCTATGATTGCTAGACAATTGCAGATGAGGGTCCGTTCACGCCATTGTCACTGATAGGTTAGGATTGAGCAAGCTTTCTGCCCATTGGGTACAAAATTTTTTTTTGCAATAAATAAAAATAAAAAACCAAAAACTTAGTTATGGGAATTTTTCACATAAATTTTGAGGTTATGTCAAAAAGTGTTATCAAAAAAAGTTGTAGATCTACTTATTATCTACAACTTTGCCATTCAACTTTTTTCCATAGGACTTGCAGTTTTGTTGGAAATTGAGATAAAGCGTTTCTATCTGTACCCCCCCCTCTACTTCCCCACCTCAGATCGACCGTAATTTATTTTTTCTTTCATTTTTGTTATATACTCTTCCTTTTCTAATGGGTTTCATTCTACTATAATTTTTTTTGGGTTCAAAAATTATCGACCATGGTCTATTAGGTATATGGAACCTTAAGAATTGTTGGATTAGAATTTTAGGAGTACCTTGGTACTTATAAAGTAACGGATATCAAGTTTTAGAATGAGACGAAAAAATCAGATCAAAGTATGTACTTCAAAATATCAACATATCAAGAGGTAAAGTTAAAAAATCGATTTTTGTCCATCTGTATTTAACCCCCAAAGGACTCCTTGGGAATGGTCCACAGAGCTTAAAAATCCGTGGAGCTTAGTGTGAATACCATTCTCATACAAGAAAAATTTAAAAGTTATTATAGCTGAGTGAAAATAAAAACCGTGTGAAAGTCGTCCGAAAATGTGATCGTACACGGAAAAAATAGTGGTGTAAAATTTACAACACTAAACAAGTAAAATTTTTACTGCACTTTGTGTTCACTATAACCACAAATGTAACATTAGATAACACACTGTGTTGTATTCAGCTCTAACGTATAGTATTTTTAACTACCATAGTTTAGTAAATATATGTAGCTGTTACAACTGCTGAGTGTTGTACAATTAACAAATTTTGGCGTTTGCGCATGCGGCACGTACAACATAACCAATAATTTTGACAAATAAACGTTACTTGTTAATGTAGTAAAATTAACAAGGAATGTTGTTAAAACTACAACACATTTTTTTTCGTTTAGTTATCATATTTTATTTCTTTAAGTTTAAAGACTTTATAATCGACCCACATAACGATAGTTTTTCAGCTCGAGTTCAAACTCCGCAAAAATAAATATTTATAATCGATTTAAAATCGTCAATAATGATTTATTATATTATACATTTTCCTCAAGAAAAATGCGGGAACTTGAAAATATTTAAAAATTTTCGTCACCCACTCACTTACTATTGGATCGAGGGACCAGAAGAACATGACCATTACATACATTGATTTATGTGTGAGAAATTTTTTTCGTTAAAATAACAAAAATAATCATAATTTTAATAAAAACACCCCGAAACTATTTTTAATATAAATAAATATTGGTCAAGAGTGGTGGTGGTGGGAGGGGGGATAGCATCAATAAAGTATATTTAAATAATATTATAATACACCTTATGAATACAAAAGAGGGCCGCGCGTTAAAGTGAAACGTCGTTAAAAGACGAAATGGGATGCTGTGTGAGAGACACGATTAGATTAAGAACACGGCGTGGCTCAATCAAGATTAAGATATACTTACTTACATACGGATAGTGTAAACCCGAAAGATTTATCAGGAATTCTAATCAACCTGTTTGATGTTATGATAAGGATACTCATCGTACTGAAGGTATTTGAGGTGAATTGATTTTTTCGAATCGGTTCGTATTTGATTTATTACGTGTTGGAAATGTTTCCAGATCGTCGAGTACATTTTTATTGGGTAGTTTTGATGGTTTTTTGGGTGTTGAAGTCGTGGGAAGTCTTGGGAAAGGTTAGGCTTACGTTTTGCTCGGGCACACAGAAACGGGTCGGACTATTAATTTTTGTTGGTGTGCGTCGCGTCCCCTGGCCAGGCACCAGGAGTCTGTGAGGAGGACTCCCACGCCTGTCGCGCGCGGCTCGGCTCGGGTCAAGAAGCCCCGACACCACACCACACTACAACAACACAGCACAACACAACACAAACCTACATGGATCTCATCGCCATGCATCCAAATACGGACAATACTCTTTTACATGTCTCATCTCATCTTTGTGGCAATGTGTCAGCCAACGCACACAACACTAACAGGCACTATAGATAATACCTGAACTGAGCATATAGCGAATTCCTCGAGGATGCCTTGTGAAAATGTTTGTCTTTCGAAAAGTAATCGATGGCTTTCTAGTACAAGATCTAATCTTGACGTTAGGAACCTCATTTTACGTAGATCTAAGCGATTTGCACGCCATTTGACTAGACTTTTAAAGATGTACTCCTTGACCAATTAGATTCATACGTTTAAATGTTCAACTAATAGAATGAATACAAAAATGATTTTTAATTATAGAATATTGTCTACAGTTTAAAAGCTTAAAAAAAAGTGGTTGCGTGTACTAATGTACGCGCGTGAGAAGTTATACTTCTTTTGTATCATTAAAAATTAGTTATTATTAATTTTATTCAAATAATCAATTTTAAAAAACTGTAATTTAGTATTTAATAATAATCTATTATATAAAAATAAGTCGGGTTTTTGTTTCCTGACGCTATAACTCCAGAACGCACGAACCGATTTCCACGGTTTTGCATTCGTTGGAAAGGTCTCGGGCTGTGTGAGGTTTATAGCAAAGAAAATTCAGGAAAAATTTAAACAGAAAAGCGGGAAAATCTTTTTTCACATACAGCGCCATCTCTGATGATATATAGCATGTACTACAAACCAATATTTTAAGTAGATAGCGCCGGTGCGTGATACATTGCTTGACAAGCAATGAGAGTTTTCATAGTGCAAAAAATCGACATAATTGTACTCTTCCCGTGGGATAACAAGGCAATTGTATCTTACAGGAATTGTGTATTTAAAAGAAATTTTGTTAAAGAACGTGAAATAGAGTTCTAGCACATTATCCTCAAGAAGGCCTGATCTCTTTTTTATCCAGGAAAAATGTACTACTCCCGTGGGATAGATATTTTTTTGTTTGTCATAGAGCAAAAGATTGGCATGATTTTTTGCAATAGGGTAGTTGAAAGATCAGAAAAAAATATAGATTATTAATTCGTATGTTAGAATAATGCACGATTCTCAAAAGATAGCATAACAATTGTACTTATCCTACTGCAGGAATCGTGTTTTTAAAAAAGCTATCCCTAAAGTTCATAAAATAGCGTTTTAACACAATCATTTCAAAAAAGTTTAAATAAAAATTACAATTTCTACAGCAAAATATGATTTTTAATTTAACATCCGATAACATCGGTAAATTAATAATGAAAATTTTTGAAACATTGAAACTTCTTTCATTGTTAATTTTTGAATGTCTATAATGTTTGGAAATAAACGTGTTAAATTACTATTGAAAAATTTGAACTTGGTGAAAAACTCAGTTAAATATATAATACATTCAACATTTTTGAATTGTATTTCTATTGAAGGAACACAAGTATAGGTATTTTATAATATTCATAAAAACGTATAGAACCAATAAGATAGCTCTTCTAGATAGCTATATAGAATATCTTCATGGAAAAGTAGTTTATCTGATTTCATGAACTTTCTATGAATCAAAGATCTAGAAATATCTATCTGTCTTTTTTGTTGATGGGATGAAAGTTTCCATTATTCAATCAGTATAATTTAGAAACGCTCAGCGAAGCGGGCGGGGACCAGCTAGTAATATATATATATTTAAAGATATAATTATTAAAAATAAAATTAAGAGAATAATATTTTAATTTTTATCAAAAAATTATATCCAAAGAAAGCTGCAAGACGTTTATAAAATTTGTCAGAATCATTTTTCTGGTTAACAATTCATGCATGTCATGAAAACTTATAAAAATCTTATTCATATCTTGTGTTACTTAATTATTATTCTAAGATGGTTGAATCATTTCAGAATCCCCGATTTCGTGATAACTAAGAATATGCATGGAATGCAGACGTCATTTTCATCATTAAATTTCAAATAGTATAACAGCTACTGCAAAATTCGAGAAAAGTAATAACTTATTTTTTAATAATATGTGTCATTTGTATATAAAATTATATTTATTAAAATAAAAAAATAAATAAATTAGAAAATAAATACAACAAAAATTCAAATTACGCGCGTCTAGTTAAAAATACCGAGCCGTTTTGCGGGCAACTTTGTCTTGTTAATTTGTGATAAAATAAAACGCTACTAATGCTTCTAAAACCGCGCCGCGATGCAGACGTCATTTTCATCATTAAACTTCAAATAGTACCTATAACAGCTACTGCAAAATTCGAGAAAAGTAATAACTTATTTATTAATAGTATGTGTCACTTGTATATACCTATAATTATATTTAACTTAAATAAATAAATTAGAAAATAAATACAACAAAAATTCAAATTACGCGCGCCAGGAAACCCAGTGGTTTTGCGACTAACTTCATTTTGTTAATTTTTGTCTCAAGATGCGCGCGCATCTTAAAATTTCACTCTCATCATTCTTTCATAACGTGCCTAAAGAAGTATAACTTCAAAAAAATAAATAAAAAGAATACTTGTATTAGTATTCTAGTTGTATATCACTATAATGGTACAAAGGTACAGAAACAGAATTTTTCACGAATTTTAATTTCTTTTTTTAAAAATTCAGAACTGCGAAAATAGAAACGGTATCCTAATGCATTTAACAAAAAAAAAAAAAAAAAAAAAATCAATGGTGCATCTATGGTCATTAATCATATTCTTTAAAATGAGCTTGATATTTCTTGAAATTAAAATTTTTGATATTAATAAAGTCCCTTTTATATTATTTAATATTTACTATATTAATCGACGATAACACGACAGTAATTGTCGTTATTTTATTTCTCATACAGTAAAATGTTATAACCCACAAAAAATATGAAATATCATTTGGATTACCAATTTATTTTATGGTATTCTTCAATTATTATCTATGATTTATCATCATTTTATGTCGTTTTGTGCTCCTATAAATTAACAAAATTAGGTTATAATATTTTGTCATGTAACCTATATCAAAAAAAGGATCACAATTTTGAATTTTTTATTGATTAATAAAAGCTCCTGGAGATTACATCCAATGTATATAATAAACTCATTATTAACCAAAATGGATCGTAACCAACTTTCAAAAAAACTCCAAGATGGAAATTAAGAGAGACCATCAAAGAAGTCTTATAGAAAAGATTCGTCGTTATCGAAACGTAACAATTTTTTATTGGTCCTTCGAGCCGGATAAAATTATCTTACGTACAGATTTCAATTACACGATTATCAAACTTTTTAATTTAAAACTATTTGATAATATTTTTGATACAATTATTTTATGGGATATTTATGAACCTTTCAATAGTTTTTTATACCCTTGTCACGAATTTAGAGTGCATTTGAATATCTAAATGCAATTCACATTTAATGCAATTGTCACTTTTTTTAATTTCGTTTACGAAAATATGAACGAAAAATGTTTTTTCAATGGCAAAACGCGTTCGGAAATCTTAAAATTGTTGGAGAGCTTTCGTTGGTGAGCTTTGAGATATTTACTTTAAAGCTGAGTAAATCCTTGTCTTTAAGCTTTTATTCGTTTTTACTTTCTTTTGCAATGAAGGAAACGTTGTAATCGGATAAAATTTCCGTTTCCGAGTTTCCACTCAACCATTTCCAATCATTTCGTTTAATTGTGCCGCGAAGCTTTTTGTTGAAATCGGTTTTATCGGACAACAAATTTTATGATTTTTTCGAGAATAATTTTCTTTAATTTTTCTTAAATTTTTTTAATCTATTTTATGTTATAGATCACTTTTCCAAAAGAATTTTTTTTATTTTATTCAGAACAGTAAATAGGCTTTTTTAACATAATCTATAATATGAGTCGAATGACTTTAGGAGCTTTCGTTGGTAAGCTTCGAAGTGGTCGTCTTAAAGCTGCATAAATCCTCTTAAAACGTAAATTTTCTTTGATTTCTTTGTTTTATTTTTTTTACAAAAACTGTAAGATCATGGTCCAGAGTTGTTTTGGGGAAGAAATTGGAGGTGGGGGTGGGGGTGAGAAACCCTTTTGAATAAAACCTTTTGGTTGTTTTTGACTCTTTACTTTAATTGATTGAAAATGATAGATGCAATTTTTGAATTGTATTTCTACCATTTTACTGTTGTCTATTTTATAGGCCATTTTCAGAACTTTTATTCGGAAACAATGAAATTTTTTCAAAGGCCAGGGATGAATACAAATTCTAAATCAAGCTCCCACTTATAACAGGCAAGAATTTCAAAAATTTAATTTGATTCAAAACATAATTTCCGTTTAAACTTGTCCTGTGCATCAAATAATAATGTGGTTAGTCCTACTATTGGTATTCATTATTCGGTAGGTTGAAACGTTAAAAAAAACTAACAAACCCCATTAATAAATTAAATATCTCGAGGAATTTTTCACGGCCAATTTTTTTGTCTTCATCTTGAAACCTCCCCCGTTCCGACCGGTTAAAAAAAAAACCTAACCGCGCGCAGTCCAACCTGATTAGAACGCATTGTTGTTTTTGAATTATTATTTTATAGGCTCGAAATTTATACCCTCGTATATTTCTCTTTGATCTATTTTTTCCGTATAGTAGCCGAAATCTTTAGTAGCTGCTTCTTTTTTTTCTAGAGTCGCACCTTTGTTGTAAGATCCAAGTAATTTTATTTCCAATATTTTATGTGTATTAGGAAAAACTTTTAAATTTCAAGTGGTTTATGAAAATTTCGAAGGTTGAGGGGTTGAAAAATTCCTGCGATTGTAATCGGTCGAGAGGGAAAGAAAAACTGGAATTATGGGATTTAATGAGGGAAATTCAAACGATTTGTGTAAATAAATATAAGGCGTGCGTGTTTTGATCTAAATCGCCGCCCATTTTATTGAACCAATATTCGATGTAAATTGTGTAGGGGATGTAAAACAAAAAATTTCATCGAGGAAAACAATTTTTTACTTTCAAACATTTGAATTTTAAGTATGGATGAGGAAATATAAAATAACGAGGGTGAAACATAAAATATTTCGTACGGATTATTAAACATAAAATTAGGGTAAACCGGGTTAGAAAGGTCACCCGTGCAAGGAAAAAGCCATAAAAGTTAGTTTCTCGTTCACATGAATAAAACGGCGTGTATATTTCCCTTATCATCAACTCATCTCGAGATCTCAATATTTTTATTGTTATTATAATATTTTTTTTTCGCTTCGTCTAACGACGAGAATTTTCTCGTCTCAGATTTTATCGTTTATCGTGGTCCATTTGCTCGTTTACGGCATTCTCATTAGAATTTTAATATGTTGAGGAGGTTATGTGTGTGTTTTTTGTGAGGTTAAATCTGACCGCGGGGGCTTTCAATCCCGAACGCAATTAGTGTAGAGTCCTAGTCGGGTCCAATTTAAATTTTTCAAAATGGACTGGCGCCTGACCTATAAACCTGGTCCAACTCGTCTTCGTCTTCATTCCTACTGCATATAGGGGCGTCCCTAAAAAAAAAAAAACTAACGATAAGTGCAGCCGGGGCTTGTTTGTTGCGAAAAATAAATCAAAGTAAACCGCCTCTACCTTTTCACTTTTTTTTTTCTTTAAATAGAACGATTTTTAATATCATAATATAAATTGAAATTAGCGCTGGAAGCGACCAACTGAAAGGGAGCCATTTTTAAATGGTTTGATTCACTTTTTTTTTTCGCTTAAAGTTTTCTTCAGTTCAACGCCTTCCTCGATAAATATAAAAAATTCTGATCCAATTTTTTGGATGCGAGCCACATTGTATTTAGGCGAGACAATATTACGAAATTTACAAAAAAAAAAATTAGAAGATTTTTTTTTTGGAATCAAGAATGCGGAACAAATGAATAAAATTGTGACGATTTTCATTTGTTTTTCTTGACTCGTTTTTGTTTAAAAATTCGACTTACTGCTTTGTTCGCTTTTCTGGTTTTTTTTTGAACTTACAAATCTTGGATTGTGATCGGAATTTTTGGGTGGTTTGGCTTGAAAATATTTTCCATGAATTGTTGAAAAGATCCACTAATGGTCAGGTCTTTAAGAAAAAAAAAAATTTTTTTTTGCTGTTTCGAAAAATTTGAATGACGTGTGCCACAAGGATTGTAGATCGAATGTCAAGATCGATTTTTTTTTGTTTTGATTTTTATTATCTGTTGATTGGAGGTACGCACGCCTGGTCCTTTAGGGGTCAGTGGCGGCGAATTAAGTGGCTGTGAGTCGCAGCTGGCGGCTATTCGACGCCGGCAGTGGCGGCGCGAATCAATGTCAAGGTGACTATATCTGCGCTTCTTCTTCACAAGACATGAATTATAATTAGGCGCGAACCCATTTCACTCTCGTTGGCAAAAATAAATCATCCATATGGACGCTACATACAAGATATGGCAATTGATCTGTGTATACAGCCACCAACAAAAGTTCAGGTCCACCCAAAAAAAAAGGACCTATCTCTTCAAATAGGCAGAACGAAAGGCTTTAATCAAGAAGCAAAAAATGCATATCTAATTATTCAACCCAATCCATACGTTTTTTGAATAATTATAATGATTAAATCCTTGCCCCCCTTCAATAGAACAAAACAATCAAAAAAAAAAACATGTGAAATAAAACCTCCCTTTTTCAGTCCCGCTCAAACAGCTCATTAACTTGTCATTGATCTGAAATTTTAATTCGATTAATTCAACTTTTAATTAGTACACAACCGCGTCAGATCTTCTAACGAAACCCTTTCACCTCGTTCCGCTCGCGCCTTACGACTGACTCACTTTAGAACCACGATGGTCCTTGGATTTCGATCAGTTTTTATAGGTTTCTTAGTTGATAGCTTTTTAAAGGAATTTTGTGATTTTCTTCATTTAAATCTTCAAGGGGCTATATAAAGTCAGGAAGTTCCACAGTTCTCCCACTATTTTAATTTAAAATTTTTGAATTAAAAACTTGTTCAATGGTTAGAAACTTCGAAATGATATTTTCTCACTTTGACACAATTTTAAGGGAAATTTCTAATTTTTCAGCTTTTAACTTCAAGTTTCATTAATATGGGACATTTAGAATAGTTGAAGCAAAATTTTAGGAGTACCTCGATACTTAAAAGATTAACTGATATCAATTTTAGTGTTTGAATCAGACGAAAAAATCAGACTAAAGAGAAAATTTTTATCACACAATCGTTTTTTCGTCTAAATGGCTACCATTTTCTCTGTCAACTTTTAATTAGAAATTTGCAGCATGCCTTAATTTTTTTATTTTAATCCGGCTCGAAGGACCATATCGTTGCTGAACCAAGTGTTTAAATCGAAATTTTTAAAGAATGGCTGACTTTTGGATATAATTATTTTCTTTGAGGCATTCCATCTGTCCACTCCCCGGCAAGAGTTGGAAAAAAAATATTTTCAAAATAACCCAAACAGAGCAAGTAAATTTTTAATTTTTCTACCAATTAGGGCCATAAAATTCAAGGCAAGGTATAAAATTCTAAAAAAAAGTGACTTCAATCGAGATATGAAGACTGGACATCAATAAGCTAAGTTCTAACAAAAAAAAAAAAAAAAAAAAATGAGTTAGACCCGAAAAAGCAAGCTAAATGCCAGTGCCAATAACCTAATACATTAATAGTTACTATTAATGATCATGGTATTAAGCCCACTTTTTACGTTGTTGCAATGGCACATTTGCTTGCTTTTTCGGGTCTAAGTCAATTTTTTTGTTTTTGGGCACTAAGCCTTCTTATTGATGTCCAGTCATCAGTGCCACTCTTAAAATATGTTCAGCTAATTTCTTCGAAAATTTGCGCCAGTTGCTTTCTTTACAAACCGTTATTACAATGAGAGAGAACTATATAAACTTTGCATAGTAAATATTCTGTTCGTCACACAGTTTTCTGTATCATGTTTTCTCTCTCATGTAACAAAATGAAATATCTTTGTAATTTCACTTTCAACAGGTTTTTCAATTTGCGAATCAATTGTTTGTGTCTTCGACACCCTTCACTTACTTATTTCTTGAAACTCCAAAAAAACATTTCCGGCCACTTCCATACCATTTCATTCCAACGACAGGTTTTACTGTATATCGTGAACAAAAAGCAAGAAAAAAAAAAGATAAAAATTCAAACCATCTTCATTGAACCCACCTGTTTATTTTTTTTTTAATTACCGGAAAAGTTCATTAAAATTTAAACACATAGAGCTACCCAATGATTTTTTTCGTTCTTTTTTTCTTTCATTAACGTCCATGCAAAAGGGGGGACAACAACAACAACTCGATTACGATCAAATTACAACGATTATTACATAATATAATTATTTTTACTTGCAATTAACCAAAGGGGAGGGGGACGCAGACGCTGAATAAAAAATTTATGAACAGATGAAAATAAGATTACAAAAAAAAAAAATTGCACGACAAATGGCGGAATTTTATAATGAGTGGTTTGCTGAAAACGTTGCTTATCGTTGGTTTGATCGACGACCATGCAACTACCCTTCTCATATGGTCTATCTAAAGCTTAACGATATTTAGAAGAAGCACACCATTGGTTAAAAAATTAATGGAAACTTGGAAAGATTGAAAATTTGTGCTTAGCTCCTATAAGAGTGCCAATGGTATCTCATCCCCCTCCTCAAAATTTTGTAGTAACCTAATTTTTTTCGTAGTATTTGTAGATTTATTGACGGAGAAAAATTCTAACCTCACATTTATGATGAAGACCCTCTTTTAAATACACAGACGAATATTTAATACCATCTTGTAATTAAAAAATTGGGAACCCTAAAGTTTATTTGTCGAAAAATGAAAAGTATAAGAAAAAAAATTTGATAAAATGTCGATAAGCAATTGGAATGATCTTTTTTTTTTCTTTTCACTTTTTCGGTTCAGAGTCTCGTTAAAATGTTGATGATGATGGTGCTTTTAATGCCTCGTCGATGATGATTTCGTATTGTGGTGTGGTGGCGCTGGGTTGTTAACGAGAACCGGCGCGGCTCAAAGATCGTAAATCATTTCGATTAGATCGGAATGTATTTATCTATCGGTGTAAAAAGGTATAGATATATGTAGAAATGGTGGTGCATATGGAGCGCGGTGAAAATATGCTCCTGCGAGGAATCAGCTCCGTGCCACCGTACCCCCCCCCCCCCCCAATCTTAGCCATAGTGCAGAAGGGCGCTAAATATTAACACGGCCTCCTGCTGCTTCTTGCAGACAGACGAATTAACTATTAATGTAAATGAGAGTCTGAACGAAGCGGTTTTCTTCATCTCAATTTTTGCCGTGTATCATTTTGCTTTGTACGGTCTCTTTCTGTCTGTTGGTTCCCTCGACAGGACTTGAGGACATCATCATTACTGTCATCATCGTTTAATTACTACTGGCTCTCCCCTACATATATTTTTCAATACGGGTGAAGGAAACAATTTCGTCAAACTACAAACGGAAATGAAAATCAATCCTATAATTAAAATATCGCAACACCTCTCGGGAAAATTAACTCGCAATAAGATACCTTTGTGTATTATACTAATATTTGTTTCAAGATTTTAATGCTTTTTTCTGTATCTAATCACCTTTTATCCGGTTCGAAGGACCAGCTTGTTCATTGTTGAGTTATATTTCTAACATTTTGTTAGTAGCTGTTTAATTTTTTTTAATATTTACTTCAAACATTTCAGTGGTTTTCTATTTTAGAATGAATTTCGATGTCTTAGAAAATTTTTGAAATTTTATGCTAATCCGGCTCGAAGGACCATAATTATTAGTTTTAAAATCAACCAATCAAATTTTTATAATATTACAAGAACTTATAAGATGACTTAAAAAATTTTCTTTTTGTCTTAATTGCATTAAATTTTGTATTAAGTGTCTAAGAGAAACATTTTAAGGATTTTCCATCAAAAAAAGATCCATGGTTGCATTGCAATATTATTATAGCAATTTTTACAGTTAGGAAACTTGATCTTTTTTTCGTATTCCTTTTGTCTGTGCACTTCAATAGCATTACGGATTCAGGCCACGTAAATTTTTGTAATTTCATGATCTGATGACTCATTTACGGATTTCAACAAGTTGATGTATCGTTTTGACTTTCTATTTAATATCTGGGAATACCACAAATAAACGAGCAATCATTTTCTTTTAAGACTTAGGTCTATTTAGTAAATTTTATTCGGCTTATGCAATTAATTAAAATTATTGCAATTGCTTGACTAATATTTTTTTATTTTTTTTTTGCAGGTGAGTACCGAGAAAATTTCATTTGTCACAGTCCAAGTTTTGTGTAAGTTAACGAAATTATTTTTTTTTTAAATGGGCGTTATTGATTTATGTGCGTTCACGGCAATCAGATGAAAGTGAATATTTTTGTGATCTAACTGTCTGGAGGAGATTTTTTAGAGCGAATCTCCTCCCCTTGAAAATCAGCTGATTTAATGCATCAAAAAAAAAAAATGTTGGCACCATTTTTAGGCTGTATCTATCTGAATCAGGTCTTTCACCCACTTAGACGTCCTCGAAACGTACGTCAAGGTCGTTCCCAGCGTCCCGTCCCTGCGTTACGTTACATTGCGACCGAGTCGATAATCCCAGACACTTTTCGGGATAGATGTGCGGAAGTGGGACATTTTATACTCGTTGCCAACTAAACGTTGGGGCCGTCTCGACGCGACTGTCCCCCCCGTTGGGGGGTATCCAGCCCATCACCCACCCACCTAAATGGGAACAATGCCATGCTTAAACGCCTTCTATACAATTTAGCGCCACGACACTTTCGAAACGATTTTTCCCAAATTTAATTTTAGTTTTTCATTTTCGGCCAGACAAAAAGCGGAAATAAATTTTTATTTTTAAACGATCCTTTTTTTCTCTCTCCTGTTTGTTCTTGGTGCATTCTTTGCTTTCTATTATGGTAAATCCAACGACTTTCTCTAAACTAGTCATTGTTTTGAATATATGAGGAATATCGGAACTTGGACTAAAAACCGAGGTAATTATATTTATTTACTTGTCATATTTACATGTACAAAAGGGTCTATGAAATATGTCCATCTATATATTCTTTATGTAATTATTGTCTCGTACATAATTTAGTTTCCCATTAAAAGCAGATAAAGACGGTTATTACAGCCTGGTACACCTGTATGAGGTATATTCATTCACCTGAATGACACACACACCTGAAGAAAAAAAAAACACGAGACCCAACCACATTACTACTACCACTTCTTCTTCGTCTTGTTCATTTTGGCGACAATTGCACCTCGATATGATGTCTCATTACACCTCGTTTCAATCGTCATATTACACCGTCAGAAGATCCGCAAAGCCTGAATTCCAAACCTTTTGACTCATATGTTTGTATGCGTTTTTCTCTCCCTTCATAAGTGAATGCCTTTGACGACCAAATCGCCGACTTGTGATCTATTATGCAATTGTAACGGATCGATGAGTTGTGTCGCGGTGAAGACACCGGTAGGGAGGGAGGGGGGTGAGGTACAATTATGCATTTCATTCAAGCGGTGACGTCTTTTTAAAATCCTTCTTTATATAAATGACTTCATTCTTAATCCGCTTACATTAGACGCCCTACCTATGTATCAATTGTTATTGGAAAAATTGTGTCATTCGTTGGTAGCTGGAAACGTGTTCAAGACGTGTGGGAAACATTAAAAATGGCTATCACTAAATACCTAGTTAAAGAATAGGCGGGTGCCTATTTTTGACGAACGCCAAATGATGAAAAAATTATACTCAACTCTATTAAAGTATTGTAACGTTTTTACGGGTTCGAAGATTTGTGTTTAATGACTACAAATTTATTTTTAACATTTATTTATCTTACACTATTGTCACTTATAAACTATACATTAACAATTGGTTAGTTTTTACAGTCACTTATTATCACTAATTATCACTCACTATTGCACTGTTCACTTTATTAACAATGTTCACAATTTATTTTAGCACTGTTCACGTGCACTGTTTATACTTTAACACTGATCACTTTCACGAGAGATTGTTGGCGTTGACGATTTATATTCAGACTTTTCGCGTACACGATTTATTTCAATACTCCTCGAAGATTTATTTGAATACTGCCCTGTCTTATGCTTGTCCACGGCTTAGATAGGATTTCAAAATCTTTCTAGAAAATTCGGCTCTATTGTGCCTGGACTTTTTCTCGGAATATTTTATTGCCGAAACTTTCTATGGTTCCAAGAACGATTGATTGTTCCAGAAGCTTTACTCCTTTGTAATTAATCGAGTAATCTTTTTCGTCAAAACCCTCTCGACAGGTGGTCGCTCGCCCACCCCTCATCTCATAACCCGGTTGTTTCCTCATTGGCTAGCTGCTGAGGTGGCTGACACTCCCAGTCTCTGAAAATGGCGACGCTTCATCATCTTGAGGTCGTATTTTTGTTGAAAGTATTTTTCTTTTTTTACAATTTTTTCTTTTTATGTAGGAATTGGCCTCGTACAGTCCCTAGCCTACAATATTCCAACTATTTAACAATATAAAATGAATTAAAAACATTGATTTAGTCTCTTGAGTGAGGCCTCCCCCTTTGACTGCAAAGACCTCATAAAGTGGCGACACCTGTATGGGATAAATGACGCCCAAACAGGCTCAAATCGCGCAAGCTTAGTACAGGGACTGCTTTTGCTAGGCAGAATGCTGAATTGCTTTGGAAACGAGCTGGTTTGGATGCATTTCCACGTATCCTTCTGTCAGTCCTTTAATGTACTACATGACATTTTCAACACCCAGATTACGTTGAATAATCTAATTCTTGACATATCTGCCGACTCCCAGAAATGATCGATGGATTTTAATTTGAAATCTTCTAACCTTTTTCAAGTTACTAGGCTTTGCCACACTCCAGAGTTGGACCCCATATGCCTACTGAGCACTGCTTTATAGAGCAACACCTTGGACATCAGGTTCAACGATGACCTTTTGTCTGGCATCCAGGCGATCCTGCAATAGAGTATTGTGGTCTGAACAACCTTCTTGTTTGTCGTCCAGCTGAGGCGACGATCTAGGTGAAAGTTCCAGTACCTCACGGCGACGCCATTTGAGATACTGTGCTCGTTGATTTTAATGGGTCCATACGACTTTTTCCTCAGGGTTAAACGTAACTAACTTGGTCTTATACCCGTTTAGCTTGATACGCCATCATTTTGCCTGACCATTGATTTAGTCCATATGAGCCTGCAGCTCCTTTGTAGCAATGTGTGGACTTGGACCCGCACATAAGATCCTCATGTCCTCAAATGTCACCGTCAATATATTCTCCTCCATTGGAAGACTTGTCGTGTAAATTAAGTGCAGGTCCAAGGACACTGCCTTGGGGTACTCCTGCTGTAACTTGGTATTTAGAGCTGGATACATCCCTGTATTGACAATAAGGAAGGGGCTTAAAATGAAATTTTGCGCTCTACATAAATCCTTAAAACAACGTTTCTTAGATCAACCGTTTCGAAGGCATCTCAGAGGTCAAAAATAATGCAAATTTAAATTTTTTTTCAACGTTGTTATTTATGCGACTAAGCGTGTTCTGTACAGTCTTATCTATGAGGTTAACGTAAAAATTAACAGAAATCCTACAGAATTTGTATTAATAAATGATTATCAGATGTGACCCCTGATCACTGTTAACCAAGCAGTACCAATAACTCCTGGGTTATTAAAAAAAAAAAAAAAAAAAACTTTGACAAATTTTCTATGTAATCCTAATACTTTAATTAAAATAAACGAGGCAAACAAGGAAAAATTGCAGTGGAAGAAAAATTTTTAATTAAAAAAAAATTTATTTTATATTTGCTATAGATCGAGTTTTACATTTAATAAATAAATCGGTCGAGAGGCTTTAAAGAGGGCGAATGGAAAAAGCAAAGCAAAAAAAAAAAACTTGTGGCGAATAAAAATAACGCTCGGACATTTCAGACGAGGAAAATTGCGCTATTTGAAATGTTTGCGTTTTTCGTCGTATATAATTGCATAAATAAATGGCCCCAGCTTCGCTGGGGGTTAAGCATCCATATGTCTGTGTACACACGACTTGAATGTATTTGTTACCCACGTCTGGTCAGTGTCTGTCTCTATTTCTAGATGGACCGGAGAAAAAACATTTTTTTTTCGCAACGAAATAGAAATAGAAATAGTCGTTCGCTTGCGAATTTCGGGTGTCGACGATAAATGCGAAAAAAAAATTTTGAACATCGCGAATTTACACTGATATCCCCAATAGTGGCCTCCCATAGGTATATCATCAACAGAATTTATATTATAAGATCAAGATGGTGGTGTTTTATTTTATCTCTCAAGGAAATCAGGATATCAGGATGAAAACTTAAAAATAAAACTAAAGTTTCACGTTATATGTGTTATCAAGAGATCTGCTAAGTTTTTCACCCTTTAATCGACCAATTTATTTATATGCATCATATATCAATTCTTTAATGTTTAAGGGTGAAATTACCTGGTAGTACAAATGAATTGTAAATAAGATGTTAAAGTCATCAATGTGTCCGCCTTAACCAAGTTTTAACATGGCCGTAACGAAAGAGGGGGAGGCAGAGATGTTTCACGATTTTCTTTGCGAAGCCATTAAGGTTGTAAATGTGGGATTTAAGAAAAATTTACTTCTGTTACCTGACCAAAATACCAATTTGATTGGACTAAATAATGAAAATTATCCTGAAGAGTGTCTTTCATAGTTTACCCGTTCCCCATAGACCAAAACTTGAGGATACGTCCATGTTTCGCTATAGTTAGTGTGAGCGTATATGCCTTAACAGTGGGGAACGTTTTGGGGAGGTCTAATGGGGATGAGATTTTTCTTCCTCGTTCTTTCTATGTCTCTCTTTTATTATTCTGTCTTCATCGTTCTTCGATCGATTTATCCAACTATTTACCAGTAAACCCCTCATTCGTTCCGGTTCACAAACTAACCTAAATCCCATTCTCTTTTATATCGCGCGCCATAAGTCTTCCGTTTGGTTTACGACGACCAACGTCTTATGTAACTTCAGATATGAGCATTGGGGTATGGGATTTAGGGGTGTTAGAGACGTCAACGTCGACTTGAAAATGAGGAATCGTATTGTAAGTATGTATGTGTTAGGGGGGAGGGGTAGACGAAAGGAAAATTTTATACAAGGAAATGATATGTTATCGTATTTTCGTTCGTTTTGCCCCATTACGGGCGACATGTTGTTAGCATAGGGTAGATCTTGGCAGTGCTGAGACACGAATACTTGGATATATTGGGGGGATCGAAAGTAGTCACCCTTTTTAGTAGTCTCTTTCTCCCCTTTAGTGACTTATAAATAAACAACTTTATATAACTTACTTTATTATACGTTCTCATAATTTATTCGAGACAAACATTCTTTGAGAAATAAATGTGATGTGAGTGTGATGAAGAACATAACCCAAGTCCTATATAGAAGACATTTTCGGGAAAAAATTAATCAAGGAAAAGGATTCCAACACAAATAAATTCGATTATCACTTTTAGTATTATTTTTTTTACATAAAAGCATGCCTCGAGAAAAACAAGTCAATATCTGTCGATGCTTAAAATTTACGATTTTGTTGTCATTTGTTTAACAAATGAAACGCTATAATTATTGTTTGGAACAAACAAACGAATAACCGTTTGCTTGAATTTTCATGGAAATTGTAATTTTATGGATTGATTTAAATTTTCGTTCGTCTATTTTTTTTTTCGCTTCTCTCACTATATTCGGAAAATTCGTCAATTTCCAATAAGTTTCAAATCAATTATTCTCGAATTGAAACGCGCAATGGAGCGTAACTCGCGTGCTGCTAACAGAAAAATTGATTTGTAAAATTAAAATAAATGAAACTTTTTCCTCGTGGCTAACACCTCCCCCCCCTCGCGATAGTTCAATAATATATTTTAACGAATTATTTTTAAGGCCTCAAATCGGGATTTCGAATAAAAAAACGCGATAATTAAATGTCAGTGGCCTGTGAAAATGTATCTAGTATGTTGAGCGCCATTTTTCTTTAAGTGTACAATAAGAAAACAAAAAAAAAAAAACAAAAAACGAATGACGCAGGTGTTTGAAAAGTATTTTTCAATTGTTTTAAAAGTGACAACACAGTAATGTTATGTTCATTTTTTTTTCGGATATGTCAATTTTTTTTTTTGGGTGTTGTGTGACATTTTGTGACGCCAAAAGTCTTGAGGGAATTAGAACTTTAAAAACATTCCGTTGGTGTCAAATTTAATTTTTGAATAATTAAAATAATTACTGAGCGTCATTTGTTTGATTTTTTTGTTTCACATTTAACCGGAGATCTTGACTTAAATGAAAGACGAAAGTTAATTAAAGTTTTCTAAGTTCGTTCTGTTGTTTGCACAAATTGCATATGCATATTTGGAGGGTTTATATTCAGGAATAGTTGCATAACAATTTTATTGCATATTTAATGCATTCATGCGCTCGTTTTTTGTTGTTATTATTTATTAAATTAATTAAAATGGAAATAATAAAAAAATGAAGCAAACCTACGGTTAAACGAGTCAAGTTGGAGGTTTGAAAATTTTTCTCTCAGATTCTGAAATTATGTGGGAATATAAATCGAGAGAGATCTAGCGAGGGGGCGCCCCATTGTTTTTCTTGTGATTTTTTTTTTTTACACTCTCGCCGCTTTTTGTGTGTGAATCGTTGAAATTAAACGAAAAAAAAAGTAGCTATAATAAAATCATGACAGACAAGAAATCCGTGGTTACCAGTGGCTCTAAACAATAGATCCGGACGCGGAATATTTCTCATTTCCGGATCGTGGAAGCTCACTGTGGGTATAAAAAACGACAAGAAGATGAAAATAAAAGAGTGGAATTACTTAAGTGTAGGTAATAAAAATCATGAATAAATCATTTGATTTTTTTTTTTTTTTTTTTTTTTTGATGGGGGTCCAATAAATTTGTAGACTTGGATTTGATTAACGACTAATTTGCGTGTTGACTGACTTTTTGTTGTTGTTTTCTTCCCTGATTTTTTGAGGAAAGTTGTGGGGCCACCCTAAAACAATCGTTATGAATTATTTACATTTTTTCCAAATTGGTTTTTAAACAAGTATAAATTGACTCATTAAGGTTTTGTTTTCACTTATCAATGTAGTTGATGTTTACTTTTGTTTTTTCTAACCTAGAAGGGATAAATAATAAAAGGAGGTTTTTCAAAGGTTTTTGATAGTGGTGGTATTTCAGTAGTGCTCCGTGAGTGGTTCGGATAAAATGAGTACAGGGTGGGGGGATGCTTGAAATAAGTTTTATTTTCATAAAATTTACTAATGTAAGGTTCCTTAAAACGGTTTTAGTTAACTTAGGGGTGAAGTACCAATAAATTTTGCTCGGTTGTGTACTCATGTTGTTGTTTGGGTACTTAGAGGAACCAAAGCAAGTTTTTCAAGTACACACGCTATTTAATTCTCTGCTCTCTCAGTTACCATTTTTTTTTCTTTTAACTTGACGAGGGCGGCGTAACTTTGATGTAGTGACCTAAAATGTTTATCACTGTGTGGGACAAAATCTCGTTGCAACTCCCTAGTATTAAAATGGATTATACATATGTAGGTTTACACATTTCTAGAAATGGTAGCGATTACGAATTATTGTTAAAGGAAGGATTTAAGCATATGTAATAGTAATACTTGAAGCTTAAATTTGACACTTGGTTTGATTGGTAAGTCAATGTTCAAGTCAAGATTCATATTTAAATTTTAATTACTTGATTTAGCAGTCAGTGAATAGTGGTAAAGTGGTACAACTAATAAAACAATAACGGGTACTATACCACCCATGTAACTTTATTTTCTCCTTTTTGATATTTGCAATCTGTCCCTGGAGAATAAACGAATGTGATCCTTGTACAGGCGGGGGAGGGGGTCACACCCTATTAATGGGGGTAATTTATGCAGTGCATGGGTCCCTGTAGGGAAGCTCCAGAAACGACCAACGGTTCAGCTGTTGTTACTCCTCTGTGTTATCTAAGAGGTTGACATCCAGATGGTTCTGATCTGCCTCCAGTCTTGTAAGGTATTTTTGGCTGAATCTGACTATCTCGCTCCTCGCCATGTTAAGGTCCTTTAGATATATCGTGGTTGATGACATACCATGGGGAACCTGTTATTGTCCGTAGCGCTTTCGACTGGAACCGCTGTATCCTTTCGATATTGGAGCTAATAGCTGCTCCCTACAATTGGATGCCGTACACCTAACTGGGCTTTATGAATACTTTGTAGATCCTTAGCTTTTTATATTGTTTATTATATATATTATTATATACATACCTATATTATTATTATATTATCATGTATATAACTTCCTTTTCTTGACGTGCGTCCGTGCAGAATGGGATGTCGCTATGCCAACTTAAGGGGGTATTCTAGTATAGAGATCCGAATTTCGAGCGTTTTTCGGCAATTGATAAATAAAAGCATTTGATATTTTTACTATAATTTTTTTATCATTTGTTTATTTTTACTCAAAGAGTACACAAAATTAATTTAAAAAAAAATCATTGAGTTATGCGTCTTTGAAGTAGAGGGCGAGGAAAAAAAGGCCGTGTCTTCGTCGCCATGATTTCTACCCTTGTGGTTATCTGAAACATGAAACAATGATGGATTCTTGATTAGTACGAATGTCGCTATCTCATGAACCTGCAAAACTGAAAAAAAGAATTTTTTTTCATAAAATGGCGGCTACTCTAAAATAACGGTCGATTTTTTCACTAATTTTTTAACTTTGTCGAATTTTTTAAAAATATTACAAATTTGAAATTTTCATTTTTTGTTGGTTCATGCGATAGCGAGATATTTAAAGAATATTCATGCCAAATTTCAAGTAAAGCGGCTGATTAGAACTTGAGATATTGAGAATTGAGATATAAAACGCGTTTACAGTTTTACGTTAAGTCTCAACCGGTCCAGTTGGCACGACACTAAAACGGCTATAACTTCGGAAATAATTTGAGTTTTGAAAAATCCTTTTAGGGAGATATTTTTGAATGTCTGAACTATCGGATTATGAAAAAAAAAATATTTCAATTTTTTCAAATTTCTTGACTAGAATACCCCCTTAATGGCTGACAGGCTTGGCCTGCATATTTCAGTATGACAACTTTCTCTGTTATCCCTACTTAGGCATTCAAAACGTTGTTAGGGATAAGTTGACGCACGGCATTCAAACATGCCTATTTGCTCAAACCGGCTATTTACCTGATTATTCTCATATTAAACATTTTATTGAGATAAAACTTTTAGTTGCGAATGCAACGGGCAACTACTAGTTATATTATATGCTGTTTAGAGACAGGCCGGAGTCGCTCTTGAATACCTACCACCCTTTTAACTGAAGAGAAAAAAATCAGTACACCTAATCGTGTTAGTTATCTTTGTATAGGTCTTGACAAATTAAACAATTGTTATGTAATCAGGATAAACAGAAAAAATAGTGGTGTAAAATTAACAACACTAAACTAGTAATAATTTTACTGCACTTTGTGTTCATTATAACCACAAATGTAACAGCAGATAACACACATTTGATGTATTCAGCTCTAACGTATAGCATTTTTTACTAACATAGTGTAGTAAATATATGTAGCTGTTACAACTGCTGAGTGTTGTACAATTAACAAATTTGGCGTTTCTGTTACGCCATGAATTTTAACAAATCTGTAATCGTTACCATTTTTAGTTTATACAATGTACAATTTACTCCAATATGTTGTAAAACCTTGTAAAACGGCTGTGAAAAATATATCAGAGCCATTTTTACTTTTTTCTATGATTATATTTTTAAGATTTTTAATGGTGCGCATGGCGCGTACAACATAACCTATAATTTTGACAAATAAATGCAAGTGTCAAAATTTCAACTACATTTTTACTAGTTCGTGTTGTAAATAATACTACAGTTTTTTAATTACACTTGACTGGTAAACGTTACCACACGTGGTGTCATCCTATATAATACTAAATAATGTAGTAAAATTAACAAGGATTGTAGTTAAATCTACAACAGATTTTTTTTCGTGTACCTAATAGGAAGTATTGTGATTTATTTCAAGTAAGAGTCCATTGAGCAAAAGTAATCCGGAAGGTAGTGGATAAAGATGAGGACTTGGTCAGTCATCGTAAAACACAAACTGTACAGCATGTGAATGAACGTTACGCACTAATACGTTACACGGGACACAAACACAACCACTCTCTCTCTATATATCGTATTTATAATTTTTTTTCCTCCTCTTGCACCGACTTAATGGCCAATAATAACGATAATAATGTTATATCGTATACAAGATACAAATGTATGAGAGAGAATCATAATGAGTAAGTTTGTATTTTCAAGATGATAATCTTTTTGAATAAATTTCAACGAAAAAAAGCGCCATTATGGTCGTTTATTTCAATTTACTCCGTGTCTTATTTTTTTATTATTGTATGCATAGCTATTGATGAAAACGCAGTGAAATGTTTAACGTTTCAATGTTTAATTAACACGAGAATTTTCGTGTCTACTGATATTATTGAGGGATGGAGAAAATCTATGGTCGAGTGCTTTTAAACGCAACAGGCGGCCAATTGTTGGTGTATGTGTGTGGGGGGACGATTTTCTCGAGAGAATTCTCTACATCTAAATTTTTCACGTAAAAGATTTTTTTAATGAGAAATTTTCTTTAAAGTTCGCACATAAAAATGTTTACGCTCCCAATTTGGATGTGTGTTCGACGATCGTCGACGATTTTAATTAAAATAAAATTTATGCAATTATTTTTTATAATATATAATATAATGTGAATTTTAATTAGTAAGGGTATATCGTTTTTAATAAAGTGAAGTTAATGGTGCGTTGTAATATTTTCGTCTAAAAATAGAATATTAAAAAGTTTTAAACACTTTGACTTACTAATTACGAGAATGGTTGTGAAAGGATTTTAATGGGATGGTTAATTAATTTTATTGTTACGTATTTTTTTTTTTAGAGTTAGATACAAATTTAATATAACCCCCTTTACATATGTACATATTATGCATAGATGAATCGTTTGCCCTTAGGCTAATAATTACAATGATTGAAATAATAAAATCATAGAGTTCCGTATCTAATTATAGACACACCATGAAGTGAGGTAGAAAATCTCGTTGTTGTTTATATTCAGGTTGATTTACATAGAGAAGAGAACAAAAAAAATTGAATATATAGCACAGTTATTCATATTATCAACGCACCTTCCATTAATTTAATAAGATTTAAATTTAAAGAAAAAAAAAATTAGCTGTTCTTTCTTTTCACGTCGTCTTTTATAATTATAATAAAACATGACCATACCTAACATATAACTGGATTTGATTTAATTCAATTACATGTTTTTTATTCGTATGAAAAACGCGTTTAACATTGAAAATTGCCGTACGATTTTTTATTTTGTTTGCACTTAGAGAGACGTGTCCGGAGGGGGGTAGTGAGAGGGTAAGGGTTTTTCCTGCACTTATAGTTTAATTTCGATGGTTCCCTAGTAATATCTTAGTAAGTTCTACTCAAGGTTATTAGATACATAAGGTATGCTCACTTGAAGAGGTGGCGTTTCTTTGATCTCTGAAAATGACGTCACTGGTTTGTTGTTTCTGACAGAAGCCAGTAGAGGCGTTAAAGACCATTAGCTATCGTTTTACTTTAACAAAAAAATTAAACTTTTATTATGTCAATAGTTAATTTTTATGAACATAATAAATGTTATTTTGATTTTTCTTTGTTATTTTATTTTTATTGAATAATGAAGATATATTTCTTCTAGAATTTATACATTACTTAGCTATAAATTTTGAACTCCCGCGTCAGTCAACAAACCAGTGTTTTGATATATCATCATTATTCAATTAAAATCATAAGAACGATAAGAACCAACGATAGCAGATAGCTAATGGCTGCTAACGCCTCTACTGGCTTCTATCAGAAACAACAAACCAGTGACGTCAGAGCAAAGTAATAACCTTGAAAGTGAGCACCCCTTGAATTCTACTTAGGTTGTTTTTTCATATTCTGATTTTTATCCAATAAGGCTGAACCAGGAATTCTTCTTGTGACTATTGATGGAGGATTGAATGAAGAATCAAATCCACCAAAATCTCCTTGTTGTAAAAAAAGGGATTTAGGTGATTTTACTAAGGAGCCACTAAAGCAGCTACAATGCTCAAAGGAAATAAGATACCTGGGCTTGGCTGTGGATTAACCTTGAGTTCTCAACTTAAAAACATAGTATCTAAGTGTAAAAGAATTTTGATGGTGACAAGGAGGAAACTTGTCGAAAAATGGGGTTTGAGGCCGGAAATCACGAGATGGCTGTACAGTTCGGTAGTGAGGCTTTCAGTGACATAAAGATGTTTGGTGTGGTAGATATGGGCTATGGAAATACGATTAGCTGGTGTTGGAGTACTTAGTCCTCCTGGAGGCGCTAGCAAAGCACAACTGAGCCAAACTTTGTTGGGTGGCAAGGCATACGGGAATTGAGGACAATAAAAAAATTGATGCTTGCACTATGGCTGATTCGACCCTGCTAGTGGGTCCAGAGCCTGGAATGGAGATCACAAAATCTGCTGTTAAAAGGGCGACGAAAAGTTAGCTGACACAACAACAAGACAAATACTGGCTAGGGACTTTTGATCAAAAACTCAGCAATAGAATGATGGGGAGAGTTTGCCCCTCGCTCACTGCCTTAATATTACAGCTGGGAAAGGACCAACTAAGGACAGTGACGGGACTGATAACCGGACACTAAGTTTGTTCCAAGCACCATTGAGCATCCAGCACGTCCATTTTCGTGTACGAGCGCTTAAAACTCGTTTCTTACTGTTTTGGCGGTGCTTATGCACTGTCTTGAGCGCATGAGCTTGTAACTCAAGCGAACTTGTCACTTTATGATGGTCGGATCTAAACACGTGCTAACTGATTCTAGTTTTTGATGCGACATCGTTTAGGTTTGTGCATCATCACGGTAGGGCAATTGGAACAAACCTAAAGTGGACTGAGAAAACATCTGCAAACTATTTGTGTATCTTAATAAGATCCCAAATGCAGACTGTGTAGCTTAGGGGCTGCTAGGCAAAATGCTGAATCTGGAATAAGTAAGAATTCTTGTCTTACAAGAAGACATGAGCATAACATGTGTAAAATAAGTCTAACACTACAATGGGGGGGGTGAGCTCTAACCTGTTTTTCTGCTATCTCATCAAGAGGGGGGGTCCACTGATTTATTAAAGTAGAAAGTGATTGACGCCTCGAGTTTTTCATAAGGATCTTATCAGTTCACAAATTTGGACCTTATCAAGTTTTTCTTATTGAAACAACAGACCTAGCAATTTTGCAAGGTTTACCCCCCCCCCCCTAGACCACAACCTGGATACGGCAATGCCTATAACATACTTTCTTTTTTTTTCGTTATTCAAATGTTGCAATCTGTCTGAGATCTTTTGTTTTAAACTATTTCTTTTGTCTTTATCGAGCGACATTGACATAGAAGATAACTAAAACGACAAAAAAGAAAATGAAAGATTAGATAATCAAAAAATCTAATTTATGAGCCAATAGATGTTGCGAAAAGCGTTTTGTGTTTTTTCTTTTTTTAATGTGTGTTATTATGTGGGGCAAATATTTGAAATTTTTGTGGCGGGAAATTTTTTGTCATGCTGTTGTTTTAATGGTTTTCTTGGAAAACCTGGTTGTTTATAATTGGAATAATATGCCGTTGTCTTAAAGAAGTAGGTAGTCTTAAAAATAGTTGTTGATATATAGATTAGAACATCGATCTGTTGTTTAGTTTACAATAAAATCTTTAGATTTGTTTCAGTTTTGGCGAAAATTTTTTTTTTCTTTTTTGTTCCGCTGTTGAATGAGAATATAAGAACCTTGATTTGAATAGAACCGGATTTTTTTTTTGTATGAAATTTTTTGTGTCTTTCAAATAAATTGAGATCGGAAGTTCCAGTTATTGAGATGGCGATTACGGTTTTTGATTTGAATCAAAAAAAACTGCGACTTGTAGCGAAAAATATTGATTAATTAATTGCATTAAGAGTTCATTTTGTTTATATTATGTGTAATATAATTTGTTATATTGTAAAAATTAGTCGATGAGAAATGAAAATAATTTTCACATCAAATGTGAGACAATGAAGAGAAAGTTTCCACGTTCTAAAATCGCAGACTAATTACATTATTAATTATATAAATAAATAATTATATTAATTAATTAGTTGAAATAATTTTTCATATAGAAATTTTCCCCTTTCATGCATTTGAAATAAAGAAAATAACTTGAGGTGTTTTTTTTTTTTTAAATTTACCATCATGAGTTTTAAGTTTAAAAAGCACAGTCCTAAGAACGAGTCTTAATGGATTTTTCTTACATTTGTTATCGATTAGTTTTTCTTTTAAATTTTCCTCGACTAAAATAGAAAAATGAAGAAGTGACTCTTTGATCTTTTGTATGAAAAATGTAATCAAAGACGGATATATAGCGTAGGTTTAACGTTAAACGTTTAATCTTAATGTTCTACGTGTGAATGATTCCAATTAAAAAAAAATTTAAAAATTAATGTTTTTTTTTTAAATTAATTTTTATTTTAAATTAAAATAATCTATACCAATAATAAGATTGAAGATTTTTACTACTTGAATACCTATACATTAAAAACGTTCCATCTCTCCTGCGCGAGAGAACGAAAAACGGAATCATTTTCACAGCTAAGATTTTTATCTAATTTAAAAATTCAAAGTGTTTTATTGAATACTCTTTGATACCTACATTTTCATATATTTAATACAAAAAAATAAATGCCATTTACATTGTAATTTTCCCCAAAAAAACAGGGTAATAACAGGGTTTGTCCAGGGTAAACTTGAAAACAGCTGAGCCGATTTCAATGGAATTTTCACAAAAAGTTCTTAAATATTGTAACTTACATTATAGGCTACTTTTTATTTTGAATAGTTTTCCCTGTCTGTTTGTTTGTTCTTGGCAAACTTGAAAACGGCTGGTCCGATTTGGACGAGATTTTCACTACAAGTAGTAAATATTACAAAACGTGCTTTAAAATACTTTTTATGGCGAAAAAATGTTGATTTTCTGAGCAAAAAAATAAAAACTGCGCAACGAAAAACATACATCGGCAGGCAGTTGTGATACAATGTACATATACTAGCATATCGTAGAGACGACATAATTTTAAACTATGTAATTTGTTATTCTTATAAATTAATATTCGTAAATTTGAAAATTATAACCATGATAGAAGTATAGCGATTGGTTAAATTCCTAGAAACCATAACTCTATTGTGAATTTACGGGTAGTTAATATATTATTAATAGTTCGGCTGAGTAAACGTTCGAATTGTCGAGGGAGAAGAAGGAAATCCTCTGCACTAAATATGATTTCATTCGTAAAAATAAATATCTTTGTTCAAAAATGTGACCCGTAAGAATAAATAACAAAATCAGACAGTTCGACTTAAGTGATCCCAATTAGGAGTTTCACTAAGAGAGGTGAAGCCGTTAGGCAGAGCCCCCAGAACAAAAAAAAATCCAGCCCAACTTATTTTTCAAGAGAAAATAGCAACTAAGATGTGTCCATCGCGTTGTTTTTTTACCAAAAAACTATATTCTTAATTTTCAATTTATTTTAGCAACATATATAAGAATTCGTTGTCTAATCTTGGACTTCGGGAAATAGCAGACTTGCCGATAAGACATAATGTCCTTAATACTATTTCCTAGAATAATGAACCTAAGGCAACCAAACCTGATACCTCAGATCTTAAGATAACACATTAAATATTATTGATCCTAAACAAGGTACACATCCTAAAGGATAGCTACTAATCCATTCTACTAAAATTAATAAATGATTTCATATGACATTTGGTGTGAAAGGTTCTCAAGGCTTAAAATTTTCTTAATATTTTACAATATTCAAAAAAAAGTAAAGATTCTATGCCTATAAGATAGCTTATATCTGTTCCTGGAAAAGTTGTTTAAAGGATTTTCATGAACTTTCTATGAAATAAAGGTCTAGAAATATCTAATTATTATTTTTTGGTAAAAATAGCTGAATTTCTTATTTTGAGTAAAATTTTCTATTATTCAATCAGATTAATTTAGATACGCTCTGCGAAGCGGGCGGGTATCAGCTAGTAGGTACTCAAATTGATAAGTAATCATTCGATCATTAGAAAACATTAAATCATTTTATATTACTAATTTTAGCTGTTACTAATAAAAAGAAATTTTAATTTTGTTTTTTTATTAATGTCTAGTTGTCTGGTCATCGACTTTATTGTCACCTTTATTTCTTTAATGACAACAAAGACTTTTCCTTGGAAGTTCACGGTGTACCTATTTTTAGTAGCGCACAACGATTCAAAAAAAGATCAATTCTTTTAAATATTGTCACACGAGCGTTGTCCCATTCCGGATGTTTCCGATTTCCTGTGATTCGAAAAATTTTTTCTAAAAGAATGTCAAGAAGAAAAAGAAATAATAGAAAATAAGTAATAGTGCGTCGCCCCAAAATAATCCGTCTAATTTCGTCGAGATTTTCCACTGATGTTTTGTCTGTTTGTGGCTTGTTTCAGATGTCCGGGAAGCGATCTCGCAGTTTTAAATGTGCTGTTCATCATCGAGATCGCGAAGTTAGTTCTGAGAACGATTTTCATCTGCTGCTGATCGAACCGCCGCTTTTCCGCAGGTACGTTTTTACATGTTTGGTCAATTGGCTTTTCCTCTAATTCCCACGCACGAAATGTTTAATTTCTTTAATCCTTGGCGTCGTTGTTGATTGAATGAGTCGAAAGCCAACGCAACCAACTAACGGTAGATTCGTTCTGTCATCCACCTACAACAACAATGATTATAATTGAGGAGTGACAAAGAATTTATAATGTCGAACATCCGGCCTCGGACGGGAATATGCGCCAACAGGAAATGCCTTCGCTGTTGTGTCTCTCTGTTCTCTTTTTGCTTTTTCTGGCCGCCGACAAGACGTTTGGAGATTTCAACGAAATACCAAAATCACCTATATAGAGAAAAGATGCTAGCACACCAGGTGATATGTGCTGAACCTAGACACCTAACCCGAGCACGTACCGTTCTCAGAAAGGCCCCGAGAAATAATTCGATTCCCAGACGAGAAAAAAAAATCGGAAGCAATCAAAAAGCAGGAGGCAATCGTCGGCCTCTCTACCACACAACAATTCTATGGAATTCTCCTTTTTCATTCATTCATTTCAAAAACTCATTCACTCACTAAAGCAACGGCACATATCTCATATATATAAATATATAAAATGATTCTATTTTCGGATTTCGGCTATTTTAGTGTTTAGGTACATATATAAATCCGCTTTTTTGTCGGTGTTAAATCCTCGTGATTTTAGCCAGACGCCTTATTCGCTCCCACGAAAATGCACACAAAACACGAGAAGAAATACAAAGACGAAGGAAAAAGAATTAAAAATATTTTTAGATTTGTGGTGTACGAATATCTTATTCTTCTCTTTTTCGATTTGAATACGAAAAGAATTTGGGACATTCAAAGCTATTTGTATATGTATGAAATTAGGGCTTGAATGAGTCGCGGACTATGGGAAAAAAGAAGGAGACTTAAGGGTAAAACGTCGAAATCTAGAATAGAAAAAAAAAATCGTAGCCAACTCCAAGTATTGTTCTGCTAATATTTATCTGTTTTTATTTAGTCAAAAGAAAAATCGTTAAGTCGATTTTCAGGGGTCTAGACGTGCCACGTCCCAATTCATCTTTTACACAGGATGTTGAATTTTTCGATTTTTCATTTACCTTCATTAACCCAATTCTGTAAATTTTTATTAAAATTTATTATAAGAAAATATTTTACTTTTACATTTCCAAAATTTTTTCATCATACTTGAACTCAATATTTATAATAAAAAATCTAAATTTTGGACTTATTGTCCTGCCAAGATCAAGATAATATACTGTAGTATAAAACTGTTTTTTGGACCATTGAAGCTGTCCATTGAAACTCAAATTTCCGACTGTTCTAATCTCCAGTCCTGAAAGGGTCTAGCCGAATAAGCCTATCTCAGCGGGCCCAGGCTGTTTTTTTTAGTCTGACATTTATTTTGTTCTCCTCCACATTTACCTCTAGGTGGGAGTAGTATACTCGATATTAGACCGCTACCCCGTCTATTATCGGAGTTAGAAAGGTTACAACCCTTAACTTAAAAAAATGTTTTCTCCGAAACTAAAAAAGATAACAATCACGAAATTTTTCAAAATAACATTTAAATTAATAAGTTCTATATTCTAAATTTTTTTTGTGCTCACATCAAAATATCTAAGTGGTAAAAAAAAATTAATGAAATATTTAAAAGGCTGTTTTTATACCTCCCTCTTAGTTGACACCCACCAAAAATATATTTTATGCAACTATCAAGTACCTACTTACCACAAAAATTTCGAGAAAATCGATTTGGTGGCACATACTTTTCAAAAATATTTTCCGCACTAATGTTTGGATAGCGACTTTATTAAAAACAACAAATACAAAAACAAATTTTTTTTAATTCCTTAATAAGTTTTGTATTAAAAAATCAAATTTTAAACACTACAACAAAAAATATTATTGTTATATATTATAATATTACTAGGCAGTGGCGTAACTATAGGGTGGCAGGGCTGGCAAAATGCCACGGGCCCCACGAGGGTTAGGGCCCCGGTCCGAGAGGCCGCTACTCCAAAAGTAACCTAATATCTTAACAAAATTTAGTAAAAATTTTATATCAATAAGTATTTAAAATCAATTAAAGTTCAACACAACTTTTAAACATTTAAAACGGTGGGTAAATATTATGACTAATTACGGGGGAGGGGGGTTATCCAATGAAATTGCCACGGGCCTCAGATGGTATAGTTACGCCACTGCTACTAGGAACATTTTCTGTTAGCAGAAAACCAGGTTAGGACTCGTCCCCCGCACTACAGCCTTAGGCTTATTGTACTTCTGTTCTACTTATGTATCCCTGTTGTGCAAGGATTCATGTTTATTCCAGGTTCAGCATTCTGCCTAGCAAAAGCAGTCCCTTACTAAGCTTTTTCCGCGATTTTTGCCTGTTTGGGCGCCATTTATCCTATACAGATGTCGCCACTTTGTGAGGGCTTTGCAGCCAAAAATAGTTTAGGTCGCGTTTTACTCCCCATTCCCACAAAATTTGCAATTGAGGTCTTGTTGAGACACCCCAATAATCTGCAGATACTTTCTCAGCCTACACTGTCCGGTTAATAGTCCCGTTACTGTCCTGAGTTTCTTCCCGTGAAACATCAGCGGTGAGCTAGGGGCAAATTCTCCCCATCATTTTCTTGTAGAAGCTCAACAAGAGGACCGTGAATTTCTTGCCAATAACGCTTAAACCAATAGCTGGATATGTTTATGATTGTCGCAATTAACAATTGCTTTAGTCCTGCTTCGTCCTTGGAATCTATTAACGCTTTTAATAAAACAACGATTAGTTATTGTCGAATGTTGGTAATAAAAAAAAATTTATTAATTACTTCCTTTAAGTAAGAGATGTCGTTTTTTGATTAATCCAAGAAAATGTCCTTTTTCCAAAAAATCGAAACATAAAAATTTAAACCAATTCCTTCTTTCGAATTTTTTAATAATCGTACAAAATAAGTTTAATGGAAATTTTCAACAACCAAAATGGTCGTTGTTAATAATTGGCGATTGCGATTGTTAAATTTTTATTGACATCCTTCATTGATCTTGGCATAGATTGAATTTGGTATTCGATGAATTTTGTGTTAATTGTCCTTTTAAATAATTTTTTTCTTTATTGAAAATCGTTGAAAATTAATTTAAAGAAAAATTCCAACAACCAAACTGCACGTTATAATAATCAACGATGGCGATTGTTAACATTTTCAGGACTTTTTAAAGTCATTTACATCAGCGATGGTGCTAACTTGAACTAGTCGAAACCGTGAATTTCGTGTAAAATATGCGAGTTGCGACGAGTCTTGCGAATTCCGTAAATTCAAACGACACAAATACAATGACCATGTGGTGCATTGGTGTGAAAAGGACACACAGTCTTTTGCCACATTTGTAGTAGGATAGACGTCGACCCTAATTCTTTGTCGTTTTGTCGTCGGGATATGGACGTCGCGACGCCCTAGAAAACACCACGCACTTGTATTGCACGGCCTCGAACACATCAAAGACACATCACTTTGAATCTCCCACAAATGTATTTGTCGATTTTATATTTAGATGTTTCAAATGTTGATTTTTTTGGGTTTTAGGATGGTCCGAAAAATAGCAGACGAATTCCTCACGGACGAACGAGACAGGAAATACTATGCCGACCAATACACATGCTGTCCGCCGCCTTTCTTCATCATTATAATAACTTTGATTGAGGTAAGAATTGAATCAATGAGTATCTTGAAGTTGAGAATGAGTGCCAATATTTCAAATCCATGATATCCTTAAAATCTTACTTATATTATAAAAGTGAAAGTTTGTATGGATGTTTGTTGTTCTTTCACTCAAAACTACTGAATGGATCTGAATGAAATTTGGCATAGATATAGATTATAATTCAGTTTAACATATAGTATACTTTATATCCAGAAAAAAATGTACAGTTCCTGTGGGATAAATATTTTTTTGTTTTTTACAGAGCAAAAGATTAACTTCCTTTTTTGTAATATGGTAGTTTAAGGGTCAGAAAAAAATATAGATTACTTCTCATACCGGAATGATAAACGGTTCCCATGGGATAGCAAAACAAGTATGTATTCTATAAGAACCGTGTATTTAAAAGCAGTTTCATTAAAATCCACGAAATAGAGTCTTAACTCATTTTCTTGAAGAAGATTTGATCTACTTTTTACTCAGGAGAGATGTACTATTCCCGTGGGATAGATATGGTTTTTGTTTATCACAGAGTTAAAGATTTATATGATTTTTGCAATTTGGTAGTTTGGGGGAGAATGATATAGCTTACTTTTAAGGCTAGAATAATGCATGGTTCCCATGGGATGGCCAAACAGTTATATCCTACAGGAACCGTAAGCTTCGGTAAAGTTCGTGAAATAGAATTTTAACACATTTTTTTCCAATTTTACACAATAACGAAAGAAATCTCTACAAAGTTGAAATTTAAAATTTGACAATTTTTACTGGAAAATAAATATGAATTACAATTTAACACCCGACAAAAATAATAATGAAATGTTTTTAAATATTTGAATTTTTTTCATTCTTCATTGTCGAAGATATTAATTAGAAATAAACGTATTAAAATAATAAACTAAAGTAACGAATTTTAATGAAGTTTTGCTAAAGATGTAGGATAGCTACTAATCTATTCTTTTAAGGGAACATCCATTAATTACGTGAGGCGTTCAGGGGCCGATGGGGTTGAGCCGAATCTCATATAATCTTACTTTGGGGAAAGGGAAGGTCTCGCAAATATTACGTATTTTTTTGTTTTGAAAAATATCACATTAGATTGCGGGTTGGGGGAAAGATATATGCCAAATTTCATGACATCTTACTAGAGGGGAGGGGATGAGATTTCAAAAAACGCCACGCGTAATTAATGGATGCCTCCTAAAATAGCTGCACGGTTTTAAATGACATTTGGTATGAAAAATTTTCAAGTTCTAAAGGAAGGAATACAGGTACTTTTTTACTGAAAATCGTATAGAAGCTGATGTGAGACAGGTAATATTTCTTTCTTGAAAAGTCGTTTTACGAATTTTGATGAACTTTCTTTGGATCTAAAGATTGAAAGTGTCTATGATTTTTTTCTGTCAAAATAGATTAATTTTTATATTTCGCTATGAACGTAGGGAATCTTTTCACTCAGCGAAGCGAGCGGGTATCAGCTAGTAGTTCATATTTTCACATGTTTTTATAAATTTTATACGAATAATTTTCGGTATTCATGCACTGATTCTTCCTCGACTATTTGTTGTAAGTACTATGCATTACGACCTCCAAACTGGATACTAACGAGATGCTAATTTTGCCTTCCCGTCTAGACGCTATTAACGACATATGGCCAAATGGACAAAGTGAAATTTCCAGATTTGTAAAAATGCACGAGCCAAAATCACATTTGAAATAAAACTTGTCCTGCTTGGGGACCAAGATTTTTTTTGTTTTTGTTTTTGACCTGAGACCTTTCCGGGATACGCGTGGCCACGCCATGCATTGCATATTTACGACACGTGCTTTTGTATATGTTTCCTGAAAAGCAGAAATATTTATTATGCACAAGACAGATGACTTCCTGGAGAGTCTAATAAATGCCTGTGTCAGCCTCGAGTAGTTGACTCGATGTTTTTGGGGTGCTTTTACCTATTTTTTTCCCTATACTTTTAGCGTGAAATTCAAGTAATTTCCCTTAACATTAAAAAATAAATTACTAGAGTAGATCTCTCGGTAAAGCTCTCTTGAAAGCCCTAATGAAGCTCATACAATGTTAATGTTTTTATGTAATAATAACACCTGCTACTGGGAAAAAAATTTATCAAAAAGATAATCAATTAATCCCTTGGTATTTTATTTTTAAAGTTAAAAATTGACTTTCTAGAATATCATGAAAATTTAAAAGATTATCCCGTCTAAATAAATCTTGTCATCTAATCTCAAGATTATCTTAAAATCTTAGAAATTTATAATTTGTACAAATTGGATTTTTTTTTTCAAGAAAAAAAAAATGTCTTAAAATAAGCGGGTTTTAGGAGGAACGATATCCGCCATTTAATGTAATTTACGACGTGGAATGTGCGTATTTACGGAAATATGCACCCAGAAACCTATTACACGGCATAAATATATTATGAGTGAGCCCTTCGATATACAGTAGGAATAAATTGCATTTTACACACAGATGCGTTTCTTCTCCACCGGGCATCTGTTTTTCGGGATAAAATATCCTTGGAGAAGAAAGCGTCCGAAATATCGTCAATATATATAATATATACAAACATTTATACATTTCGAGACATTAGAGGGGGTGAATTCTCTCCGCGATTAGGGAAAAATTTTTCAAAAATATAATCTGCAGTCGTGTGCCTGTCGTACACCCGTTGTTAATGATCATTTTTTTCTCTTCTTGTTTCATTTTTCGTAAAACGACCAAATGACGGATCTGGAGGGTTTGGAAACAGTTGCAGTAATTAACGTTTTTGGTCCCTGACAAAAAAAAAATGTAATTTAAATCCAGTTTTAGGGTTTTTTTGAAAAATTATCGTTTAATTTATTAGTTTTACGATTTTTAACGAATATCACCTTCTTACTTTAGTAAATTTTCACAATTATATTTACTAACTTTATTAAATATAACTTCAGATCCTTGTTATTTTGAATTGATAGATATAGGTAGAGGGGTAATAATTCGGAATTTTACAATGAATGCGACAAGAGTATCAGGTCGTGACGTTTCGCCATATATAATAGCTTCATTTTGTCTGGACAAGAATGCTGAGCATGTATCAGAGAGTCTGAGAATGTAAGGCGAAACGTTGCAACCTGATACTCTTGTTGCATTTATTGTAAAATCCCGATCCATTGCCTCTCTTTACTATATCTTTAAATTTTCTAAATTTATTTTCTGAAAAATATTTTAGAGCTTTCAAAACCCAAGCTACATTATTTATAGAAACATTTTTTTTTTAATTTATTTAAGGTTACATCAACTACTATTTAATGTCATTAGCGACCGTTGAATCCAAAAATTCAGAAAAAAAAATCTTGAACTTTCATTGGGATTCGAACCCAGGACCACTGGCGTATAGGGAAACTATCTAGTCAACCACGCCACTAAATGACCTGTATATCATTTATAGGATCATTATTTCTCGAGTATTTTTTGACCATAGTAAAAAATGACCTGGCTTTCATCGACGATAACTCTGTAATATATAAGTGGGCAAATGGAAGAGGATTTAAGGCCATATTAATGAACGTTCCTTAGGAACGCCTGAAGAATATCTTAATTGAATCCTACGTTTAGGGAACGTTTCCACCATTTTTACTTTATAATACTACTATATAGTAAAGGAAGTATTGTAATCCAAAAAAGTGGTTTTTAGAAACATCTTCTCCCCCTCAACACGCGCGCGTGGGCGTGTGTGTGTGTGTGTCTGACAGCCATATCGTATGGAAAGCTTTATCCGAATTTAACCAAACTTGGAATTTAGGCTGCATATTATATCTAGCTGTGCCGCGAAGTTTTTGGTTGAAATTAGCTAACCGAAAGTTCCCCTTTATTTTAGGAGTTTTTAAGTTTTTAAATTTTTTCCAAAAACGGCTCTAACGATTTTCTTTAAACTTTCTACAGTTCTTAGACGCATTGATGCCTACAACTTTTATTTGAAACTTTTTCTTGGGAAAATTCGAAGGACAGTTTTGAGATTAAAGGTGGGATTTGTTGATTAGTTGATAAATTGTTCTTCAAAAGTCGTTTTCTTTCTCATACACCGTTCTTTTTACTTTCTTTTACTATAGTAAAGGAAATATTGTACCCGAGTCGAATTTTCGAATTTGAGCTTTCACCGGAAATACATGTTTTGAGGTCCCCTGAGTCCAAAAATGTGGTTTTTAGAAACATGTCTGTGTGTGACAGCCATATCGTATGGAAAGCTTTATCCGAATTTCACCAAACTTGTAATTTGGCCTCCATATTATACCTAGTTGTGCCGCGAAGCTTTTGGTTGAAATCAGTTGAACGAAAGCGACTCCAAAGATTTCCTTTAAACTGTCTACAGTTCTTAGACTCATTGATGTCTACAACTTTTATTTGAAACTTTTTCCTGGGAAAATTTGAATAATGGCGGAGTTCGGTTTTCTTTGTTTATTTCGATCAAACAGTTAAGGAGAAGTTAAAAGTAGTTAACCACTTACTTAAGTACTAAGAAAGGAAAACAGGCCAAATTTATAGGAACTCCTTTGGAACCATTGCTTCCTTAAGATAGGAAAGGCTTAAGGATCGTTTAGACAAATGAAAATTGTGTTAAGGGAAGTTAAATGTGTACAATTAAAGGAAACCTTTGGCAAGGCGTTTTCTAACGAACGTTCATAAATGCGACCCTAAACGAATGTAAAAATGAAAAAAAAAAATATATTGCAGTTCATAGACATTTTAAAAGAAAAGTAAAAATTTGGAAAATCAATGACACTAAATGGTGTTGTTTCATATCTAAAAAAATTCCTTCTGTAATTTTTATACTACAATCATTTTCCTACATTTTCAAAAATTACTTAAAATCACAAAAATCACTTAAAATCACAAAAATCACGAAAAAAACTAATTAAAAAAAAACTATTTGTTTATTTTATTTAAAACGAAAAGTCGATTAGTGCTTTCAATAAGTAAAGAGTTTTACTTTTCTCCAGTGTACTTTTTATATAGAATCTTGGTTATCTTTCTTGCAATTTTTAAATATCCCTTAATTTACTTAACACTTTTTATATGCAAATTTCCATTTTGTTTGGGAATGGGGGTTTTTCATTTTCCATTTGAATATTGTACATTTGAACGTTGAGGGTATCAATGACCTCGCGTGCATTTATAAAATTAATTCAAATAAACCTGAACGACGACGTCGACGTCGCCACTTGGCTCTCTTACCACGTTTTCCACTTTTTCATCTACATAGATTTAAATGAGATTTTTTCATGATTTATTTATTGTTTCAGTTGGGCTTCTTCACTTATTACTCAATTAGTACGGGTGAACTAAATCCGTCCGGCCCGGTGCCCACAGACTCCGTGTTTATTTATCGTCCCGACAAACGGCTGGAAATTTGGCGATTTTTACTCTATATGATGCTACATGCCGGGTGAGAAATCAATATTTATTTAATCGTTAGTAGATTGGACTAATTGTTGGTGTTTTTAATAGATGGATTCATTTGGGGTTTAATTTGGTCGTGCAACTTTTGGTCGGCTTGCCGTTGGAAATGGTCCATGGCTCGGCTCGAATCGGTTGTGTTTATATGGCTGGAGTGGTAGCCGGTTCGTTGGGGACGTCAGTGTTTGATACGGACGTCTATCTGGTCGGTGCCTCCGGAGGAGTCTACGCCCTTCTCGCAGCTCACCTAGCCAACGTTCTACTCAACTACAATAACATGGAATTTGGGTTATTTCGAATATTAGTCGTATTCGTAATTGGTAAGTCAAATAAAAGCCCACCCAAAGAGACCTGATTTTTAATTTTTTTTTTTTTTTTTTTTTTTGTTATAGCTTCGTGCGATGTAGGCTATGCGATATATTCGCGTTATGCTGCCGAATTTTTAGGGCCACCCGTGTCATATGTGGCCCATTTAACGGGAGCCCTGGCCGGGCTCACCATTGGACTATTAGTGTTAAAAAATTTCGAGCAAAAGCTCCACGAACAATTGTTGTGGTGGGTGGCGTTGGGTGTTTATGCCGCGTGTACCATTTTCGCCATTTTGTTCAACGTTATGAATCCGAGTACGATCGAAGACATGCCACCGGTTAATGTAAGTGATGGCGTTAATAGTCAATATGTATATAACCGATTGTTTAACCGTAGCTAAAAAAAAAGTCGAATCTAATTAAAAAAAAAAAATTAAAATAATTCTATATCATAAAAAAATCCATGTAAATTATTTTCGTTTAAATTATTTAATTAATGAAATTACTACTATTACGTACACATACCAAGTCATACTAAGAGTAAAAAGGAGATAATTATTTAAATAATCTCTTATGAAGAAAAAATGATTATTAATAACTCGATCTAGTTAGAAAAACCAAATGTTAATTTAAAAAAAAAAATGATAAAAATTAAAAAAAAAAAATAATAAATCCAACTAATCAATCGAAATGTGAAGACAAATTTTTTGTAAATATTTATAATAGTGAAAAAGCTCGAATGACTGCCATTTTGTCTGATGAGAATATAATTTATTGTTAAACTTAGTGTTTGAAGGTCTATAAATGATGAGGGGGGGGGGGGGGGGGGCATTTTATAAGTTTTTTTTTTAAATGGAAAAAATACTCAGTAATAAGACTTTGTTTAACATTTATAGGGAGGGGAGAAATAGTTGTGCTTCCACTTATAAAATGCCATCCCTTCGTTTTACAAGTTCTCAAATTCATTCCTGTTTTTGTAAAAGCTAATTATTTCAATTTCATTGGGGGTGTGTTTTGAAAATAAAAAAAATATCTTGATTGTATATTTGGATGTGTTAAGTTGACAGGGAAGTAATTTCGGTTTTTGTCAATTGTAAAAATTTTTTTCCTTTTAAAATTTGGTCGCTAAAGAAACTAATTTCGTGTATTTTTGTTTACAATTTTCAGTTGACGGTCAGTTTTAACATGGAGTGCAAAATAATCATTTTTGACAGATTTAACTTTTTTATTTTCATAAAGGCAAGAAAGGGGCTAATTTTTTTTTTTCGATTATTGCTATTGTAGACGATTCATTTTTCATTTGCCAGTGATAATTCGTTTCAAAATAGGGTCGAATGCATTACGTTTGACATGCGTATCACAAACAATGATTCGTTGAATTTTTTTCAATTTGTGCGGAACACAAATATCGATCTTCTTAGCAAGTCGAAGACGTCTTATATGACCTTCAATTGTTGTGTGCAAACATTTAACTTTTTTTGCTATCTTTCGCATAGTTATGTGACGATTCGATTCAATTATCACTTTCACTTTGTCATCATCAACTTTAAAAGGTCGACCTATAGATTGGTCATCTTTCAGTGAGAAATCTCCAGAACGAAAAATTTTAAACCAATTCTGACTAGTGGAATCTGTTTAAAAATCAACATCATAACCTTCAAATATCTCTTTATGAGCCTCAGCCGCTTTCTTGCCTTTATGAAAATAAAATGTGTCAAAAATGTTTAATTTGCACTCCTTGTTAAAACTGGCCGTAAGCTGATAGTTGTGAACAAAATTACACGAAATTAGTTTCGATGGCGACCTAAAGGTATCGACTACCGATTCTTAAAAGAAAATTGACAAAAGAATAACGAAACAAACATAACGCTAACTAATGGTGCCAACCGAAATTTATTTTTTTGCCAACCAAATCTGATGGAAGGATAATTTAAAATTAGTTCAGTAACAGTGTCAGAATTCAAATTTTTCAGTTACCTTGATAAATGATTAATAATTATCATTTATTGAAGACATAAAACAAAACACTAGAGATTTCACATGAAATTTTTCTCAAAATTTCATCTGAAAATCACAGTGTAAAACCTCCAAAATTTACGACCAACCAATAATTTAACGATATGCTAAATAAATTGAATTAAAAGTTGCACAAATATTCAGATATTTTAAAAACAAACTAAGTTTAGTGATAAAGTTCAAAGTCTCGAAAAATCTTCCCTTTGTATTTTTCTAGCTGAAAAATCCGGTTAGAAACAAGGCCTTATAGTAAAAAAAAAAAAACTATAATTAAATTAAAAATACAAATTTCAAAGTAGATTGTAATAAAAAATTGAAAAAAATTAAAAAAAAAAATTATTAATATTATGATGATTTTGTGAAAACTGTGGCAATATTATTATAAGTTATTTGAAAATTAGTTGTAAGAAATAATTTTTCATTAAACTTCAATCAAAATTGTAACAATTTCAATCTGTCAGTAGCAAAAGCTCAGTTCTGTTTTGATTGACATGTTTTAATGAAATCGAATTTCTTAAAGCTCGAGTATGGAAAACGCGAGCTTGGCACAACATGGCGGCCAAATGACCGCGTGACAAACCGCGTTTTCTGTATCTGAGCTTTTATTGTTACAAACACTTTAATATATCAATCAATTAATTATTATTATTAAATTACCTATTTTTGTTATTTTGTAAAAATCATACCAAAGACTGATTTTCTGTAAAATAATTTAACATTTAAAAAAAAAAATAATTTTCCAGATTTATCCTCTTCTTCTTTGGATTTATTCATTAATCACTCATTTCGTTTCACTGAATACCTCTAAATCGTATCTCGTCCATTTAATATACAAATTTAAAAAAAAAACAGATTTAAATATATTTGATAGGTTCATTAAAATTTTATAGAGTTCATCGAGAGACAGAGGTAGTAAAAATGTATTTAATGTATATTTTTTTACAATGTTAAATAATAACACAATAAAAGTTTATAGAAAAGGGATGAAAACTTTTATCTACAAATCAAATAAATTTTCATCAAAACTTACTCTGTTTTGTCTAGTCTAGCAAAGAAACGAACCAATTTTTACACTCCTCAAAATTTCATAAAAATTTTCACATTTAAAAAAAAAAGTTAACAAACAAGGAAAAGAAGAAAAATATGCATGTGATAAATCTAGTCATAAACTATAATTATTATTATTTAAATATATTTTTTTAATTTATTTTTCTCTTGCACCAAAGAAAGAAAATACCATCACTCATACACACACATATTTTGTAAGCTAAGTGACTTCTTTAGTTAAATTATCCCTTTTTTTGGTCTGGTCTATATGTAAAAAAATTTTCTTTCTTCTTTTGGTCGCTTGAAAATCACAATCTTTAAAAGAAAACAAATGATTTTCCCTTAATACGTTGATCTGTATATGTTAAAAATTAATTTTTTTGAGATGGGAGAAAATCGAACGATCAGTGTGTTAATTGATTTAAGGGTCATGTAATTATTTAATTTAATCAATATTGAAAAAAAAATTGTTCTTGATACGAATAAAAATAATTTTGAAAAATTTGTTTTGATGAGTGATTGGAACCTGTATCTTAAATCCCATCTTATCCTTGTTCCTTGTTTTCCTGATTTTTTTTATGGTTACAGAAAAATAAATACTAAAGAAGTTTACACAGGCTAATCGTGGGGAGTTAGTTTTTCATCAATAACAGGAAGTAGAGTGGAAAGCTCAAATGTTCTTGAAAATCTCGACCAAATTTTTTCCTAACGCAAGTTGAGCTTTGTATATATTGGTAGATTTGTCATTAGAGAAATAACAATATTTGAAATTGGAGTTTCAACAGCTTTAACTTATATTCTCTTATAGCCTAGATGATTGAGACGTCGGCAGCCAAGCAGTTGGACTCTGGGTTCGATTCCAGCACCTGACCCAGAATTTTTTCTAATTTAAATGTATTTCTATTTGTATTACAGCATGAATTTTCATATATTGACGTTCATTTGAATTTTCCAGTTATCCTTCGCTTTAAATCAATCGTTCAAGTCGTTCGTGATTAGAACGTTCGATGGATTGAAGGAATAGTAATTGTTTTCTTTTTCCTCATTATGACAGTTGATTTTAATCATGAAAATTTTTTTATTCGACACGAAATGTTTAAATTGATTTATTTTTAATAAAATTTGACTGGAAAATGATGTGGTCAATTTTCCAATTTTTACTTTTGAGAATGCGAGGTTTGAATCGTGTTTTAATTTCCAGTCGATTTCCAAGTTTTGATTTAGTAATTTTAATTTTTTGGATGCGGCGCCGCATCAAAGCCGCACCAAAATCTGATAAATTCCTGAGAAAGTGTCAAAATTGGCAACTTTAACGTCAAATTTCTCGTGAACTATCGATCGTACGTTAACGATCGTAGTATCATTGGAATCAGCATGAATTGCTCTATCGATTGACACCAAGAAAATCACGGAAAAGCTGTTGGAAAAAATGTTCGAATTTTTCTTTTAATTAATATTAAATAATAACTTACATTCCTATAACATTATTCTATGATACTTTGTGTATACGATATTAAAGTTTAATAAATATTTAATTTTTGAAATATTTCCTTTTATTACGAGAACCATCTCTTTTTTTTCAGATTAGTATTTATCTTTTCCGAAATATTCGTAGTTTCGATCTTCAGAAAAATTCATGAATCGTTTAGCACAGACAATCATTATACATAACTGTTGGGTCGGTTGCCTATACAATGCACATTGTGAATTTATAAGATCGAAAATTGCGTTATCTGGGTAAGAACGGAAAATTTTAAAAATCGGCAACGACAAATTTCCTGATCTTACAATCGACTATCTATATTCTGAGTTTCATCGCGAAAATCAATCGGGAAGTATCGACTGAACTTTTTCTTGGTGCTAGTTTGGACTTGTATTAACACTTTGAAATTATATGGAGATTAGGACAACAGTTTATATAGAAGTTTCAATGAACTTTTCTCAATTCTTCTATAGTTTAGGTGATAGAGACGTCGGCAGCCAACCAGAGGTCCCAGGGTTCGATTCCAGCATCCGCAGATTTTATTTCTATATTAATTTCTTTCTATATATATTACAGTATGAATTTTCATATATTAACGTACATTTGAATTTTCCAGCTACCTTCGCATAAATTCGATCCTTTGACCTTTCAAGTCGTTCGTGATTTGAACGTTAGATGGATTGAATGAATAGTAATGGTTTTCTTTTTTCCCATTATGACAGTTGATTTTTATCATGAAAATATTTTTCAAAATATTTAATTTTAATAAAAATTTGGTCGGAAAATGTTGTGGTTAATTTTCCAATTTTCACTTTTGGGAAAGCATGATTTGAATCGTGCTTCGATTTGTAGGCGATTCTCAAATTTTCATTTGGCATTTTTCATTTTTTTTTGGTGCGGCGCCGCATCAAAACCGCACCAAAATCGGAGAAATTCTTGAAAAAGTGGCAAAATTGGCATTTTTTGCAACTTTAACGTCGAATATCTGGTTAACTATCGATTGTGCGTTAACGATCGTAGCATCATTGGAATCAGCGTGAATTACTCTATCGATTGACATCAAGAAAGTCCTGGAAAATCCTAAGGGGGAGATTTTTATTTTTTGATTTTTGAGAATTTTAGAATCGACGTACATTTGGACGTCAATTTTGAAGCGGCCACCGCAGAAGAAAATTGAAAACTTTTTGGCTCTGTTTGCAATGAAACTCGAAATATAGATAGTGGGAAGTAAGATCGGAAAAGTTGTCGTTGCAGATTTTCAAAATTTTCCTTCCTTTCCGAAATATTCGTAGTTTTCGAACTTCAGAAAAATTCATGAATTGTTTAACACAGACAATCATTATACATTTCTGTTGTGCTGGTTGTCTATACAATGCTCATTGTGAATTTGTAGGATCAAAAATTGCGATTATCTCGATAAGAAGGAAAAATTTTAAAAATCGGAAACGACAACTTTTCCGATCTTACTATCGATTATCTATATTCTGAGTTACATCGAGAAAATCAATCGGGAAGTATCGACTGAACTTTTTCTTGGTGCTAGTTTCGACTTGTATTAACACTTTGAAATTATATGGAGATTAGAATAACAATTTATATAGTAAACAGTTAACAGTTTTAACGAAATTTTCTCAGTTCTTCTATAGCGTAGGTGATAGAGACATCGGCAGCCAAGCAGTGGACCCAGGGTTCGATTCCCGCATCCGCAGATTTTATTTCTATAATTAATTAATCAATGTGTTTCTATATGTATTACAGCATGAATTTTCGTGTAATAATGTTCAAATAAATTTTCCAGCTAATCTTCGATTCAATTCGATCATTCAAGTCCTTTGTGATTTGAACGATTGGTTGGATCGAGGAAACGTTTTCTATTATCCTTATTTTTGAAATTGCTTTTAACCATGGAAAAATGGATTTCAATAAAAATAAAAAATTGGGTGGGAAATTTTTTGATCAATTTTCCAATTTTAACTTTTAAGCAAGCGAGGTTTGAATCGTGCTTCAATAACCAGACGATCCTAAAATTTTCATTTGGCACTTTTCATTTTTTTTGGTGCGGCGTCGCATCAAAACCGCACCAAAATTGGAGAAATTCCAGAAAAGGTGGCAAAATTGGCACTTTTTGCAACTTTAACGTTGAATATCTCGTTAACTATCGATCGTACGTAAACGATCGTAGTATCATTGGGATCAGAGTGAATTGCTCTATCGAATGACACCAATAAAATCACGGAAAAGCTGTTGGAAAAAATGTTCGAATTTTTCTTTTAATTAAAATTAAATAATAATTTACATTCCTATAACATTATTCTATGATAGTTTGTGTATACGATATTAAAGTTTATTTAATTTTTGAAATCTTTCCTTTTATTACGAGAACTATCCCAATCCTTTTTTTTTTCAGTTAAGTATTCATCTTTTCCGAAATATTCGTAGTTTTCGATCTTCTGAAAAATTCATAAATCGTTTAGCACAGACAATCATTATACATAACTGTTGTGTGGGTTGCCTATACAATGCACATTGTGAATTTATAAGATCAAAAATTGCGTTTTCTCGGTGATAACGCAAAATTTTAAAAATCGACAAACACAAATTTTCTGATTTTACCATCGACTAACTATATTCTGAGTTTCACCGTGAAAATCAAACGGGAAGAATCGACTGAACTTTTTCTTGGTGCTAGTTTGGACTTGTATTAACACTTTGAAATTATATGGAGATTAGGACAACAGTTTATATAGAAGTTTCAATGAACTTTTCTCAGTTCTTCTATAGTCTAGGTGGTAGAGTCGTCGGCAGCCAACCAGAGGTCCCAGGGTTCGATTCCAGCATCCGCAGATTTTATTTCTATATTTATTTCTTTCTATATATATTACAGTATAAACTTTCATATATTAACGTACATTTGAATTTTCCAGCTACCTTCGCATAAATTCGATCCTTCGACCTTTCAAGTCGTTGGTGATTTGAACGTTCGATGGATTGAATGAATAGTAATGATTTTCTTTTTTCTCATTATGACAGTTGATTTTTATCATGAAAATATTTTACAAAATATTTAATTTTTATAAAATTTTGGTCGGAAAATTTTGTGGTTAATTTTCAAATTTTCACTTTTGGGAAAGCATGGTTTGAATCGTGCTTTGATTTGCAGCCGATTCTCAAATTTTTATTTGGCATTTGTCATTTTTTTTTGGTGCGGCGCCGCATCAAAACCGCACCAAAATCGGAGAAATTCTTGAAAAAGTGGCAAAATTGGCATTTTTTGCAACTTTAACGTCGAATATCTGGTTCACTATCGATCGTGCGTTAACGATCGTAGCATCATTGGAATCAGCGTGAATTACTCTATCGATTGATACCAAGAAAGTTCTGGAAAATCCTAAGGGGGAGATTTTTATTTTTTGATTTTTGAGAATCTTAGAATCGACGTACATTTGGTCGTCAATTTTGAAGCGGCTACCGCAGAAAAAATTTGAAAACTTTTTGGCTCTGTTCGCGATGAAACTCGGAATGTAGATAGGGGGTAGTGAAATCGGAAAAGTTGTCGTTGCAAATTTTCGAAATTTTCCCTCCTTTCCGAAATATTCGTAGTTTTCGATCTTCAGAAAAATTCATGAATCGTTTAGCACAGACAATCATTATACACAACTGTTGTGCCGGCTGTCTATACAATGCTCGTTGTGAATTTGTAAGATCGAAAATTGCGATTATCTCGGTAGGAACGAAAAATTTTAAAAATCGACAACGACAAATTTTCCGGTCTTACTATCGACTATCTATATTCCGAGTTTCACCGCGAAAATCAATCGGGAAGTATCGACTGAACTTTTTCTTAGTGCTAGTTTGGACTTGTATTAACACATTGAATTATATGGAGATTAGAACAGAAATTAATATAGAAGTATCAACGAACTTTTCTCAGTTCTCTTATTGCCTAGATGTTAGAGACGTCGCCAGCCATCCAGTGGACCCAGGGTTCGATTTCAGCATTTGCAGATTTTATTTCTAGAATAAGTTAATCAATGTATTTCTATAAGTATTACAGCATGAATTTTCGTATAATAATGTTCATATGAATTTTCGAGTTATCCTTCGAATCAATTCGATCATTCAAATCCTATGTGGTTTAAACGAAGGGATGGATCGAGGTTACGTTTTCTATTTTCCTTATTTTAGAAATAAATTATAAATTTCAATAAAAGTAAAAAATTAGGTGGGAAATTTTTTTATCAATTTTCCAATTTTCACTTTTAAGCAAGCGAGGTTTGAATTGTGCTTCAATAACCAGACGATCCTAAAATTTTCATTTGGCACTTTTCATTTTTTCTGGAGCGGCGTCGCATCAAAACCGCACCAAAATCGGAGAAATTCCAGAAAAGGTGGCAAAATTGGCACTTTCTGCAACTTTAACGTCAAATATCTCGTTAACTATCAATCGTGCGTTAACGATCGTAACATCATTGGAATCAGCGTTAATGACTCTATCAATTGACACTAAGAAAGTCTTGGAAAAGCTTAAAGAAGAGATTTTCATTTTTTGATTTTTGAGAATTTTAGAATCGACGTACATTTGGTCGTCGATTTTGAAGCGGCCACATTTTTGGCTTCGTTCGAGGTGAAACTCGTAATATAGATAGTCGATCGTAAGATCGGAAATGTTGTTGTTGCAGATTTTTAGAATTTTTCCTCCTTTCCGAAATATTCGTAGTTTTCGATCTTCCAAATTCACAATGAGCATTGTATGCTTTGCATAGACAACCAGCACAACAGATATGTATAATGATTGTCTGTGCTAAACGATACATGAATTTTTCTGAAGATCGACAACTACGAATATTTCGGAAAGGAGGGAAAATTTCGGAAATTTGCAACGTTGCAACTGTTGTGTGGGTTGTCTATACAATGCACATTGTGAATTTATAAGATCGAAAATTGCGTTTTCTCGGTAAGAACGCAAAATTTTAAAAATCGACAAAGACAAATTTTCTGATCTTACTATCGACTATCTATTATTCTGAGTTTTATCGCGAAAATCAATCGGGAAGTATCGACTGAACTTTTTCTTGGTGCTAGTTTCGACTTGTATTAACACTTTGAAATTATATAGAGATTAGGACAACAGTTTGTATAGAAGTTTCAATGAAATCTCCTCAATTCTTCTATAGTTTAGGTGATAGAGACGTCGGCAGCCAACCAGAGGTCCCAGGGTTCGATTCCAGCATCCGCAGATTTTATTTCTATATTAATTTCTTTCTATATATATTACAGTATGAATTTTCATATATTAACGTACATTTGAATTTTCCAGCTACCTTCGCATAAATTCGATCCTTCGACCTTTCAAGTCGTTCGTGATTTGAACGTTCGATGGATTGAATGAATAGTAATGGTTTTCTTTTTTCTCATTATGACAGTTGATTTTTATCATGAAAATATTTTTCAAAATATTTAATTTTAATAAAAATTTGGTCGGAAAATGTTGTGGTTAATTTTCCAATTTTCACTTTTGGGAAAGCATGGTTATAATCGTGCTTCGATTTGCAACCGATTCTCAAATTTTCATTTGGTATTTTTCATATTTTTTTTTTTGGTGCGGCGCCGCATCAAAACCGCACCAAAATCGGAGAAATTCTTGAAAAACTGGCAAAATTGACATTTTTTGCAACTTTAACGTCGAATATCTAGTTAACTATCGATCGTGCGTTAACGATCGTAGCATCATTGGAATCAGCGTGAATTACTCTATCGATTGATACCAAGAAAGTTCTGGAAAATCCTAAGGGGGAGATTTTTATTTTTTGATTTTTGAGAATCTTAGAATCGACGTACATTTGGTCGTCAATTTTGAAGCGGCTACCGCAGAAAAAATTTGAAAACTTTTCGGCTCTGTTTGCAATGAAACTCGAAATATAGATAGTGGAAAGTAAGATCGGAAAAGTTGTCGTTGCAGATTTTCAAAATTTTCCTTCCTTTCCGAAATATTCGTAGTTTTCGAACTTCAGAAAAATTCATGAATTGTTTAACACAGACAATCATTATACATTTCTGTTGTGCTGGTTGTCTATACAATGCTCATTGTGAATTTGTAGGATCAAAAATTGCGATTATCTCGATAAGAAGGAAAAATTTTAAAAATCGGAAACGACAACTTTTCCGATCTTACTATCGATTATCTATATTCTGAGTTACATCGAGAAAATCAATCGGGAAGTATCGACTGAACTTTTTCTTGGTGCTAGTTTCGACTTGTATTAACACTTTGAAATTATATGGAGATTAGAATAACAATTTATATAGTAAACAGTTAACAGTTTTAACGAAATTTTCCCAGTTCTTCTATAGCGTAGGTGATAGAGACATCGGCAGCCAAGCAATGGACCCAGGGTTCGATTCCAGCATCCGCAGATTTTATTTCTATAATTAATAATTAATTAATCAATGTGTTTCTATATGTATTACAGCATGAATTTTCGTATAATAATGTTCAAATGAATTTTCCAGCTAATCTTCGATTCAATTCGATCATTCAAGTCCTTTGTGATTTGAACGATTGGTTGGATCGAGGAAACGTTTTCTATTATCCTTATTTTTGAAATTGCTTTTAACCATGGAAAAATGGATTTCAATAAAAATAAAAAATTGGGTGGGAAATTTTTTGATCAATTTTCCAATTTTAACGTTTAAGCAAGCGAGGTTTGAATCGTGCTTCAATAACCAGACGATCCTAAAATTTTCATTTGGCACTTTTCATTTTTTCTGGTGCGGCGTCGCATCAAAACCGCACCAAAATTGGAGAAATTCCAGAAAAGGTGGCAAAATTGGCACTTTTTGCAACTTTAACGTTGAATATCTCGTTAACTATCGATCGTACGTTAACGATCGTAGTATCATTGGGATCAGAGTGAATTGCTCTATCGAATGACACCAATAAAATCACGGAAAAGCTGTTGGAAAAAATGTTCGAATTTTTCTTTAATTAAAATTAAATAATAATTTACATTCCTATAACATTATTCTATGATAGTTTGTGTATACGATATTAAAGTTTATTTAATTTTTGAAATCTTTCCTTTTATTACGAGAACTATCCCAATCCTTTTTTTTTCAGTTAAGTATTCATCTTTTCCGAAATATTCGTAGTTTTCGATCTTCTGAAAAATTCATAAATCGTTTAGCACAGACAATCATTATACATAACTGTTGGGTCGGTTGCCTATACAATGCACATTGTGAATTTATAAGATCGAAAATTGCGTTATCTCGGTAAGAACGGAAAATTTTAAAAATCGGCAACGACAAATTTCCTGATCTTACAATCGACTATCTATATTCTGAGTTTCATCGCGAAAATCAATCGGGAAGTATCGACTGAACTTTTTCTTGGTGCTAGTTTGGACTTGTATTAACACTTTGAAATTATATGGAGATTAGGACAACAGTTTATATAGAAGTTTCAATGAACTTTTCTCAGTTCTTCTATAGTCTAGGTGGTAGAGTCGTCGGCAGCCAACCAGAGGTCCCAGGGTTCGATTCCACCATCCGCAGATATTATTTCTATATTTATTTCTTTCTATATATATTACAGTATAAACTTTCATATATTAACGTACATTTGAATTTTCCAGCTACCTTCGCATAAATTCGATCCTTCGACCTTTCAAGTCGTTGGTGATTTGAACGTTCGATGGATTGAATGAATAGTAATGATTTTCTTTTTTCTCATTATGACAGTTGATTTTTATCATGAAAATATTTTACAAAATATTTAATTTTTATAAAATTTTGGTCGGAAAATTTTGTGGTTAATTTTCCAATTTTCACTTTTGGGAAAGCATGGTTTGAATCGTGCTTTGATTTGCAGCCGATTCTCAAATTTTTATTTGGCATTTGTCATTTTTTTTTGGTGCGGCGCCGCATCAAAACCGCACCAAAATCGGAGAAATTCTTGAAAAAGCGGCAAAATTGGCATTTTTTGCAACTTTAACGTCGAATATCTGGTTCACTATCGATCGTGCGTTAACGATCGTAGCATCATTGGAATCAGCGTGAATTACTCTATCGATTGACATCAAGAAAGTCCTGGAAATTCCTAAGGGGGAGATTTTTATGTTTTGATTTTTGAGAATCTTAGAATCGACGTACATTTGGTCGTCAATTTTGAAGCGGCTACCGCAGAAAAAAATTGAAAACTTTTTGGCTCTGTTCGTGATGAAACTCGGAATATAGATAGTGGATCGTAAGATCGGAAAATTTGTCGTTGCAGATTTTTAAAATTTACCCTCCTTTCCGAAATATTCGTAGTTTTCGATCTTCAGAAAAATTCATGAATCGTTTAGCACAGACAATCATTATACACAACTGTTGTGCCGGCTGTCTATACAATGCTCGTTGTGAATTTGTAAGATCGAAAATTGCGATTATCTCGGTAAGAACGAAAAATTTTAAAAATCGACAACGACAAATTTTCCGGTCTTACTATCGACTATCTATATTCCGAGTTTCACCGCGAAAATCAATGGGGAAGTATCGACTGAACTTTTTCTTAGTGCTAGTTTGGACTTGTATTAACACATTGAATTATATGGAGATTAGAACAGAAATTAATATAGAAGTATCAACGAACTTTTCTCAGTTCTCTTATTGCCTAGATGTTCGAGACGTCGCCAATCAAGCAGTGGACCCAGGGTTCGATTTCAGCATTTGCAGATTTTATTTCTAGAATAAATTAATCAATATATTTCTATAAGTATTACAGCATGAATTTTCGTATAATAATGTTCATATGAATTTTCGAGTTATCCTTCGAATCAATTCGATCATTCAAATCCTTTGTGGTTTAAACGAAGAGATGGATCGAGGTTACGTTTTCTATTTTCCTTATTTTAGAAATAAATTATAAATTTCAATAAAAGTAAAAAATTAGGTGGGAAATTTTTTGATCAATTTTCCAATTTTCACTTTTAAGCAAGCGAGGTTTGAATTGTGCTTCAATAACCAGACGATCCTAAAATTTTCATTTGGCACTTTTCATTTTTTCTGGTGCGGCGTCGGATCAAAACCGCACCAAAATCGGAGAAATCCCAGAAAAGGTGGCAAAATTGGCACTTTTTGCAACTTTAACGTTGAATATCTCGTTAACTATCAATCGTACGTTAACGATCGTAGCATAATTGGAATCAGTATTAATTACTCTATCGATTGACACCAAGAAAGTCTTGGAAAAGCTTAAAGAGGAGACATTAATTTTTTGATTTTTGAGAATTTTAGAATCGACGTACATTTGGTCGTCGATTTTGAAGCGGCCACATTTTTGGCACCGTTCGAAGTGAAACTCGTAATATAGATAGTCGATCGTAAGATCGGAAATGTTGTCGTTGCAGATTTTTAGAATTTTTCCTCCTTTCCGAAATATTCGTAGTTTTCGATCTTCCAAATTCACAATGAGCATTGTATGCTTTGCATAGACAATCAGCACAACAGATATGTATAATGATTGTCTGTGCTAAACGATACATGAATTTTTCTGAAGATCGAAAACTACGAATATTTCGGAAAGGAGGGAAAATTTCGAAAATTTGCAACGTTGCAACTGTTGTGTGGGTTGCTTATACAATGCACATTGTGAATTTATAAGATCGAAAATTGCGTTTTCTCGGTAAGAACGCAAAATTATAAAATTCGACAAAGACAAATTTTCTGATCTTACTATCGACTATCTATATTCTGAGTTACATCGAGAAAATCAATCGGGAAGTATCGACTGAACTTTTTCTTGGTGCTAGTTTCGACTTGTATTAACACTTTGAAATTATATGGAGATTAGAATTACAGTTTATATAGAAGTTTCAACCAAGTTTTCTCAGTTCTTCTATAGCCTAGGTGGTAGAGTCGTCGGCAGCCAAGCAGTGGATCCAGGGTTCGATTCCAGCATCCACAGATTTTATTTCTATATTAAATTATTTCTATATGTATTACAGCATGAATTATCATATATTAACGTACATTTGAATTTTCCAGCTACCTTCGCATAAATTCGATCCTTCGACCTTTCAAGTCGTTCGTAATTTGAACGTTCGATGGATTGAATGAATAGTAATGGTTTTCTTTTTTCTCATTATGACAGTTGATTTTTATCATGAAAATATTTTTCAAAATATTTAATTTTAATAAAAATTTGGTCGGAAAATGTTGTGGTTAATTTTCCAATTTTCACTTTTGGGAAAGCATGGTTATAATCGTGCTTCGATTTGCAACCGATTCTCAAATTTTCATTTGGTATTTTTCATATTTTTTTTTTTGGTGCGGCGCCGCATCAAAACCGCACCAAAATCGGAGAAATTCTTGAAAAACTGGCAAAATTGACATTTTTTGCGTCTTTAACGTCGAATATCTGGTTAACTATCGATTGTGCGTTAACGATCGTAGCATCGGGGAGCAAGGGGGAGATTTTCATTTTTTGATTTTTGGGAATATTAGAATCGACGTATATTTGGTCGTCGATTTTGAAGCGGCCACCGCAGAAAAAATTTGAAACCTTTTTGGCTCCATTCGCGATGAAACTCGGAATATAGATAGGGAATAGTGAGATCGGAAAAGTTGTCGTTGCAAATTTTCGAAATTTTCCTTCCTTTCCGAAATATTCGTAGTTTTCGATCTTCAGAAAAATTCATGTATCGTTTGCACAGACAATCATTATACATATCTGTTGTGCTGGTTGTCTATGCAAAGCATACAATGCTCATTGTGAATTTGGAAGATCGAAAACTACGAATATTTCGGAAAGGAGGAAAAATTCTAAAAATCTGCAACGACAACATTTCCGATCTTACGATCGACTATCTATATTACGAGTTTCACCTCGAACGGAGCCAAAAATGTGGCCGCTTCAAAATCGACGACCAAATGTACGTCGATTCTAAAATTCTCAAAAATCAAAAAATTAATGTCTCCTCTTTAAGCTTTTCCAGGACTTTCTTGGTGTCAATCGATAGAGTAATTAATACTGATTCCAATTATGCTACGATCGTTAACGTACGATTGATAGTTAACGAGATATTCAACGTTAAAGTTGCAAAAAGTGCCAATTTTGCCACCTTTTCTGGAATTTCTCCGATTTTGATGCGGTTTTGATGCGACGCCGCACCAGAAAAAATGAAAAGAGCCAAATGAAAATTTTAGGATCGTCTGGTTATTGAAGCCCAATTCAAACCTCGCTTGCTTAAAAGTGAAAATTGGAAAATTGATTAAAAAATTTCCCACCCAATTTTTATTTTTAATGAAATCCATTTTTCCATGGGTAAAAGCAATTTCAAAAATAAGGATAATAGAAAACGTTTCCTCGATCCAACCAATCATTCAAATCACAAAGGACTTGAATGATCGAATTGAATCGAAGGATAGCTGGAAAATTCATTTGAACATTATTATACGAAAATTCATGCTGTAATACATATAGAAACACATTGATTAATTAATTATTAATTATAGAAATAAAATCTGCGGATGCTGGAATCGAACCCTGGGTCCATTGCTTGGCTGCCGATGTCTCTATCACCTACGCTATAGAAGAACTGGGAAAATTTCGTTAAAACTGTTAACTGTTTACTATATAAATTGTTATTCTAATCTCCATATAATTTCAAAGTGTTAATACAAGTCGAAACTAGCACCAAGAAAAAGTTCAGTCGATACTTCCCGATTGATTTTCTCGATGTAACTCAGAATATAGATAATCGATAGTAAGATCGGAAAAGTTGTCGTTTCCGATTTTTAAAATTTTTCCTTCTTATCGAGATAATCGCAATTTTTGATCCTACAAATTCACAATGAGCATTGTATAGACAACCCGCACAACAGATATGTATAATGATTGTCTGTGTTTAACAATTCATGAATTTTTCTGAAGTTCGAAAACTACGAATATTTCGGAAAGGAAGGAAAATTTTGAAAATCTGCAACGACAACTTTTCCGATCTTACTATCCACTATCTATATTTCGAGTTTCGTCGCAAAGAGAGCCAAAAAGTTTTCAATTTTTTTCTGCGGTGGCCGCTTCAAAATTGACGGCCAAATATACGTCGATTCTAAAATTCTCAAAAATCAAAAAATAAAAATCTCCCCCTTAGGACTTTTCAGGACTTTCTTGGTGTCAATCGATAGAGTAATTAACACTGATTCCAATAATGCTACGATCGTTAACGCACGATGGATAGTTAACGAGGTATTCGACGTTAAAGTTGCAAAAAATGACAATTTTGCCACTTTTTCAAGAATTTCTCCGATTTTGGTGCGGTTTTGCGGCGCCGCATCAAAAAATGAAAAATACGAAACAAAATTTAAGAATCGGCTGCAAATCGAAGCACGATTCAAACCATGTTTTCCCAAAAGTGAAAATTGGAAAATTGACCACAAAATTTTCCGACCAAATTTTATTAAAAATAAATCAATTTAATCATTCCGTGTCGAATAAAAATATTTTCATGATTAAAATGAATTATCATAATGAGAAAAAAGAGAAACCAGTAGTGCCTTCCAATCCATCAAACGTTCTTATTCACGAAAGATCGAATTAAAGCGAAGGTAGCTGGAAAATTCAAATGTACGTTAATATATGAAAGTTTATACTGTAATATATATAGAAAGAAATTAATATAGAAATAAAATCTGCGGATGCTGGAATCGAACCCTGGGACCTCTGGTTGGCTGCCGACGTCTCTATCACCTAGACTATAGAAGAACTGAGAAAAGTTCATTGAAACTTCTATATAAACTGTTGTCCTAATCTCCATATAATTTCAAAGTGTTAATACAAGTCCAAACTAGCACCAAGAAAAAAGTTCAGTCGATACTTTCCGATTGATTTTTGCGATGAAACTCAGAATATAGATAGTCGATTGTAAGATCAGAAAATTTGTCGTTGCAGATTTTTAAAACTTTCCGTTCTTACCGAGATAATCGCAATTTTTGCAATGAGCGTTGTATAGGCAACCAGCACAACAGTTATGTATAATGATTGTCTGTGCTAAGCGATTGATGAATTTTTCTGAATATTTGAAAACTACGAATATTTCGGAAAGGAGGGAAAATTTCTAAAATTTGCAACGACAACTTTTCCGATTTCACTACCCCCTATCTACATTCCGAGTTTCATCGCGAACGGAGCCAAAAAGGTTTCAAATTTCTTCTGCGGTGGCCGCTTCAAAATCGACGACCAAATGTACGTCGATTCTAAAATTCCCAAAAACCAAAAAATAAAAATCTCCCCCTTAAGCTTTTCCAGAACTTTCTTGGTGTCAATCGATAGAGTAATTCACGCTGATTCCAATGATGCTACGATCGTTAACGCACGATCGATAGTTAACCAGATATTCGACGTTAAAGTTGCAAAAAATGCCAATTTTGCCAATTTTTCAAGAATTTCTCCGATTTTGGTGCGGTTTTGATGCGGCGCCGCACCAAAAAAAAAATGAAAAATGCCAAATGAAAATTTGAGAATCGGCTGCAAATCGAAGCACGATTCAAACCATGCTTTCCCAAAAGTGAAAATTGTAAAATTAACCACAAAATTTTCGGACCAAATTTTTATTCAAATTAAATATTTTGAAAAATATTTTCATGATTAAAATCAACTGTCATAATGAGAAAAAAGAAAACCATTACTATTCATTCAATCCATCGAACGTTCAAATCACGAACGACTTGAAAGGTCAAAGGATCGAATTTATGCGAAGGTAGCTGGAAAATTCAAATGTACGTTAATAAATGAAAATTCATACTGTAATATATATAGAAAGAAATTAATATAGAAATAAAATCTGCGGATGCTGGAATCGAACCCTGGGACCTTTGGTTGGCTGCCGACGTCTCTATCACCTAGACTATAGAAGAACTGAGAAAAGTTTATTGAAACTTCTATATAACTGTTGTCCTAATCTCCATATAATTTCAAAGTGTTAATACAAGTCCAAACTAGCACCAAGAAAAAAGTTCAGTCGATACTTTCCGATTGATTTTTGCGATGAAACTCAGAATATAGATAGTCGATTGTAAGATCAGAAAATTTGTCGTTGCAGATTTTTAAAATTTTCCGTTCTTACCGAGATAATCGCAATTTTTGCAATGAGCGTTGTGTAGGCAACCGGCACAACAGTTATGTATAATGATTGTCTGTGCTAAGCGATTGATGAATTTTTCTGAAGATCGAAAACTACGTATATTATAAACTACGAATGATGAATATCTGAAAAACACAATTGGGATGTTTCTCGTAATAAAAGGAAATTTTTCAAAAATTAAATATTTATTAAACTTGAATATCGCATACACAAAGTATCATAGAATAATGTTAAAGGAATGTGTCATCATTTAATATTAATTAAAAGAATAATTAATTATGATATATTAAAATAAATAACTATAATAAAAATTATATTTATAAAAATAATTATAATTATTTTTAGTTTAAAAGATATTCAAAACAATCCATAAAGTGGGAACAATGTAAATATCCAGTATGGTAATCCATGTATATGAATAGTAAGATCGATAGAAACTAAAGTTCGGGGATTTTTTTAAAAAATCGAGAAATTTTAAAGTTGCCTTTTTATTTATTGCAATTTTATTGGGGATGTTTCCCCAATATTCCCTAAAATCTGATACAAAAACTTTTCCGCTTTCACCATCCTTTAGTTTCATTAAAAAATTCGCCCATCAAATATTAACTTTTTGCTATGGTGAATTAATCGTTGATTCGAAAAAAAAAATCTTCCCCATAAGCTTTTCCGAAACTTTCTTGGTGTCCATCGATAGAGTAATTCACGTTGCTTCCAATAAAAATTTGCGGATCTGCTGGAAATTGAAGCAGGAATCAAACCTCGCATTCCCAAACCTAAAAATTAGAAAAATTAATTTACTAAATTAGTTTTAAAACTAAATTCATGATTAAAATCAATTCCTATAATGTAAAAAAGAAAAAACCTAACTTCAATCCATCGATCGTTCCAATCACAAAGGACTTGAACGATCGAAAAATAACTGGAAAAATCAAACGAACATTAAGTAATTTATAAAAATTCATGCTATACTACATATAGAAATACATTAACATTAGAAAAAATTCCGGGTCAGATGCTGGAATCGAACCGGGGTCCACTGCTAAGCTGGCGACGTCTCGATCACCTAGGCTATAAGAGAATTGAGAAGAGTTCGTTGAAAGTTCTGTTTCAAGTTTTGTTTTCTTTTCCTTATAATTTCAATGTGTTGAAATGTAAAAAAAAACGTCTTCCAATTTATCCCAAGAAAATTTTTTTTTTGGGATAATAGTTTTCATTCGATAGTTCATTTATAAACAGAACATTGCATATATAACATTGTATATACGAATTCCCAACCTTCACCCCAGAACCGCCCTTATTCGAATTTTCCCAGGAAAAAATTTCAATTAAAAGTTGTAGCCACTAATGACTCTAAGAACTATAGTAAGTTTAAAGAAAATCGTTGGAGCCGTTTTCAAAAAAAAATGAAAAAGCTCAAAAACTCCTAGAATAAAATGGAGCTTTCGATTGGCCGGTTTCAACCAAAAGCTTCGCGGCACAACTAAGTATAATATGGAGGCCAGATTCCAAGTTTGGTGAATTTCGGATAAAGCTTTCGATATGATATGGCTGTCACACACAGGCACACACACACACACAGACATTTTTTTAAAAACAACTTTTTTGGACTCAGGGGACCTCAAATCATGTATTTCCGGTGAAAGCTCGAATTCGAAAATTTGACCTGATTTACTTCCTTTACTATATAGTATTAATATAAATACTAATATAAAGTATTTATAATAAGTAGTAAATAATAATTATTATATAATTCTTATTAATTATAATTATAATAATTTTAATTTTTTAATGCAGTATAATTATTATTATAGTATGAGTTTCTAGTATGAACGATAGGAACTAGAGTTCATAAATTTATGTGAAAAATCGAAAAATGTTAAGGTCCCTATTTTGCGAATGAAAATTTTGCATTTACATCCATTCTGTAAGCGATTTTATACCAATTAAAAATCTCATAAAAAGCTTTTGAATTGCACAATTTGTCAAAATCTTAAATGATTCCAAAAGAATTTACCAGTCGAATATCTGCCCCTTAGAAGTCTTTAATGTGTGTGGAAAATTTGAACGAAATCGCTGTGAAAAAATTTTTTCGTTCAAAAATTCAGTGTACTAGTATAGTTCAGTGATTATTGTGAAAAATCGACAAATATTCAGGCCCCTATTTTTTTGATTAAAAGTTCATTAGGTAGGTTTCCCAATGGCAGTGCATCAGAAGTATCGTATTTATAACCGATTTTATAGCTATTTAAAATCTCATGAAGACCTTTTCAATTTGCATAATTTGCTAAGTACTTAGATAAATGATTTTTAAAAAGTTCTAAACTATCAGTTATTATGCACTACTAGTCTAAGATCCGAACCTACATCGACCTTCACCGAGTTGATAATAAAATGAAACCTATTTTATCATGAATTTAGTATATTAGGAAATATATTAAAAATGGGTTGGTTAAAAAATCCGGGGTAGACTATTTTTAATTATTTTTAAAAAAAATAATTATATAAAATACTGCAACATCAAAAATAATGATGATAAGATGACTCGGAAGACACTTATAATGCTGGCTTAGAACTAAATTTATCCAGTTTAATACTTACACAACACAAAAGATTTTTAAATCTCAGAACATTTCCCATATAATAAAATTTTGGAATATTCCATAAATAATACTGTAAGTTGCAAAAGAAAATATCACTTTTCAAAAGTTTTAACTATCATATTAGTCATGTTAGTTGTCTTGAATCGCTTGAATTGCAGTGCCCCTCAGCTAAGGATGTGAGATTAATGGAAAAGAATCGAATAAATAAAAATCGATTTTTCTTTATTTATTCATTATTAATCGATTTGTCAAAAATCGATTTTCAATAAAAAAAAATCGATTTTTTCTATTATTTAAAATTCTACTTGCTTTTCATATTCCAAAAATGATGAAATCTAAGAGATTCATGCTAACAATTTATCAGATTAAAAACCGAATAAAATTATACGAATAAAAAAATAACCAATTCAAAACTAAAAATTAAAGCAAATCTTCCATTAAACTTTCAAGGTAAAGAATAAGGCAAATATGATTATTGATACACAATTTCAGTGCCATTAAACGTTTTATTATAATAAAAATGAAATGATGAGCATCCTAACAAAATTACAACCTTATTGCCTCAAAAACTATTTTCGATTTCAATCTTTTAATAATGAATAGATATTAAATTTAACAATCAAATATTTGAATGAATGCCTATTATATTTGAATGACAAGAATGAAAAAAAACCGTTACAGCTAGTTTGCATTTAAGTTTGCGCTGTTTATGAAAATCGATTTAAACGCGTAATTTATATAATCGATTATTTAAAAATCGATTAATATTACTATGAAAATCGATTATGGGAAAATAATAATCGATTTAAATAACAATCGATTATTTTTTAACATCTCTACCCTCAGCGCATTCTGTCGAAAAGTTAATGAATCTAAAATGACGGAGTTGATAAGATAGATTTCTTACCGACAACATAAACTTTTTATTTTGACAACACGTTTATTTGACACGAGGTTTTTCTGTATTCATTTAATTTTCATTAAGAAAATCAATTTGTTTAGAATTGTAAGTGAAACGATTTTTAAAATGAGTGAAAACACAACCGTTTCGGTTACATTACCAAAAAAAAACCACCCAAAAGCAAAGAAAAGTAATTTAGTTCGTGGCAAACCAAAATCAGGACGTGTTTGGAAATCTCCAAAGCAAAGGTATTTTTGTTCTTTCACCTGACTTAAATTAGAAAATTGACAAATTTTCTTTTAGATTCAAATCGATAATTAAGACCACGGGCCTTCAATCGCCATTAGAAAAGAAACAGAAACTACGTGAAGAACTGAAACGAGTTAAAGAGGCGTCTCGAGCGTTGGTAGAAGAACGTAAACGAATCAAAGAAGAAAAACGGGAACGAACCAAGGAAAACCGTAGGCGGCAAGAAGAAAATTGCAAACGAGCTGAAGTGGTTCAAGTCATTAAAAACCCTTCAAAAATCAAGAAGATGAAACGTAAACAACTTAGATATATAGAAAAACGAGACACAAATGTAGCTTCTTAGAATGTATTTAATTGATTTATAATAAAAAAATTATATGAGTAATTCTCATGAAATCTTGAAATTCCTGTCCTAACAGTTTTAGAATAAACCTAACCGACTTAGGATGTTTTTTTTTTCGAAAGAACATCATCAAGGCTAAAAATGTTGGTAATAACTTTGGGATTGTACGGGCATTTGTGAGGAATAATAAATATATAGTACTCTGAAAATCATTCCCTCACTATGTCCCAAACTTCAGATTAGAAAATTGTCCAAAGTTTTTATTGAAAAGTTCTTAAAAAATCCGTTTGTAACTATCACGTCTATTGTAAATACAATAAATTTTCAAAATTTCTCTGAATTTTGGTTCATAAGTCATCAAAAACTTATCTAATGCTAACTCAACACTTGTCCCTTGAAAAATAATCATTCCCTCACAGCATTACCAACAGTCGATAAGTTGGTATATTTTTGAGGACTTTGGTAACACTCTAATTAGTTTTTGACAGTTGGTAGTACGGTTACTTGTTCGAAATGGCGAATTAACTTCAAGTTTGTTACGAGAAATTGTTGGAAGAAGATTTCATTGCAATATTTTAAAGATTACATTTTATTCAATCATTCCATCACAGTGAAGAATAAAAAAGTAATTATAATATTTCGAGGACGTACGAAAGTATGTTTTTAGAGGTAGAAAGCGTAGCAAAAAGCTAGCTGGTAACGAACGGTTATGTTGCGAGATTTTTTTAGGTTATGATTTGTTTTGTCATTCCCTCACCGTCATTTCCTCATTTCGTACGTCTTTGCTTACAGAAACTTTTTAGTTTGTAAGTTAATATAATCTAGTAGAATTCAAAATATATTTAAAAATAAATAATACCGTTTCTTATGAAATAAAAGTGGTTGCGTGTACTTATGTACGCGCGTGAGAAGTTATACTTCTTTGGTATCATTAAAAATTAGTTTTTATTAATTTTATTCAAATAATCAATTTTAAAAAACTGCAATTTAATATTTAATAATAATAATATATATATTTAAAAATAAAATTAAGAGAATAATATTTTAATTTGTATCAATAAATAATAACCAAAGAAAGCTGCATGAAAACAAAGCTTCATAGAAATTGCGAAATAAAGTAAGTAGCTACTTGTCCAAGTAAATATCTTAATCTTATTCATATCTTGTGTTACTAAATTATTATTCTAAGATGGTTGAATCATTTCAGAATCCCAGATTTCGTGATAACTAAGAATATGCATGGAATGCAGACGTCATTTTCATCATTAAATTTCAAATAGTATAACAGCTACTGCAAAATTCGAGAAAAGTAATAACTTATTTTTTAATAATATGTGTCATTTGTATATATAAATATTTTCCAAATAAAATATAAAAAATATTTTTAAAGAATGAACTATTTTTTAATTAAAATATAAAAAATATCTGGTGCGAGGCGTCACACAACTTTCTTTTACTTTCATTCATGAAAATACTCGCTGTTAGTTAAAAGAAATATAAGCACTTTGTAACAATACATATAAACAGTACTATATGCATACAACCTATAGGGCTATATGTATATACACAAATTCCCAACCTTCATCCCAGAACCGCCCTTATTCGAATTTTTTCAGGAAAAAGTTTCAAATAAAAGTTGTAGCCATTAATGAGTCTAAAAACTATAGAAAGTTTAAAGAAAATCGTTTGAGCCGTTTTCGAAAAAAATTGAAAAAGCTCAAAAACGCCTAGAGTAAAGTAGAGCTTTAGGTTAACCTATTTCAACCAAAAGCTTCGCGGCACAACTAGGTATAATAGGGAGGTCAAATGCCAAGTTTGGTGAAATTCGGATAAAGTTTTCGATAAGATATGGCTGTCACACACAGATATGTTTCTAAAAACCACTATTTTGGACTCAGGGAACCTCAAAACATATATTTCCGGTGAAAGCTTGAATTCAAAAATTTGATCCAATTACAATACTGCCTTTACTATTAAGTAGTAAAAGAAAGTAATATGTATACACTATACAGCTTATATGTACATAGGTATAGGTATACGAATTCCGAACTTTCACCCCAGAACCGCCCTTATTCGAATTTTCCCAGGAAAAAGTTTCAAATAAAAGTTGTAGCCACAAATGAGTCTAAGAACTATAGAAAGTTTAAAGAAAATCGTTGGAGCCGTTTTCGAACAAAATTGAAAAAGCTCAAAAACGCCAAGAGTAAAGTAGAGCTTTCGGTTAACCTATTTCAACCAAAAGCTTCGCGGCACAACTAGATATAATATGGAGGCCAGATTCCAAGTTTGGTGAAATTCGGATAAAGCTTTCGATACGATATGGCTGTCACACACAGACACACAGACACACACACAGACATGTTTCTAAAAACCACTTTTTTGGACTCAGGGGACCTCAAAACATGTATTTCCGGTGAAAGCTCGAATTCGAAAATTCGACCCGATTACAATACTTCCTTTACTATCTATATAGTAGTAAAAGAAAGTAATAAGTAAATAAATAAAACAAAAAATTAAATTACGCGCGCCTAGTTAAAAATACCGAGCCGTTTTGCGGGCAACTTCGTCTTGTTAATTTGTGATAAAATAAAACGCTATTAATGTTTCTAAAACCGCGCCGCGATGCAGACGTCATTTTCATCATTAAACTTCAAATAGTACCTATAACAGCTACTGCAAAATTCGAGAAAAGTAATAACTTATTTATTAATAATATGTGTCATTTGTATATATAATTATTTTTAATTTAAATATAAAAATAAATAAATTAGAAAATAAATACAACAAAAATTCAAATTACGCGCGCCAGGAGACCCACTGGTTTTGCGGCTAATTTCATTTTGTTAATTTTTGTCTCAAGATGGCCGCCCATCTAAAAAATGCACTCTCATCATTTTTTCATAACGCGCCTAAAGAAGTATAACTTCAATAAATATAATCATCCTTTCCTCACCTCAGTCATCATTCCCTCACATTTAAATCGTCAAAACTCATTTATTCTGGGAACCACGATATTTATCACTTCTAGTAAGAAAAATAGTACAAATTTAAGAGCAAATGAAGATGAATTAATTTAAATATTTTTCATTAGTTTATTGATATAGGTCATTTCGAGATTTCCTGAGAATTATCCATATAACTGAAAGTTTAGCTTTTTCTTTCCATTCGGGCATAACAATGTTTCATCGAGTCGAAATCTTCAATAAATTCACAGTTGGAATCCTGGGCCGCTTTTTCCACCTCATAAGTAAAGGCTTTAATCTCGTCTTTCGTCAAATGAATTTGGAATTTTTTTGATTCAACTATGATCTTAACACTAGCCTTGGTTACTTGTAATAAATCGGAATTCAAATATTGAATCATTTCAGACGAAAAGTAGATGAGATCGAAGAAATTTTTAAAATTATTTTTAAGATGGATTCGTGGAAGCATCGCAGGCGACAGAAAAACGATTGAATGATCACTTGGAATTAGGGGTTTCGAATTTTCAATATCAACAGTTTCATTGATGCACCCGTCGTATAAATCAGATTTTGTATCAGAATTTGCAATATAAGCCCGACCATGGTCCCCTCCGATGCGGGGTTTTGATGAAGAAAACGGCGATTTTGTTGCGATTTGATGAAAAATTTCAGTCAAATTAATTTCAGTTATATCGGTCGCTCGTTTTTTGTACTGTCCATTTTCTTTAATCCAAACGGAGTCATCTGCACATTCGATTCCATAACAAATATATGGACTAATGACGATGTCCCCTAGATATCCATAGTGGTACATTTTGTCTCCATTGGTCAAAATTCCGGCTGCAAAAGTCGTGTTTGAAATTGTTGCATCGGTTTCGATCCATGAAAATGCAATTCCTGTCAATCTCCAATTGATGTATTCGCGAGAAAAAATTTTATCTCCCCCAATCTCGGATAGTCTCATAAAATAATCCCAGTCAAAAGCTGCGGTTCTTGTGTCGTATCGAACCCCCAAATATTTCCTCAATCGACGATCCCATGCCTCGATCACATCAAACAATGCAACACTTTTAGGCCAAAATTTAAAAATATTCTCCAAGTAGTCGCGCTCTTTAAATTTTAACTGGTCAAACTTGAACATTGGCATTTTTTTCTCGGCAAAACTAAAATCAGTCACCGCACCGACTAACTGTTGCGATTTTTCACACAAATACTTCCAGGCGGATGGTCGAATCAGAGTATTTCCAAACAGTTCCATGAAAATGTTGGTTTTCTCGTACAAGCCCAGCTTGTCTTGTGATTCAAATGCGATGTTCAACAATAAAAGTTGCCGTGCCACCTGTTCCATTATCTTTTCGCACACGTAAAAGTTGATTTTAACGTTTGGATGTTTGTAAGATTCGGAGATGGTTTTGAGAATGTGTCGTGGGTCGCACGAGCCGAGTAATAAAATGTTTAGCTCCGGGACATCGTTTGGAATTTGCAGTTCTTTGAATAGGTTTAAGGCTGGACTGAAGCCCCAAAACATTTTTTTTTTTAATTCTTTGTCAACTTGAACTTAAAACGTTTGGAAACACATTGACAAAATGTGATATGATTATCGATTTAATATTTGATTTTTTTCGTTGCGTAGTTACTGTTAATTCGGTTGTTTGGGAAATATTTGTTGTATCAATGAATTTAAGTAATGGAGGTAAAATTGAAAAAAATATCTGCTGCGAAGCGTCACAGTACTTTCTTTTACTTTCATTTGTGAAACTCGCTATTAGCTAAAATAAATATAAGCACTTTATAACTATACATATAAACAGGACTATATGCATACAAGTATACAACTTATATGTTTAAATGAATTCTCAACCTTCACCTCAGAACCGTCCTTATTCGAATTTTCTCAGGAAAAAGTTTCAAATAACAGTTGTAGGTATCAATGAGTCTAAGAGCTGTAGAAAGTTTAAAGAAAATCGTTAGAGCCGTTTTCAAAAAATTTTGTAAAAACTCAAAAATTTCTAGATTAAAGTGGAGCTTTCGTTTAACTGATTTCAACTAAAAGCTTCGCGGCACAACTAGGTATAATATGGAGGCTAGATTCCAAGTTTGGGGAAATTTAGATAAAGCTTTCGATACGATATGGCTGTCATACACACACATTTCTAAAAACCACTTTTACAATACTTCCTTTACTGTAGTAGTAAAAGGATGTAAAAATTCTCTTATAAGGGTAGGAAAATACGCTTACCGCCACTCTATATCTAGGAAGAACTACCCAACCAGAAACTGCCATTTTGCTAGCCGTCGCGTCGCGGGGTGGGGGGTGTTGTGGGCGAAGCTTTGGGGGGCCCAAAAATATTGACAAAAATTAGTACTAGTGGTGCTGAAGAGAGGATGCAGTAAAAAAGAGAAATTGAAAAGGAACAGGATTACAGGACCGTTTAGAAAAAATACCAAAATCATCCCGTTTTGATAAATCGTTTGCTACGATCACAGAAAATCAAAGTACTTCTAAATATGAACAGGTGCTTGAACAAGTCTATAGCAAAAAAATTAATCCAACTGACTTAAAACTAAAAAAGCAATGTATCTACTACACCTAAAGATGAAGGGCAATTTGAATATGTTGCTAGCAGAAGCAGTACGGTAATTGATTTGCATAACGATGACAATACCACGGATTTCGACCAAGATGTTACGAATATGTTAAGATATTAAGTAACTGTCGTTATTCTTAACGAACAATGCTAATTTTTAAAACAAAATATTACACCTGATATGAAAAAAATGATAATATCTGCTAACGCACCTTTCGCAAAAAAGTCGGTGCGAAATTAAAATATAAGACGCTAGATACGAAAAACAAAAATTCATATAAGGTTGGGGGCCGATCTAATTTTTTTGCGGGGGACCTAAAATTTGTAGTTCCGTCACTGCATCCAACACCCCTGTGGGAAATTTCAATACCAAAACTATAAATTTTTTAGAAAACATAGGCCAACGCATTTACTATCCAATTACTTACCCAAATATTCAAAAAATTATTAAGAATAAGTACAAAAATTCTCACAAACGCATCTTTACCGATGGTTCGAAAACAGAAAACAATGCGGGCTGTGCTTTTGTAGTTGATCAGGAAGACTGAAGGATCACACTGCCTATATAGTTACAGCTCGCCTTACACACCAGAGCTAAGAGCAATATTGCAATATTTACCGGATCATCTCGGGGACTATTTTGGCCTTTGCACCAACTCCTTGAAGGGTGGGGATTCGGGGAACTAAGTGGGAGACGTACGGTCAAGAATATGGCGTCTAGGTCCACGAGTGACCTTTATGTGGGTTTCTGGGCACGTTGGCATATCGGGGAATGAGAGGATCGACGTCCTTGTCAAAGAGGCCACCAACAATGGTTTTAGGGATCGCAGGGCCTCAATTACTCGTTAATAAATATAAAAAAAAAATTATAACGGAGTTAGCAGAGCGGGTGGGGAGTTTCTCCCGACCTTCTATATTCGTCTGAGAACTGCAGGACACACAAAATTAGCGCACAGCTTCCTACCGGCAAAAGCACTGAGACCTCTATGTCCATTCTGTAGATATGGCTCGGTCCAACATTTGTCGATGCTTCCAATAGATCTAACCCTAGCTTAAAGACATCAACCGTTTATAAACTTTTATTCACCAAATCGCGATATAGCTTTTACTTTTTTATTTTATGTGTATTTTATGAGATATTATTGGTGTTTTTGTCGGGGAAAATACTCATAGGATCTCATAAAAAATATTTTTTTGGTGAAATTCTATGAGATTCTATGACTATTTTCCCGGACAAAAACACTAATACAATCTCATGAAAGATAAGAACCAATAATATATGAGAGTCTACGAGTAGACGACTATTCATAAAAATACCATAAAATATTTGATTGTTAATTTTTTCTTTCTCATGGGATACCATAACCATACCATAAACCCTCATGCAATCTCTAAAATCTATGAAATTTTTCCAGTATAATTTTAGTATAATTTTATAATTTTAACCTCCTCAACTCTTTCGAGGTTTCCAAAATCAGCCATCGTTCCTACCGAAGGCTTAATCTCGAATGATAGGTCCAAACAACTTTTTTCTTATTTTGTCCAAAATTAATAGTATATATATATATATATAACTAAAAAAACTTTTAGCTCCAAAACGAACTCTTAATATTTTATATTAAGGTGTCTCAATGGATTTTCCCATTTTCTATGGATAAAAATTTTGAATTTCCATAACATAGGAACAGTTAATCGTAACAATAATTTGAAAGAAGAGATTGAAACGAAATATAATCATTTACAAAAAAAGGTCCTTAGAACAAAGTCCCTCAGATCAACCGTTTTAAAGGTATAAGAGTTCAAAAATAACCCCTTGTATTTGAAAATAGGTACTCATAGAGCTGGAAACTCAGAATTTGCTTTAGTCAGCTAATTTTTCTCACTGTTTAGAGATTATATTTATTGTCCATATTCGACACTAACAAATAAAAAAAAAAAAATAGAGATTATAGCACCTATAGTACTAGGGTTCCTTCTTCTTCCCATTGATTTAAGTTAATGAAGTAATTTTCTTGTATTGGAAAAAAAAACATTTCAATCAAATCGTTTCAAATATTGAAGGCATTTCAAGATTTCAGATTAATAAGGATATTTTTAGGATTTTCAAAGGCTTAAACGGCTAGTCAAAAACTAATTTAACTTTATTTGGGGGGTGGGTTAAAACAAATGTAAATAAAGGCGTTAAATAAATGCATCTTTCGCTTTTATAATAATGAACAATGGAAACTTATTATAAAGCCAGTTTTGCATTGCTTAAAAAAATTATATAGCGATTCATAGCTGTATGGATTTAACGTATGAAAAATTCATATAACAAATTTCAATGAAATTAATGATCTATGTACACTAAATTATTGTTACATTCATAAAATAATTATTAAATTGATTAAATTATAAAAGTTGAGATTGATTTAAATACTAATTGTTACATTAATAAAAGAAAATAATTAGAAAACCGTAATTTCGATTATTCAAATTAAAAAAAAATGTAAATTTACTTTTGGATATGTAAATTATATTAATATTTATTGGGGGGCCCCCTTTTGTTAAAACCCTTCCATATTTTTATTTAAGAAAAAATAAACTGCGTTGAATTTTTGGCGGAGTTATTCATATTGTAGTTTTGTAGTTAATACCCAAATTACATGGTTTTGTAATACAGTCCAATACATTTTTAATGTGTTCATTTGATATCTAAATTTATATGGGGGCCTTGTTTACGTTAAACTCCGTTTCAATGTATTAAGGAGTATTAGATTGTTTATTACTACCACAGGATACGATCAATTTTCAAACGCCTAGAATAGTACAGTCGATTGTTTAGTGGAATAAAGAGCATGCGCTTTGAAGTCGATACTTGACGCATCAGCCATGCAATTTGACATTTTATAAGTGTGACTTATTATTTGGTGACTCAATAGCTTTAAATATTTTTGTTTAATTTTAATTTCTTTTAAAAAGATGATTAATTAGTGTGATATGGGCCAGGACTCATTTGTGATTCCGACATTTTACTTTATCTGATAATAGAGTAACAAATATGCTTATATAATGTGTTCGAAATATTTGTCGATTTTCATTGTGATTTTCATACATATAAAAATCACGTTTTCCGGGAATGCTGGTAGTTTATATACACATTGTAAGTGAAAAATTATTAACACTTAGTTTTTTTTTCAATAAAATCGTTATAATAAATTTGGGGAAATTTCAGATTCGACGGCAGATAGTGACATTTGTTCGTTGATTAAGACTCGAAAGCTCACAGTGGGTGAATATGGAAGTCCGGGAATTATTGTCGACCAGTCCACATTGTCCGACCATTCGGTCGACTGGGACAAGATTTTTATGTGCAAATTTCAAATCAAAGTCGGTAATTTTATCACACGCTTCCGCAATGATCACTCCGAGGGAATTGTTGCGGTGATTCAACACTTTTCGTTACGAAAAGATCACATCACGGGCGACTGCATCGATTTCATTCTGTTTCGAACGCACGATGGCACGTTGCATCGCTTCTGTGGCAAGACCTCGCCGCAGACGGACCTAGAGATGAGCGAAAATTTCAATCGGGCCGTCGTCGATCATTTCGGACAACTCGACACGGGCATCTACATCGACAAAAAGAAACTGGAACCGAACGAAACGACCGAGTTTTCCATTGTCTTCACAGCCTTTAAATGTAAAACTTTTTTTCCAATTCAAACGCAACGTTTTTCATTTCAAATAAATCATCAATATCCAATGAAAAATGTGTTAACTAAAAATTTTTAAACGACTTCAAAAAGTATTATTTAATGGTTTGTTACCTCAAAATTTTCGACTGGGTGAAGCGATTTTAATGATTTTTTTTTATTTGAAACCTGGTGCTTTTCGTGTGGTCCCATTTTTATTTGAAGTAAATCTTTCACTTCTAAGGGGTTGAAAACTAAGGGGTGAAATATTAACTTCTTATTGAATAGCTCGATTTTTATAATTCTTTCTTTATTTGAAAGCTGGTGTTTCCCGTTTGGTTACATTTTTATTTGAAGGAAATCTTTAACTTCTAAAGGGTTGAAAACTAGGGGATGAAATATTAACTTCTTATTGAATAGCTCGATTTTGATAATTCTTTTTTTTATTTGAAAGCTAGTGCTTCCCATGTAGTCCTATTTTATTTTGAAGGAAAACGTTCACTTCTAAGGAGTTGAAAACTAAGGGATGAAATATTAACTTCTTATTGGATAGCTCGATTTTGATAATTCTTTTTTTTATTGGTAGAACATAATTTTAAATTAATCTCATATCCATTTTTTATAAAAAAAAAAACTCCCCTCATAAGGGGTTATAAATTAGGGATGAAATAATAAATTTTTCCTGGCTAACCCGATTTCGATAATCTTGTTTCTATTACGTACATCGTACCTTTAAATTATTCACATTTCAATTTGAAGAAAAAAATCCACCCCCCAAGAATGAAAATAGGGGATGAAATAGTGACTTTTAACTAAATCATCGGGTTTTGATGATTTTTTTTGTTGGAAAAAGTATTCCACTTAGTTCTTTCATTACATTTAAAAGCAAAAAATTTCAACCCTTAAGGGCAAAAAAGGATGTAGTAGTAACTTTTAACATTTAACGACGCTGCCTCATACGAAGAGCGCGTTTAGTAGGTTTACCCATATTCAAAGAAATAACATCAGTTATCAAACTTTAGATCACTAAAAATCGAGAAATAAATAAAAATTTTAAAAAAATGAAAAACCGGCTTGAAAATAAATAAAAAATTTTCAAAAAAATGCCCAAAATACACAACTAGTCTACAACTTACAAATTATTAGGATGATATAATGTACAACTATTGTTATTTTTGGAGTTGGTGTCAGCCAAGGAAATACGACTATATTGGTACTTAGCAATAAACGAGAATACCTTATGAAATTTATTTTTAAAATATACTGGTACTGTGCCAATATTTAGCGACCTTTAAACTACAAAATACCACTAAATCTTTTTACAAATGAACATTAATATTTATTTCCTTGGCTGACACCAACTCCAAAAATAACAATAGTTGTACATTATATCATCCTAATAATTTGTAAGTTGTAAACACTGCAAGAATACGTAATTATTTTTTTACTTTTTAGTGCATTTTTTAAAAGTTTATTATTTATTTTGAAGTCGATTTTTCTATTTGTTATAATTTTATTTTTTTTTTAAATTTTCCAGCTTGTATAGAAAACGACAAATATCTACCATGTTCTGAAGTGCCAAACATTTGTATTCGACGGGAATTTTTCAACGACTCGTACATCAATTGTCCGTTCCCAAATTGTGCCGACGAAGGAGGTTGTAATTTGAAAGTCCTCAAAATCAGCTCAGGAATCGGAACGAAAGTCGCTCTTTCGGCTGTCGGTTCTTTAGTGCTTGGATTCATCATTTTCCTGCTTTGTTTATGGCTATGTCGTAAATCGGAATGTCTATGTTGGTCCACCGACTGTACATCAGGACCACAGCCTCATGTAGACAATTTTCAAACAATCTTTAATTCAATGTATTAACGGTATTTTTTTTTATTTGTAGGAAGTACCGCAAAATATTGAATTTTCCGATCCGACTTCGATGAGTTTGCCCGGATATCATCAAGCTCAAAATTTATCACCAAGTGCACCAAGAGTAGAAGCTAAAGATTTACCGCCTTCGTACGATAGTCTATTTCCTAATCGATGAAAATTTGATAGACTTGTTCTCTCGACTAGTTTTTAAACAATGCGAATCTAGTTTTATCCAAAAAAAAAAATTCCAATAATTTTTATTATTTTAAAAAAATACTCTTAACTAGTTGATAAATACCATGAAAATCTCATTTAAAATATTTTTTTGTTTTTATTTCCGTCGAACGCTCAAATAGAGAGTATTTATGCATTTATATATACTTTTAATTGACAATTTTTGAATATATTTTTTTATATTTTAATTAGGTGTAATATATTATGATAAATATATGTAGAGGTTAATGACGATATTTTTTTTTTGTGAAAGTTTCGAGGCATTTAAATAACTTTAAAGTGCCAACGCTGTTTTATGCGAACAAAGGTGAAATGTACTGCCTCATCTCTTTGTTAGAAACGAACGTATTTTGTTTTTTTTTTCTTTGCAAAAAGTATATATATATACAATTTTTGTACTTATATTTTAATCGAAAATGGTACATTCTATGATTAGTGTGTAATCGTGACTGTATGTGAAAAAAGTATTTAATAAAATTTACATATCAAAAAGTCATTTTTTGTACTTATTAACCGACTTCAAAAAAAGGAGGAGGTTCTCAAATTCGAGTGTATTTTTTTTTTGTTTGTTATCTCAGAACTTTCGACTGGGGGAACCAATTTTATTGATTCTTTTTTATTTGAGAGCTGGTGTTTTCCTTGAGGTCCCATTTAAATTTGAAGAAAATCATTCACTTCTTGAGGGGGTTGGAAACTAATGGATGGAATATTAACCTCTTATTGTATAGCTCAATTTTCATAATTCCTTTTTTTTGTGGTAGAACATAATTTTAAAAAATTCCACTCATAAGGGGTTAAAAATTAGGGATGAAATTATAAATTTTTCCTAGTTAACCCAATTTTGATGATTTTTTTCTACTACGTACATCGTATCTTTAAATTGTTCACATTTCAATTTGAAGAAAAAAATCCACCCCCTAAGAATGAAAATAAGGGATGAAATAGTGACGTTCAACTGAATCATCGAGTTTTAATGATTTTGTTTCTATTAAAAGAGTATTCCATTTAGTTCTTCCATTACATTTAAAAGTAAAAAATTTCAATCCTTAAGAGCAAAAGGGGATAAAGTAGTAACTTTTAACATTTAAAGGGGCTGCCTCATATGAGCAGCGCGTTTAGTAGGTTTACCCATATTCAAAGAAATAACATCAGTTATCAAACTTTAGATCACTAAAAATCGAGAAATAAATTAAATTATAACAAAATGTAAAACCGACTTCAAAATAAATAAAAAAAAACTTGATCAAAAAATGAACTAAAAATTAAAAATAATTGCGTATCATTGCAGTGTCTACAACTTACTAAGTATTAGGATAATATAATGTACAACTATTGTTATTTTTGGAGTTGGTGTCAGGAAAGGAAAAAAATATTAATGTTCATTTATAAAAAGGTTTCATAATATTGGTATTTTGTAGTTTAAAGGTCACTAGATATTGTCACAATATTAATATATTGTGTTAAAGATCATTTGAAAAATATTAAATTTCATAAATTATTCTTGTTTATTGCTAAGTACCAATAAAGTCGCATTTCCTTGGCTGACACCAACTCCAAAAATAACAATAGTTGTACATTATACCTGACCTAATTATATTTATATTATTTTTTGTTTAACAATTTTTATTTATTTTGAAGTCGGTTTTTCATTTTGTTATGATTTTTATTTTTCTCCAGTAAAAAATTATCGGAATCGGGTAAGTCAGTATAGTGAATATTTTATTCATTATTTTTCAACCCCTTAGAAGTGGATATTTTCCTTTACATTAAAATAGGGCCACATGGGAGAAACAACAGCTTTCAAATAAAAAAGAATCATCAAAATCGGGTAAACTTACAAAAATATATGTGTGTATTTATCCGCGAAAATACTCATAAAATCTCCAAAAATTAAAGTCGAAAATATTTTATAAGATTTTATTGGTGTTTTTATCCGGGAAAATACTCATAGAATCTTATAGAATTTCATCAAAAAAATATTTTTTTATGAGTTCCTATGAATTTTTCCTATGTATTTTCCTGGACAAAAACTCCAATAAAATCTCATAAAATACAGATAAAATATCTTCGACGGTTTTTTCATGAGATTCTATGAGATTTTTCCAGTGGGGCTGGAACACTACGAAAAAGTATCAAATCATACCAATCCAGCTATAAACGATTAAAAAAAAGGTACCACAAAACTGGTAGAAAAAGATCCTAATGCAAACTAGGAGGATGTACCAATGGGAATACCTTCACATGTTAAAGAGTCACCACCAGATTAGCTTATACTATTAAATTATTGTACTGATTGCTAATATATATTTTATATTAAAAAAAATCCAGTAATACTTATTTATTTTACCTTACTTAAAATCGCTAAAAATGAGTTCTAGAACACCATGGGGGACTTTATTTTTAATGAGATATTAACTTCATGTTTTCAACTTCTATGTCAATGTGATTTCTTTTAAAATCTTTAATCATAGAACAGCTAACAAATAAAATTTAACAAAGAAAGAATCAAAGGGTTTGTTTGTGCCGTTGTTTGATTTCCCGTAGGTAAGTCTTCGATGGTATGCGAGAATATTAGACCAAAAATTAAATTCTAAAAGCTCTCAAAAGCATCGAAAACAAGCATAAACATTTTTCTCGCCAGTCCATATTAAAAGTACGTTTTATATTTTTGTTTCTTTCAAAAAGCGAATCTTTCAATTACAAATATTAAGGTAGATTAATTTATATTTAATTTTAAAAACGTGTCATTACTCATTATTTAACATTGAATTTAATTTCCGAGAGAAACTAGTTGGGTTTATCTCTATGGTTCAATTGGTTTTATATCTACTGGTTTATTTTAAAAATCCATTTCAAAGTTGCCCCAAACTTTTAAATAGTGCTTAATACATTTATTGTTACCATTGTTATGGTTGTTATGTGATGACGCACGACTTATCTAATTTCCTAACCAAACACTAACGCCACTTATGCAACCATGCAAACATCCACGCTACTTGTTTTGCATATGCGTTATCTAATATAATTCACATTGAAATGGATGCAACTTAAAAACATATTTTATGAAAATAACGCTTAATAATTATAATTGTTTACTGTATTTTTAGCTTAGCAATGTAGGATATTATCTTTTGGTCATAATATTAACTACCAATTAAATATCAAATGTTATGTTATTAAAAGATTTTTTTTGGAATTTATTTTGAACTTTTAGTTTAGTTAAAGACAAGACCGATTTTGTACCACTAATGGAAATAAACTAAATTGAAACTGAGAAAACCGAAACATAACTTCATATTAAATGAATTTCGTCTTAAAAGAAACAAATAACGAAAACATATTAATGATAGTTAATTGAAACCCCAATTTATTTTAAATAAACTTTTCTCTCTGAAGAGCAATAATATTTCGTATTAATCGAATTTTGTCCTACACGTTTTTTTTGGTAACGTTTTTCATTCTATTATTTAAAATATTAAAGTGATTATATACATTTTATGAACAATAAAATCAAATGAAAAACTAATCGGTTCATTTCTTGGTCTTACATACGGAAGTATATTGACGCCAATTAGGAAGCCTCAAAGTTTCGAAATGCCGTACAGAAACCTGAGCCATTTAGGAAACGTCCGGTATGAATTACCAGAGTATTAAATGCTTAACTATAATTATAAGGGATAAATCTAACGCCGGCCACTAAACTAGGCACCCAAAAAAAAAATTAATTTAAAAATGACTTCTTAAAAAAAGCAGCCATTTAAAAACCTATTAATTAATATTTTTAAAAGTCATTAATGGTTTTGGGTGCTTGAAGAAAAATTTTTCACATAAAATTTTGACACCCTGTATATAACTTATCAATAGTTTCATTTTTTGTTTTTATATTAGTTTAAAATTTTTCTTAATCTATTGAGTAGGCATTCGAAATTTTCAGCTTTCAGAATTTTTTATCGCACCTAATCCAGACTTTTATCAAAGGATATATTGAAGCTTGTACTAACCTTTGTCGTTGAAGAAGGAATGGTACCACCTTTGACACCCACAGGAAAGGATTCTGGAAACTCATCAACGCTTAGAGACGATCGTAAAACCTTTAAAAAAAGAAAAAAAAAACTGTCATAAATTTCAACCTTATCAAAGCCATAATTTATCAATTTCCTATTAAGTTTGACCCATTTTCAGGTGTATTTCATACCAATTACTAAGCCATTTTTATGATACATACAAAAACCCTAATTATTTCAAGTCCCTAACTAATTTTCAAAACTCATATATAACTGAAAACATTAAATTAACAATGACCACTTTAAAGGCCTTATTACGAAGCAATGCAATAACAAATGACTTACATCGTTAACGTAAAAACTACTACACTATTATCAATCACTTGAATCACTTAATCGTATACAAGTCATAAAATAAATTCAAACCAATAATTTAAGGCATTAACTCAAAAGCAAACGATCGTAATGACCATAAACAGATCTTTAAAAATGTGCAAATAACTGCATTTCCATTATAAATAAAAAATTTAATTACTCAATTAACGAAAGAAATAATAAGTTAGTCTAACCATAGAAAAATGATTCGATTCTTAAGTGACGAGAAAATATTTTTCTCAGTTCAAAGACGCCGAGATTTATTCATTAAATCAATAACGTATAATGTAATTTTTATGAAACGACAAATGATCTAAAAAAAATATATTAATAATTCATTGGATGCACTTTTTAAACACGTTATACTGAATAATTTTTTTTTCTCTTAAATTTCCTTTTTTGGTGTCGTCATAATTCAATTTCACCGGCTTTGTGCTCGTTATCATAAATAATAGAATATGGAAGATTGTTGTAATTAAGGAATGCCTTTAGTAATATAAAGAATTCATTTTATATAATATATGGAATATGTAGGTATATCTACATAATGTGCTTACTATGAATTGACCTTTTTTTTTCTCTTTCCAGATTACGAAATAAGTTGTTTCAAGTTTCTTTGATATGATAAAATATGAACTAGTCGGCTTATAGTGAGGAAAATCTAATTATCAAACGTTACAAAATCGAAAGATTAAGAATTTCGTTGATGACATTTTCTTTGGTAAGATTTGTGAAAAATTTTTATCTTGGTCGAGTACAGCTTTTTGTTTTATCATAGATGAGAGCGTACATAACTTAAACTGATTGATTAACAAATTTAATGTGAAAATATTTTTTTTCTTCATTTTCGATATATAAGCTGACCCAGTCAACACAACTGTCGCTAAGGACAGAAATGTTGACGCGACATTAAAGGACAGTGAAAAAAAATCCATTTAAAGTTCTTAATGGAAGAATTTATTTATCCTTTAACACCGTGTATATAATTTCTGTATAAAGCATTCTTTTGAACCTATGATCTTATAAACCACTAGCTGATACCCGCTCGGGACTCTAGGACATTCCTTTGTTGCACCAAACAATCAAAAACCCATAAACATTATTTCAAACTAAACAATTGCAATTTTAACAAAATATGATAAATTCTAAGAATGTAATTTAAGGCTTCTAATTCTGTCCCCGGGGACGATATTGAGATCACAGAAATAACGTGACTTAAATATAGTTATTATAATAGTATAACAATTTTTTTTTATTTTTATAATAGGTAAGGATCTAAATTTAATTGAATGATTAATTGGTTCCCTACCTTCACAACGAAATTTAAAAATTAATCTATTTTGACAGAAAAAGATGATAGCGATGATAGCGAAAAAATAGATAGATACTTTTAGACTTAAAATCCAAAGTAAAGTCATAAAAATCCTTAAAACTTTTTTTAGGAAGGGATATTAGCTATCTTACAGGTTCATTATAATCTATACTAATATATAAAATTGAAGAGTTTGTTTGTTTGTTTGATTGTTTGGTTAAACGCGCTAATCTCAGGAACTACTGGTTCGAATTGAAAAATTCTTTTTGTGTTGGATAGCTTAATTATCGACAAAGGTTTTAGGCTATACAACATCACTCTACAACCAATAGCAGCAGAGCATCAATGGAAAATGTTGCAAAAACCAGGAAAATTTTTTCCTTTTGAGAGCGTGTGTTGCTTGCCCTGCGTAAATGGTTAAAGTTACGCAAAAATCATGTATAGCAAAATTGTTTTTAGAAACATATTTAATGAAATATGGTATGATGATAAATGACAATCTGAGCCATTAAAAAGAATATTTTATATTACGAGAAAATGGCTCATTTATCCGGGAAATTGAAAAACGGGTTGGAACAAAAATTATGCATTAACTATACATTTTTATTTGCAAATGAATATTGGTAATATTTAAGTATGATGATAGCTTAATATGTGAATCATTATTTACAATACGTTTTATTTTGGAAAAATTTCTCATTTCGACGGGAAAATAGAAAAACTGGTTTAAAGAAAAATCATGCTGAAACTAAACGTTTTTAGCTGATTATAATAGAGTATTTTAATAGTAATAACTCATAATGTCCTCAAAGCAAAAAACAATTTTCCTATCCTACAGTCTTATTTTTATGCAGGAGAAATGTGCGGTTTCCATAGGATAAATATGTTTTTATTTTTCACAGCGCAAAAGATTACCATAATTTCTTACAATGAGGTGGTTAATTGGGAGTCAGAGAATAAATATAGGCTACCTTTTATGTCAGAATATAGCACGGTTCCCGTAGGATAGGATAAGAATGGTATCCGTCAGGAACTGAGTATTTAAAAGGAGTTTCGTAAAAGTTCATGGATAAGCGTTTTAAGGAATTTTATTCAAGAAAGATTGGTCTACCTTTTATCCAGGAAAAATGTACAGGCCCGTGGGCTAGATACGTTTTTATTTTTCATAGAGCAAAAAATCGACATAATTGTACTCTTCCCGTGGGATAACAAGACAATTGTATCTTACACGAACCGTGTATTAAATAGAAGTTTCGTTAAAGTACGTGAAATAGCGTTCTAGCGCATTATCCTCAAGAAGGCCTGATCTCTTTTTTATCCAGGAAATATGTACTACTCCTGTGGGATAGATATGTTTTTGTTTGTCATAGAGCAAAAGATTGACATGATTTTTTGCAATAGGGTAGTTGAAAGGTCAGAGAAAAATATAGATTATTAATTCGTATGCTAGAATAATGCACGATTCTCAAAAGATAGCATAACAATTGTACTTATCCTGCAGGAGTCGTGTTTTTAAAAAAGCTTTCCCTAAAGTTCGTGAAATAGCGTTTTAACACAATCATTCCAAAAAAGTTTAAATAAAAATTACAATTTCTACAGCAAAATATGATTTTTAATTTAACATCCGATAACATCGGTAAATTAATAATGAAAATTTTTGAAACATTGAAACTTCTTTCATTGATAATTTTTGAATGTCTATAATGTTTAGAAATAAACGTGATAATTACTATTAAAGAATTTGAACTTGGTGAAAAACTCAGTTAAATATATAATACATTCAACATTTTAGAATTGTATTGCTACTTAAAGAATACAAGTATAAGTATTTTATAATAAAAACGTTTAGAATCTATAAGATAGCTTTTCTAGATAGCTATATTGAATATCTTTCTGGAAAAGTAGTTTATCTGATTTTCACGAACTTTCTATGAATCAAAGACCTAGAAATATCTATCTGTCTTTTTTTGTTGATGGGATGAAAGTTTCTGTTATTCAATCAGTATAATTTAGATACGCTCAGCAAAGCGGGCGGGGACCAGCTAGTTTTAAATATAAAATGTTCCTTTAGACTCGAAAATTTTTCATTTCAAATGTCACTTATTACCGTTCAGCTATTTTAGTAGAATATATTCGTAGCTATCCTTCAGGGTCCGTGCCTTTTTTAGGATAAATGGTATTCAATACGTTAAGATCTGAGCTATCTTCAACAAAAGTTCATTAAAATTAGTTCCGTTAAGCAATTGTTAGTTATTTAAAAATTTAGTATGTATATTATTTTAATACGTTTATTTCTAATTAAGATCTTCGACAATGAACAATAAAGAAATTTAAATATATTTAAAAAATTTCACTGCTAATTTTATCGGGTGTTAATTGAAATTCATAATATTTATTTTCCAATAAACTTTATCAATTTTTAAATTTAAACTTTGTAGAGATTTCTTTCCTTACTGTGTAAAATTGGTTAGGCCTTCTTGAGGAAAATGCGTTAAAATGCTATTTCACGAACTTGAACAAAACTTACCAAAAATACTACGAAAATATACGGTTCCTGTAGGGTTCAATTGTTATGCTATCCTATGTAGGGTGACCAACCGTACTTTTTTAAGAGTACATGTACCTTACATACCTAATTGGTGTAAAAATTTTCCAGTTTTTATCCTAAATAAGGACTAACATAACATTTTTATATTTAAAAAAAAAAGATAGCAATAAAACAGCCACTACGTACGACGTACAATATCCAGTCGCTCTGTCAACGCTTTTTAAATCTGTCATATCTTCTAAGATATTCATTTTTATGATTTGCAGTAAAAAGCATTTTGATCTACATAAAATGTACAATGTATCTAAAGTATTTAATTGGATAAGGATTAATACTGTATTGTTTAAAATAGCTTAGTAAATAACCAAAAATTTTTTTGTAATGTGTAAAAGATAAAAATGGTTCCTGTGGGTTATCCTTAGAAGATAGACATATACCGTCGCGGACTTTTTTATTAATCTTTTTAAGATACACAATTTTGCCACAAATAAGTTTGATCTATCTCGTAAGGTTTAGTCAGCGTTTGCAATGGAAGTGCACAAAAATATGTTTGTTAGGACATCACATTAGAAATCTTTAAATTTTCCGGCTTTTCTCTACTATAATATGCATGTTTTATACCTGCAAACCTTCCTCTTGAATCACTCTATCAATTGCTGAAAACTGCATTAAAATCCGTTTTGTAATTTAAAAAAATCTAAGGGAACAGACAGCGGGAGCAACCTTGTTTTATACTATGTACTTAAAAAAGATTTTTATATGGAAAATCTGAAAAAATTTTATGTAAAAGAAGCGAAAACCACTGCACAAGAGTTTTCGGGAAAAAAAGTTTATCTTGCCGTAACCATTTCAGGTTATAATAATCTTAAGTAGGGCATTTCAAGGCATTAAAATCGAAAATGTTGTTAACTTAATCATTTAATCCCCGAAATCATTGATTGCATAAAAGAAAAAACTTGTTCTATTTGCAATTAAATATAAATACAGGAAAATTAAAAATTATATTAAAATCACATCCAAAAGAATCCTTACATAATACAACGAGCTTAGAATATGAAATAAATGATTCACTTCAAATATTTAGACAAGTCAACGAAATTAAATAATTAAATTTATATAAATATTCATGTACAGGTTTAGAAGCTCAAGCAGCCCTTAACTATGACGAAACTATCAGACAACAGTCCAAACTACAGAGCAAAAAACTAGCGAACAAATCGACTTATTTTTAAGAAACTCACGACAATATTTTAGAGCTACGAAAAGTGAAATTAGCTGAGATTTCTCTTTTGAATATATAAACTAATCAGAACAAACATTTTATTTACTAAAGATCCAAAAATATTTAGGTATTTCTTTCTAAAAATAACACTAAATATACCTACTTTTTAAAAGATTCCAAATTTAAATTTAGTTCTTAACAGTTAGAATGTAAATATAATCTCATCCCTAATACGGGGTAAAGAATCGAATACCGGTTACCTCAAGACGTAAAATACTTTAAGGATCAAAATGTGGGTTAGCAGCAGTTAGTTGGTTAGATTTCTATAAGAAAAGCTACATCCAAATGGAAGTATTAAACTTTAATTTTTTTTTATATTTCTGCATTATCATTTTTCAAAAAAATTATTGCTATCAACATTATTTAAAAATATAAAGAATTTTGAAATTTTTTTCTATAGGCTTATTGTGCAATAACAAATGTTCTTATTTATTGTTAATACTCGTCAAATGTCCAAATTATTTATTCCTATTTCAAATAAATCTGTCATCCAAAAAAACCCATGTCAGAATTCTTTTCTTAAACTCTTTAACAATAAGGACGATACCCAATAGAACAACTAATACATATACAATGTTTTATAGGACAGGTAAATAAAAGAAAAATTGCTTTCGGATATTGTATATACCAAACTTAATCTAATTGCTGAGTATAAAAGAACAATCAAAATCGTTATTTGTTATAAATAAAGTTTTCTATTGATCTTTTTACAATGATAAATGCGGGAAAATGCAGTTTTAGTTAATGAACGAACCAAGATATGGGTATACAAAAGAAATCTATAAGCTTATAATTTTTCTGACTTAAAGCCACTAAATGTATTACTTTTAGAGTTGTTGCCCCTTTGACGATTTGATCGGGAGACTCCTGAAAACGGATCATTTCTCTCGCCTCCCGATTTAAAGTTTCAACTCCTTTTAAATTATTTTTTAACCGCCTTCAAAAAAAGGATGAGGTTCTCAATTCGACTGTATTTTTTTAAATGTTTGTTACCTCAGAACTTTTGACTGGGTGAACCGATTTTGTGGACCCATTTTAATTTGAAGAAAATCATTCACATCTAAAGGGTTGAAAACTAAGGGACGAAACATTAACTTCTTATTGGATAGCTCGATTTTGATAATTCTTTTTTTTTTTTGGATGAACATAATTTTAAATTAATCTCATTTCCATTTTTATACAAAACTCCACTCATAAGAAGTTAAAAATTAGGGATGAAATTATAAATTTTTCCTGGCTTACTTGATTTCGATATTTTTTTTCTATTACGTACATCGTACATTTAAATTGTTCACATTTCAATTTGAAGAAAAAAATCCACCCTCTAAAGATAAAAATAGGGGATGAAATAGCGACGTTTAACTGAATCATCAAATTTTGATGGTTTTGTTTTTATTGAAAAGGGCATTCCACTTAATTCTTTCAATAAATTTAAAAGCAAAAAAATTCAACCCTTAAGAGCAAAAGGGGATGCAGAAGTAACTTTTAACATTTAAACGGCGTTGTCTCATATGAACAGCGCGTTTAGTAGGTTTACCTATATTCAAAGAAATACAATCAATTATCAAGCTTCAGATCACCAAGAATCGAGAAATAAATAAAACTTATAACAATAAAAAAGATAACTTAAATAACTTATAAATAAAAAAAACATCTACAACTTTATTGCTAATACTTTTTTTCACATAACCTTAAAATTTATGTGAAAAATCCAATAACCAAGATTTTAGTTTTTTATCATTACCTTACAAAAAAAAAAAAATTTTCATGAAATTTGGTCAAAACTAAAAAGGGAGGGGTTTAAGTTTAGAAACGGTTTATCTCGATTTCCGACAAAACTAAAAGTCCTATAGAAAAAAGTTAAATAGCAAAGATGTAGATAATAAGAATATCTACAACTTTTGTGCCAACACTTTTTTCACGTAACCTCAAAATGTATGTGAAAAATTCCAATAACCAAGATTTTGGTTTTTTATTTTTCTAACAAAGAAAAAAAAATTTCCATGAAATTTGGTCAAAACTAAAAAAAGGAAAGGTTGAAGTTTAGAAACGGTTTATATCGATTTCCGACAATACTACAAGTCCTATCGAAAAAAGTTAAATGGCAAAGTTATAGATAATAAGAAGATCTACAACTTTTGTACTGACACTTTTTTCACATAACTTTAAAATTTAAGAGAAAAATTCCAATAACCAAGATTTTGGTTTTTTTCTTACAAAAAAAAATTTTTTTTCATGAAATTTGTTCAAAACTTACCTTTAATGTCCCAAACACACTGTACTTTTTTGATTTAAAATATTAATTTTTTCATCTTATAACGCCTTATTAATATTAATATTATTAATATTTAAAAAAAAACTCCCTAATTTTCAATCGAAAATTCTCACGCCAAAATATTCACTTTCTTAAAAAAGTCAGTGAGCTTTTTGTTCTTTGAAATTTTTACTTTCTGAGAGTACAAAAAAAATATACATTACATTGTTAAATGTTCTCAGAAAATGCAATAATTAAAACGTAAATTTTAATAAATTGTTCAAAGTTGTATTAGTACAATTGTATTATGCACAATTTTGAGCAATTTATTTAAATTTACACTTTAATTATTGCATTTTCTGAGAACATTTAACATTGTAATGTACATTTTTTTGCACCATCAGAAAGTAGAGGTTTCAACGAACAAAAAGCCCGTCGACTTATTTAAAAAAGTAAATATTCTGACAATTTTTGATTAAAAATTAGGGCGCTTTTTCAATTTTAAATCAAAATAAGATGAAAAATTAATATTTTAAACCAAAAAATTACAGTGTGTTTGGGACATTTGGAGGTAAATTTTTACCAAATTTTATGATTTTTATTTTTTTTTTGTAAAAGATAAAAATAAAAATTCAAAAACTTGGTTATTGGAATTTTTCTCATAAATTTTGAGGTTATGTGAAAAAAGTGTTAGGACAAAAGTTGTAGATCTTCTTATTATCTACAACTTTGCCATTTAACTTTTTTCCATAGGACTTGTAGTTTTGTCGGAAATCGAGATAAACCGTTTCTACCCTTAAACCCTCTTTTCCACTTCCCCACCTCAGATCGACCGTAATTTATTTTTCCTTTAATTTTTGTTAAATTCTCTTCCTTTTCTAATGGATTTCATACTACTATTTTTTTTTCTTTTTTTACCATTTTCAAAGGCTTAGCTCTAGTCTTTATCTAACCCATCTTAATCTTAACCAATTATAGACAAAAATTATTTTATTTGAAAAATTTAAAATTTTAAGAATCTTTCCTTCTTAATTTGCTGATCATTTTTTATGTTATCAATAATAAGCTTATTCAATTGCTAGCTATAATCTTTTGGAGTAGATATTGGAAACTTCTAAAATCTGTACAAAATCTAAAATTCGTTATCGAAGCGAATTTTTCGTCTCCGATTTGACTATATTTTTCTTATAATTTTCCAACCTTTTGTTCCTATTTTTCATCTATTATATAAAAGTAGTTAGAGTATTAATCTCAAAATTTCACGACGTCGGGAGTTTTATGCTAATCCTGGTCTCTGCATATGAATTTGTCACATTTTTAAAAAAAATCCAAACAAATGATCATTAAAAAAGAAACTCTTCCTGATTTCCCTGTTTCCTGGTCAGAATTTTATTAGGAAAAATTATGTTGCTTTAATAGGATAAACTTGACATGGTCCAAATCAGGATCACATTGGATAGCTTTGCTAATAAAATAATTGTAGATTTGTACATCATAAGTCAGTAGTCATAGGGTCAAATCCAGGATTTCTTACTTTCGAATTAACGAGTCCCTAAGGACCGGAAAAGTTGAATCAACTTTAAACAATAAAAAAATGATGACTAATAAATTAATGAACTTGGTCTAATATCAAAATCAAACAGAAAATTCAAGCTTAAAATTGATGTTATTGAAAGATAATTTTACGCGATCCCACTTAATGGATAAACGTTTATGATTTAATTGTTAGTAATCCAAACAATTTTCATTTTCTCAAATGTTCATTTCAGATTTTACCGTGGTTTATTTTCAGTCATCTCATTAAGACGAATAGATCAAAAAAATTTTTTTTTCAAATCGGTTTTGGATTTTTGCGAGACTAATGCACGATATCTGATTTTTATAGGTATATAATGCATGATAAATAGATTGTTTATCTTTTTGAAAATTATATAAAAGAACAATCAGGTGAATGCCAGTGGTAACAGGAATTGTTGGGATGCACCGATTACCTTTCTCGGCCTGTCTCTTGTCAGCCGCGCGCCGCATTGCCTCTACATATATACCTAAATACAATTTCAAAGTCCATGCTAGAGGGGAGATCATTCGGAGGATTCTTTTGGTCGTGGAGCATTTTCGAAGTGAACTTCTTCACGTGGACATCACTTTATCGATACACCTGTGCGTGGTGCCGTCTCTATGTGTACAGTGCGTGTATGTGTCTCCCAATCACCTTTTAAATGCACTTGAGACTCGAACAATTCCCGTGTGCATTCAGTCTATTGTGACCATCCACTCAACTTTATTACCTATTTTTTATAATAAAAAAAAAAAAAAAAACGATAACAATCAACGATTATCCTTTTTCTCGTTAAATTCTAGATTTATATATATTTTGAAAAAAATAAAATAAATTTAAAAGACTTTTAAAAAAACTTTAAGTGTTTATTTTGGGGTTGAAATAATGACTGTGACAGAGGAAAATGAGCCGTTATTTCATTCGGACAATCATCAACAAGGATACAATTCAATATCATATGTAAGTCCTTTTGGAATTTAACTTAGTTGTACATAATATGATGCAACCCATGTGCAATGGAAACGTTGAAAAAAATCTTTGGCCTGAGACCTTTTTTCGATCGCGTTTTGATTTATGGGATCGTATCGGTTTTTTGAAGCGGCTTTTTGACGTGTTTTTGATTAATTTTTTTTTTCCATTCCAAACAAATTATTTATTCGAGTCATGCAATTTTTGTTTTGCCAAGAGATGGATTTAAAACGTGTTGCAACAATTTTCATTCACCATTTTTAAATAATAACCGAGAGAAATTATTTTTTTCAATTAGTTTGATAAATGATTTAATTACCAGTGGTTTTATTGATTGAACTAATAAATAATAAGTGACATGAACAACAAATATTTTATGTCTTGTTTTATATAAGGATAATTATATATATATACATGGTTTTAAAAAATCGGGTTTGTTCTCTCAAGGCTTAGTAGGTTCAAGAAAGATTTTTATTATAATTTAAATTTGTTTTTATAAGGAATTTTTTTTTTTGGCTTTCAACACAAAACCGTGGAGAAAAATGTAAAAAATACAATCAAAATATCTATAACTAGTTTTATCAAAAGACAAAAAGCAGTTTTACCTTGGTATTTGAAGAAAGTATAAAATTTGGTTGTTTTAAAAAAATAAACTAGTGGAAGTGTTAAACTTTTAAGTGATTTAATTTTCGGATGAAACTTTTAGTTCTTAATATGTTTCTTAAGTATCGGTTTATTGTAAGCCGACAGGTAACTTAAGACTTCCTCATTGTCCTTTAAAATCTAACCCTTTTAAATCCATTAATTTTTTTTTTGGAAAAAAAAAATTAAATGTTAACTTCTTTTGTACACAATTTGTATGGATTTTTGAAGTCAATTTTAAGTAAGCGATCTATAAAAATTTGTCCCAAAGACACTGTATTTTAATGATTTAAAAAATTTATTTTTTTTTTTTACATTATAATGACTTAATATCGAAAAAGCACCCTAATTTTCAATCGAATATTCCCATGACAAAACATCTAATTTTTTTAAAAAGTCGATGAATTTTTTGTTCGTTGAAACCTCTACTTTCAAATGATGCAAAAATATATACATTACAATAATTAACGTGTAAATTTTAATAAATTTCTCAAAATTGTACATACTTAATACAATTGTACATAACACAATTTTGAAGAGTTTAAATATTAAAATTTACACTTTAATTATTGCATTTTCTGGGAACATTTAACATAGTAATGTACATATTTTTTGCACTATTAGAAAGTAGATGTTTCCATGAACAATAAACTCATTGACTTTTTAAAAAAATTAGATGTTTTGACATGGGAATATTCGATTGAAAATTAGGGTGCTTTTTCGATATTAAGTCATTATAAAGTAAGAAAATTAATACTTTAATTAAAAAAATACAGTGTGTTTGTGACATTAAAAGGTAAATTTTTACAAAATTTAATGAAAAAAAAAATTGTTTTTTTTAAGATAAAAATTAAAAACCAAAAACTAAGTAATTTGAATTTTTCACATAAATTTTGAGGTTATGTCAAAAAAGGATTACAAAAGTTGTAGATCTACTTATTATCCACAACTTTGTAGCTTAACTTTTTTATATAGGACTTGTAGTTTTGTCGGAAATCGAGATTAACCGTTTCTTTCTTTCTTGGCTGACATCAACTCCAAAAATAACAATAGTTGTACAATTGCACATTATATCATCCTTATAATTAGTAAATTGTAGACACTGCAAGTATATGCAATTATTTTTTTATTTTTTAGTGCATTTTTTGTTTAAGATTTTTTATTTATTTTGAAGTTGGTTTTTCATTTTGTTATAGTTTTTATTTATTTCTCGATTTTTATATATAACTGATAACTGATTTTATTTCTTTGCTTATGGGTAAACCTACTAAACGCGCTGCTCATATAAGGCAGCGTCGTTAAATGTTAAAAGTTACTATTTCATCCCCTTTTGCTCTTAAGGGTTAACATTTTTTGCTTTTAAATGTAATGAAAGAACTAAGTGGAATACTCGTTCCAATAGAAAAAAAAATCATCAAAATTAGATGAATCAGTTAAACGTCACTATTTCATCCCCTATTTTTATTCTTAGGGGGTGGATTTTTTTCTTCAAATTGAAATGTGAACAATTTAAAGGTAAGTTGTACGCAATAAAAAAGAAAACATCGAAATCGGGTTAGCCAAGAAAAATGTATAATTTCATCCCTAATTTTTAATCTCTTATGAGTGGATTTTCGTATAAAAATAGATATGAGATTAATTTAAAATTATGTTCTTCCAAAAAAAAAAAGAATTATCAAAATCGAGCTATCCAATTAGAAGTTAATATTTCATCCCTTAGTTTTCAACCCTTTAGAAGTAAACGATTTCCTTCAAACTAAAATGGACCCACACGGGAAGCACCAGCTTTCAAATAAAAAAAGAATTATCAGAAACGGCTCACCCAGTCGAAAGTTCTAAAGTAACAAACATAAAAAAATACAGTCGAATTGAAAACCTCCTCCTTTTTTTGAAGTCGGTTAAAAACTAAGAATTTAATGGGTTTATAAGGTCTTTAAAAAAATGTGGATGAGGATTTAAAAAACAATAGATTTATAACTGTACCAAAATTGTACATTATGGTTAAAAATTGAAATTAAATAAAAAACGCAATTTTTTTAAGGACTTTATAAATCCATAAAGTTTTTAATTTTTTTCCCCAAAAGTTACTATCAGACATACCCCAAAACTTAGATCAATCGATTAACGCGTTCCAGAAAAAAAAATTTTTTCCGATATTTACAAGTTTTGCTTTTTCCTCAAAAACCAATTACGTTAGGGATCTGAAACTTTAAGGATCTTATTATTTCATTAATTTATCTACAAATCCGTCAAGTATCGTTGAAATGTCTTCCGGGGGCAAATTCATCATATTCATACCCCTAGGGCCTTTAGTGGTAGACAACCTTTTCATTGATAATGCTAATTGTAAGTTTTGTGAAGCAACAAACTTGACAATTGTTAAATGACGAGGGTTTGAATTTACCTTAAATTTTTTGTCTTGGCTCTTAATCAACTGATTTTCGCCTCGATTTTTTATTTAAGTAATTTAAAAAACAAAGTCAGTTTCAAATCTTCAGGCACTCATGATATTTGCCATCCCGAAAAAATACCATATAGCCTGGGGGATAGCCAATGCCTCTTCCTGGAAAAATGCATTGCTTAATGGTAAAGAGATTAAATCAAACATAGGAAAAAGAAAAAAAACACATTTTTTTTTTGTCTTAAGTCGCTTTAACATCTAAGGTCAATATCACGACTGTCTAAACACAGAGAATTTCTGTTGGTCAATTTTAATCTTAGGTCTAGGATCTTAAGTCTAAGATTCCCTAGGGATAATCTTGGATATATATATATATATCCCTGGGATCCCTAGGATACCACTTGACGTATGAAGTGGAGAGAACTACTGCTCTAACCACTGCGCCAATAGGTGGTCTCATTTTTTAATTTTAGATTTTTTTTTTGTTTTGGTTCATCTTCTTAGAAGATACAACATCCAACTTTTGATATTCAAATGGATCAAAAACTTTTTTTTCACACAAAGGTGCCCCAACATCTTTTAAAAGAAAATGATCCAAAATTTGTATTTCATTTTTTTTTTAAATTTTGCTCTAGTAAATTAAGGGAGTGGAGCGTATAAATTGTGTCACCCTGTATAGTCTAAGTTAGAGCTTTGGACGGTATTTTTTCATAAAAATCGCTTAAACTTAAAACCTTGTCTTTTAGACTTAGTAAAAATAAACCAAGAGCTTCAGTTTTTGCTACAATAAAAAGTTTACAAATCACTTAAAAAGCTTTGCATACGCTTAATCTAAGACCATCAAAATTTTTTACTACATCCATTAATTTAATCATCAAAAACTTGAGAAATGTTAAAAATTTTTTTAGAGATTTCCCATAATTAGAAGACTTTAAACTAATTGATCTTTTTTTTGCGTATTAACGTTCATTGCGGAGGTCGAATATTTGACAATCTCTTAATGAATCTCAATCATTTCACAGACAGGAAATTAAACATTCATCAATATAACTATTTCTAAATTAATATTAAGATACAATGACAGTATTTAAGTAAAGGAAATAACTTCAAAACCGAACGACAAAAAGCAATTTTACAGAGTAAAATTTTTATTGCTAATTTATTCAACGGTCAAAAAATTCATTGAATATCCCATTAAATTTAATTTTTCGAAAAATTGATAAAATCTCATTTCTAAAACACAACAAAAAAAAAATCATCACCTCAACTTCTCTTATATACTGTACAATTTTTATTAATTTGAGAAATTTCCTTAATTTATATGTAAATGTAGAATTTGATTTGCTTTGATAAGAACTGGAAGTTTTTGCATGTTGAGACGTTTGAGAGAATACAACAAATGTCACGACTCAGTTGGACTCAGTCTTTTGATTGGAAAGTCGATGATGCATTTAAGGGTGTTAGTGTGTTGATTAGACGACTTGTTGAAACGAATAAAATTAGCGAATTGTTAACGGGAAAATTACACAAAGCGGTTAATGTGGTAATGTGGTCGTTAGTCAATTGGATTTATTTAATGTGTTTCGTATGTAAATTTTAGTCAGTTTTAGTCGAATGGTCCATGGTTAGATTCAGGTTTTTAGACCTATTATCTATTATGGACTATATGAAACGAGTGGACGATGCATTCACGTGACTTGATGTGAATGTTTTTTTGAAGTTTTGTTGTATTTATTTTCTAATTTATTTATTTTTATATTTTAATTAAAAATAATTATATATACAAATGACACATATTTTTAAAAAAATAAGTTACTACTTTTCTCGAATTTTGCAGTAGCTGTTATAGGTACTTTTTGAAGTTTAATGATGAAAATGACGTCTGCATTCCATGCATATTCTTAGTTATCATGAAATCTGGGATTCTAAAATGATTCAACCATCTTAGAATAATAATTTAGTAACACAAGATATGAATATAAATTAAAATATTCTTCTTTTAATTTTATTTATTTATTATATCTTTAAATATATATATTATTATTATTATTATTAAAAATTAATTTACAATTTTTTAAAATTGATTATTTGAATGTAATTAATAAATACTAATTTTTAATGATGCCAAAGAAGTATAACTTCTCATGCGCGTACATAAGTACACGCAGCCACTTTTTTTTTTTTTGAAAAATCGGACGATTTTAAATTTTTGGTCGAAAAAATGTTGCTACTAACGAAGACTTTTTAATAACATTACCTTGAACTGCGTGTTTATCGTTTGACTAGCTGATACCCGTTCGCTTCGCTGAGTGTATCTAAATTTAACTGATTGATTAAAAGATTCCCTACGTTCATAGCAAAATATAAAAATTAATCTATTTTTTACAGAAAAAAATGATAGATACTTTCAGACTTTAGATCCAAAGAAAGTTCATCAAAATTCGTAAAACTACTTTTCAAGAAAGAGATGTTAACTGTCTCACATCAGCTTCTATACGATTTTTAGTAAAAAAGTACCCTAAAGTACTCCTTCCTGTAGGACTTGAAAATCTTTTATAAAAAATGTCATTTAAAACCGTACAGCTATTTTAGGCGGCATCCATTAATTGAGCGAGGCGTTTTTTGCGATTTTTGAAATCTCATCCCCTCCCCTCTGGTAAGATGTCTTGAGATTTGGTATATATCATTCCCCCACCCCGCAATCTAATGTAGTAATTTTCAAAACAAAAAAATACGTGATATTTGCGAAACCTTGTCTTTCCTCAAAGTAAGATTAGATGAGATTCGGCTCAACCCCATCGGCCTCTGAACGTCTCACGTAATAATTAATGGATGTTCCCGTACAAGAATAGATTAGTAGCTATCCTACTCGATCTTTAACAAAACTTCATTAAAATTCGTTCCGTTAAGTAATTGTTGAATTTTGAAATTTTTAGTTAATTATTTTAATACGTTTATTTCTAATTAATATCTTCGACAATAAACAATGAAAAAATTCAAATATTTAAAAAAATTTCATTATTAATTTTAATCGGGTATTAAATTGAAATTGAAATTTATTTTCCAGTAAAAATTGTGAATTTTTTAATTTCAACTTTGCAGAGATTTCTATCGTTATTACTACTTTGACTACTTTTCAAAAAAGATATGTTAGCTATCCTACAGGATCTTTAGCAAAACTTCATTTAAATTCGTTCCGTGAAGTACTTGTTGAATTTAAAAGTGTTGAGTTAAGGGGGTATTCTAGTCTAGAGGCCCGAATTTCGAGCGTTTTTTGGCAATTGATAAAAAAAAGCATTTGATATTTTACTATACATTTTTTATCATTTGCTTATTCATATTCAGAGAGTACACAAAATTAATTTCAAAACAAAAAAAAATTTTTCATTGAGTTATGCGTCTTTGAAGTAGAGGGAAAAAAAAGACCGTGTCCTCGTCGCCATGATTTCTACCCTTGTGGACATTTGAAAAATAAAGCAATGATGAATTCTTGGTAAGTACGAATGTCGCTATTGCATAAATCTGCACAACTGAAAAAAAAATTTTTTTTCATAAAATGGCGGCTACTCAAAACCAAAGTCGATTTTTTTCACGAATTTTTTAAAAATAACACAAAAATATTTTTAAAAAAAATTTTCATTAGTTTTGCGTTTTTGAGGTAAAGGGGGGAAAAGAAGGCCGTGTCCTCGTCGCCATGGTTTCTACCCTTGTGGTCATTTGAAACATTAAACAATGATGGACTATTGATAAGTACAAATGTCGCTATCGCATGAACCTCAAAAACTGAAAAAAAAAATTTTCATAAAATGGCGGCTACTTAAAAATAAAGGTCGTTTTTTTCACTCATTTTTTAATTTTGTCGAATTTTTTAAAAATATAACAAATTTAAAATTTTCATTTTTTGTTGGTTCATGCGATAGCAAGATATTTAAAGAATATTCATGCCAAATTTCAGGTAAATCGGCTCATTAGAACTTGAGATATTGTGGCGACCGTATCGAAAAAAGTAGTTTCGAGAAAAACGCATTTAAAGTTTTACGTTAAGTCTCAACCGGTCCAGTTGGCACGACACTAAAACGACTACAACTTCGGAAATAATTTGAATTTTGAAAAATCATTTTAGGGAGATATTTTTGAATATATAAATTATCGGATTATGAAAAAAACATTTTTTTGATTTTTCCAAAATCCTAGACTAGAATACCCCCTTAATTATTTTAATACGTTTATTTCTAATTAATATCTTCGACAATGAACAATGAAAAAATTCAAATATTTTAAACAATTTCATTATTCGTTTTATCGGATGTTACATTGAAATTCATAATTATTTTCCAGTAAAAATTGTCAATTTTTTAATTTTAACTTTGTAGAGATTTCTTTTGCTATCGTGTAAAATTGGAAGAAATTGCGCTCAAATTCTATTTCACGAACTTTACAGAAACTTTTAAAATGTACGGTTCCTGTAGGATATAATTGTTTTGCCATCCCATGGGAACAATGCATTATTCTAGACTTAAAAGTAAGCTATATCATTCTCCCCCAAACTACCACATTGCAAAAATCATATCAATCTTTAACTTTGTGATAAAAAAAAACATATCTATCCCACGGGAATAGTACATCTCTACTGAGTAAAAAGTAGATCAAGTCTTAAGGAAAATGTGTTAAGACTCTATTTCGTGGATTTTAATGAAACTGTTTTTAAATACACGGTTTTTATAGAATACATACTGCTATCCCATGGGAACCGTTTATTATTCCGGTATGAGAAGTAATCTATATCATTTTCTGACCCCTAAACTACCACATTGTAAAAAAAGAAGTTAATCTTTTGCTCTGTAATAAACAAAAAAATATCTATCCCACGGCAACCGTATATTTTTTCTGGATATAAAGTATACTATATGTTAAACCGAACTATAATCTATATCTATGCTAAATTTCATCCAGATCCATTCAATACTTTTTGAGTGAAAGAGCAGCAAACATCCTTACAAACTTTCACGTTTATAATATAAGTAAGAAGTAAGATATGAAAAAGAAAATTTTTCGACTTCCTCTAAACCGAAAAAAACCAGTTCCAAAGACATCGTTTGAATATAATTTTTTTTAGTGTAAATTTTTTTTTTAAACCTAAAAGTGAAGGAGGTTTCATCTCAAATGTCTTATATGTACAAAGAAAATTAAGTGACGGACTTTCTCAAATGACTTTTATCAATTGAATACATTTAAATATAACTGATAACTAGCTACATAACAACTCGCATCTTCAAAAAAAAAAAAAAATTTTTCCGGGAGTCTCATTCATAGTACAGGTAAGGTGAGGATAAATAATTGACGAGACGTGAGAATTAAACAGAAAGAATTTGATGATATGAGATTTTATTAAAATTAAGTTGTAGACTTACAAACTGTCTACTTGGCCGACAGACCCATTTCGAAATCAAAAAAATTATGACGCAAGAATGAAGATTTGATCCAAGGGTTCAAAGTAATCAACATCGAAAATGAAAGATAACGGCGTTAAATATTCATTGATTCTAATCTTAAGAAGTCGGTAGAAAGTATGTGACTAAAGAATTTATATGAAATAAGAAATTTTCTTCTAAGTCTCCATTACATTAATTATTCGATAGTTAAATCGTTAATTTATCGATAATTATAATTACAAATTAAACATTAAACGAAAAATTGATTCTCTCTATGGTTTTCTCATGGATTCGTTTGGTCAGACTTTAGTGATGGCTCGCTTAGTCAAGGCCAATTTATACTCGTAACATAAATAAAATGCTTGGTTCTTAAGGGAGATGCCGTTTAGGAGATTCTCAAAATAGATTTTTTTTTTGGAAGATTAAATTAAAATATAAACAATACAAGTCTCGTCAATGTGGTATTTCGGAGAACGACGATAGTTGTGCTAAACCTTGCAAAAAGTCAACCACTTAACGTGTACTGATGGTAAAGATTTTGAAATCCTCTCTTAACGATAATCTTCTCATCTATAGTTTACTTTTTATATGAAGTTGCTGTTGCTAGTAGCTGTTAAAAAATATAAATATCTTCGACAAAATATCCCCATGATGAAAATATTTGCGATAAAATATTTCATGCAATTTCAAAACCTCACAATTTTATAATAAAAATTATTTGAGCTCAATAACTAAGATTTTATTTTTCACTAGCTGATACCCGCCCGCTTTGCTAAGAGTATCTAAATTAAAATGATTGATTAAAAGATTGCCTACCTTCGTTTTAAAATACAAAACTTAATCTATTTGGAAAGAAAAGGAAGATAGCTACTTTCAAACTGTTGATCCTAATTAAATTCATCAAAATCCTTAAAATTACTTTTCTAAAAAGAATATTAGCTATTTCACCGGTTCTATACAATTTTAAGTATAATAAGGTCCTTAAAGAAAATTTGAAAATCTTTCATCATACCAAATGTCATTTAAAACAGTTCAGCTATTTTAGTAGAAAATATTAGGAGCTATCCTAAAGGAACCGTCCTTATTTTTTTTTTTTTTTGTGATTAAATGATATTCTATAATATGTTAAGATCTGAGGTATCTTTAACAAAACTTCATTAAAATTCGTCCCGTTCAGTAATTGTTAATTATTTAAAAATTTAGTTTATTTTCAAAGAAATTCAAATAGTTAAAAAAATTTCATTATTTATTTAATCGGATGTTAAATTGAAATACATATTAATTTTCCAAAAATAATTGCCAATTTTTAATTTAAATTTTATAGAGATTTCTTTCGTGATTGTGTAAAATTGGTCTTCTTGGCAAGGCCTTCTTGAGGAAAATGCGTTAAAATGCTATTTCACGAACTTTAACGAAACTTTGTTTAAATACACGGTTCCTGTAGGATTCAATTGTTATGCTTTCTTGTAGGAACTGTCAATTATTCCGGTATAAGAAGCAATCTATATCCTTCTCTGCCCAGTTAACTACCACATGGAAGCGGATTGTATATTGTATCAAAATTTAAGCTCTTTTATTAGTGACGGCCACCATCGAAGGCTGAATCACGACTCATTTACCATTTAGAGTACCACAAGCACCTTAAGGTACCCCTTCTAGGGGTTGAAGTCTTTCCCACCTGTGTATTCATCATATTTGCTTAATGTCCCAGGACAGATTGCAAATTAATAAAGCGGAGAAAAATATATATAATAGTGTAGAATTTTTCGAGTTTTGTCCTAGATAATGACCAACATAAAATTTCTATTTTCTATATAGAATAAGAAGAAGATATCAATAAAACAGCCACTACGTACGCCGCCAAAATAGCCACCCATTTTGCCAACGCTTTTTAAATCTTTTAAGATATTTATTTTTATTATTTGTTGTAAAGGGAAATTTTGATCTACATAAAATGCACCACGTATTTAATGTATCTAATTTGATAAGGAATAATACTGTATTGTTTAAATTAATAGTTTGAGAAATAACCAATAATTTTTTTGTAATATGTAAAAGATAAAAATGGTTCCTGTGGGTTATCCTTAAGAGATAGACATATACCGTCGAGGACTTTTTTATCAATCTTTTTAAGACACACAATTTCGCCGCATTAGTATGATCTATTTTGTAAGGTTCAGCCAGCGTTTGCAATGTAAGTGTCCAAAAATATGTTTGTTAAGACATCACATTACAAATCTTTGAATTTCTCAACTGTTCTCTACTATAATATGCATGTTTATACCTAAAAACCTTCCTCTTAAATCACTCTATCAATTGCTGAAAACTGCATTAAAATCCGTTTGGTATTTTAAAAGATCTAAGAGAACAGACAGCGGAAGCAACTTTGTTTTATACTATTAGTCTAAGATCCGAACCTACCTCGACCTTCACCGAGATGATAATAGAATGAAACCTATTTTATCATGAATTTAGTATATTTAGAAATATATTAAACATGGGTTGGCAAAAAAAAATGCCAGGGCAGAATATTTTTAATTATTTATAAAAAAAATATTTTTAATTAAATATTGCAACATCAAGATAATAGAAAAAAAATTTATATCACCATAAGCGCTGTTTTATTGCAAACACGTTGATTTAGGTTTGTCTGCAAAAAAATCGGTCTTATTAGGGGTTGGCGAATTTTAAAGATTTAAATTTTAATGCTCGTGAAAATGTGTGACTGAGAGATCCGAGGTTTGTAATGATGTACTGTGTAATAATAAAGGAGACAAGATCGCAGTCGCCTGTGATGTGTAAAATTTTTTCTATATGTTGCAATATTTTATTAAAAATAATTTTTTAAAAAATAATTAAAAATAGTCTGTCCCGGATTTTTTAGCCAACCCATGTTTAATATATTTCCTAATATACTAAATTCATGAGAAAATAGGTTTCATTCTATTATCATCTCGGTGAAGGTCGAGGTAGGCTCGAATCTTCTACTATATGTAAAGATAATTTTTATTAAAAACGTGTTAAATTGACCCCCAATTATTTATTGAAATGGTGTTAAATCCGCAAAAACTAATGCCAAAGGGGTCCAGGAGGTCCTCCTGACGGGGGTTTAGGGAGCCCACAACAAAAGAAATTTTAGTCATTGTTCGTTTACTCGATTTTCATTCATTGACTGAATGTGCACTTCCTGACACCGCGAAGTTTTACACAAAACTAAATGTATTAACATCAAAATTATGGTGCAAATACGATTTGCAGTTATTCTATGAGGACTTTTAGTCCAAGAATATTTTTTCATGGGGATATTTTGTCGTGGGGATGTTTTGTCCGGGGATCAAAACGCATGGAACCAAAATCAGAGCTCGAACAATTGATTTTTATTTATTTATTTTTCTCTTTGAAAATCGTTTACTTAAATATTTCATGAAACCCACAAATTTTTACAATTACTTCAAAATAAATCATTGAGATTGGTGCATCAAAAGTTCCACAGTGAAAATACAAAATGCAAGACCCAGGCCAATCAACAAACACATAAACGGAACCAGCATATGCTGAATGGTGAACTTGGTGAATTTAACATCCGGTTGTCGTTTCGAAATATGTTTCAACACTTGCTCGTACTGAAGATCTCTGATAATTTTATCAACAATTCCAAACTCATACTGTCCAAACAACAGCCGCATAAACGCATCTTTCATCGGAAACGTTTTCAACACATAATACGGCATATATCGAACAATGCTCTGATCCTTTGTTCTGTACAACATTTCTCGATTGGAACGATCGACAAAATATTCCGGTAATATATATTTCAATATCAAATTCGACATGGTAAAAGCCGTTTTACGGTGTATTATGACATCATTCAAATCATGGAACATACGCGGTTTCATCAATGGCTCGTCGATTAAATGCGTTTTGATGTAATTATATTCGTTAATTTCGCGCGAGTTACTTTCATTGTGCGGTTTGAAATATTCCAAGTTTGATGTGTATGAAAATTGAATCGATAAATTATTCGCAATGATATCATCGAAAGTTTTGATTTGACGTTCGTAACTAGGATTCGACAGTGTATCGACAAGTTTGGCTTGAAACGCGCTTGATATGATAAAGCAGACGTAAATCCAGAAAAAAAGGAAAAATCTCGATGAAAAGTTTGAGGAAATGCCTGGAACTCCTTGATTCAAAAATATGGTAACAATACTGAACGTGCTGTCGCTGGATGATACATTTGTAAATTTTCGACGTAAAATTTGAAATATGTGAAAGAGAAATGTTGTGATTGCTATAATTACGACCAGGATTATCATTAGAGACAATTCGAAAATTCGAGTCATATTCATCCAGATGGGCAACAACCGCGCTTTGGGCACCCAGAAATTAAATTCATCGATATAAAACACCATCGATATGTCGAATGGTTGTTTGATCGGCAGAGCGTATTGACTCAGGATAAAATTGTTTTGAAGTTTAGCCTTTTCAAATGAACCATAGCATGTATCCAGATTGCAAAAGGCCCATTTCAGGTGCATTTTTGTTAGGATGTTCGTGAAAACTTCGACAATTAGTCCTCGTTCTATCTTGTCACTAAGGATCGAAAATGGTGGAGTGTGTGTGATCCTTTGAAAGCTTACATCGATTGTATATGTGGTAGGTTTCTTAAAAAATCCTTGGCCTGTCTCATGTAACAATTGCCCCTCAACACATACAGCAATGGAATTATTTTAAAAGCATCCGTTTTTAATAAATCAACTCTCGTCAATTTTATCGCGAAAATATTATAATTATTACCAACTCGTTGAAAAACGATAAAATATTTCAAGTACAAATATTTGACAGCTTCTAACATAACTTGCAATTCCGTACCATTATCGAGGATGAAAATAGCTTTGGTGTCAATCGTCCATGACGGTACACGCACAGCAAGGTATATATTTGCTAAAATCAATTTTCTTTCAGGAATTGAAATAATTGCATAGTCAAACGGTTTTTCCGAGATAGATACAAACTCAGGTTCCGAACATGAATTTCGTACGACGTAATTATTTTCCAAGGACGCCAACAATTTGGTCGCGATATCTGGATTTAAGGAGCACAGATCGACGAAAATTGTGTTATTACGTGGATCGATGGCATGCTTTTTTATTATATCTGTCACACATTGAAAGTGATTTGATTCAGATGAGAGGAGCTGTGCCAGAAACCGATTGTTGCATTCGGTAAACTTGAACACTATCAACAATTGGATAATTGATATAACCGTTAGCATGATCACGCTTTGACTTTACAACTAACGAGTCTTATATAAAAGTTGATTGAATTAAAGAGCTTTTATACCACTAGTTTTTTATTTGATTAAAACCAATTGACTTAAGTACCAATTGAAGTTTTGTATTAATATCGGTTTGATTATTTCAAAACGATTAAGTTCCTATTGTTTTTATAGAAGCTAAATAACGCCTTGTTTACTTAATAGGATTGTATCGATATATAATCGATACGTTAACCATTTCTTGATATTCAATCTAGTTGAAATTTTCGAATAATTACATGTGTAAAAAACTGCAAAAAATGTTTACATCACGTAATTATTATTTGCTGAATATATAAGTAAAAAATATACAGGTTGAACCAATAAGTGGTTCATTTTTAAAACGCCATTAAATGACCACAATTAAATTTTTTTCATAAAATATGACTTTATTAGCCTCCGAATATCTATATCTATATATATATATATATATATATATACTAGCTGGTCCCCGCCCGCTTCGTTGAGCGTATCTAAATTATACTGATTGAATAATGGAAACGTTCATCCCATCAACAAAATAAAACAGATAGATATTTTTAGATCTTTGATTCATAGAAAGTTCATGAAAATCCAATAAACTACTTTTCAAGGAAGATATTCCATATAGCTATCTAGAAGAGCTATCTTATTGGTTCTATACGTTTTTATGAACATTATAAAATACTTATACTTGTGTTTCTTAAGTACCAATTCAAATCGAAAATGTTGAATGTATTATATATTTAACTGAGTTTTTCGCCAAGTTCAAATTTTTCAATAGTGAAAAAGTTGAGTAAGTAGAGTAATTGTTGACTGTTTGAATATAATTTAACACGCTTATTTCTAAACATTATAGACATTCAAAAATTAACAATGAAAGAAATTTCAACATTTCAAAAATTGTCATTATTATTTTTTGGATGTTAAACTAAAAATCATCTTCAAGTGAAAATTGTAATTTTTATTTTAATCCTTAAGACAAAATATGTTAAAACGCTATTCCACGAACTTTAAAGATCTATTTCACGAACGTTTTTTTAACACACGGTTCCTGCAGGATACAATTGTCATGCTATTCTTTAAGCACCGTGCATTATTCTAGCATAAGAAATAATCTATATTATTATCTGATCCCTCAACTACCATATTACAAAAAATCATGTCCATCTTTTACTCTGTGAAAAACAAAAACATATCTATCCCACGGGAGTAGAATATTTTTCCTGGATAGAAAAGAGATCAAGCCTTCCTGAGGAAAATTCGTGAAAACTCTTATTCATGAACTTTTAGAAAACTCCTTTGAAATACTCAGTTCCTGAAGGATTCTATTTTTAGCCTATCCTACGGGAGTGGTACAAAATTTTAACATAAAAAGTAGCCCATATCATTCACTGACTCTTAAACCACCATATTGCAAGAAATTATAGTAATCTTTTGTTCTGTGAAAAACAAAAACGTATTTATCCTACGGGAACATACGTTTTTCCTGGATAAAAAGTGGACTGTATGAAAAGAAAAATTATGATTTTGCCTTGAGGACCTTATGAGTTATTACTATAAATATATTGTAATCAGATAAAAATGTTTAGTTTCAGCATGATTTTTCTTCGAATCAGTTTTTCTCTATTTTCCCGATAAAATGAGAAATTTTTCCGAAATAAAACGTGTTCTAGATAATGATTCATCATCATACTTAAATATCACCAAAATGCCTTTTTAACTAAAATTAGAGTTTATGCATAATTTTTTTCTCCAAACCGTTTTTCAATTTCCCGAGTAAATGAGACATTTTCCCGTATTAAAAAGTATTCTATTAAATGACTGAGATTGTCATTTATCATCATACCAAATTTTATTAAAAACCGTATTTATTTGGGTAAGAAATAATAATAAGTTTCTAAGAACAATTTCGCAAATAATGAATTATTTTTGAAACAACCTTTATAACCATTAAAAAGGTTAAGGGCTAAGCTTGAAAGATAAACATAAGTATGTCGTCGCGGACTTTTTTGTAGAACTTTTTAAGAGGAACAATTTTGCCATACATGAGTTTTGCGTAACTTTAACCGTTTACGCAGGGCAGACCACGAACGCTCTCAAAAGGAAAACAATTTTCTGATTTTTACAACATTTTACGTCGATGCTCTGATCTTATTGGTCGTAGCGTGATGTTATATAGCCTAAAGCCTCCCCCAATAATTAGGCTATCCAACACTAAAAGAATTTTTCAATTCGAACCAGTAGTTCCTGAGATTAGCCAGTTTAACCAAACAATCAAACAAACAAACAAACTCTTCAATTTTATATATTAGTATAGATAAGTAAACTATAGAAGATTTTTGTCTGTTTGTTTGTTGTGCCTCTTTCACGCAAAAACTACTGAACGAATTTTGATGAAACTTTTTTTGTTATATATTATTATTTGTCAATTAATATATTATTATTCTTCATTAATTGTCAATCATATTTTTATTGGTATTTGTGTGTTTTGATTAGTATATTGATAAAATATTGTTGTTCACTTATCATGATAGACAAAGATATAGCTAGTGAGAATAGTACGTAAATATCCGACGGTGAATCAATTTTACACCGTAAGAGAAAGAATGCCGACAGAGTCCGTGTTTATTGAGACAGAAAAAAAGCTCCTGGTGAGTTGAATTAATTTTTATAGTGAATTTATCAAAATGATTAGAACTTTCTGTTGGTGCATATGTTTATGTATGTCGGAGTGATAGGTTGTTTAGTATGATGTAGTTGTTAGTGTCGTGTTAGTGTGTAGCCCTTTCGTCCAGAAACAATTTCTTCGCCACAACAAACTTTATTTAACAATGATTGAATATGATAAAGTAAATTTACAATAGATAACAACAGGCAGATGATCAATTTAACAATAATCATCTCTGGTAAAATGTCATGAGATTTGGCATATATCATTCCCCCAACCCGTAATCTAATGTGATATTTTTCACAACAAAAAAATACGTGATATTTGGGAGACCTTCCCTTTCCCAAAAGTAAAATTAAATGAGATTCGGCTCGACCCCCATCGGCCCCTGAACGCTCACGTAATTAATGGATGTTCCCTTAAAAGAATAGATTTGTAGCTATCCTACCGGATCTTTAGCAAAACTTCATTAAAATTCATTCCGTTTAGTAATTGTTAAATTTTGAAATTTTTAGTTTATTATTTTAATACATTTATTTCTAATTAATATCTTCGACAATGAAAAATGAAAAAAATTCAAATATTTAAAAAAATTTCATTTTTAGTTTTATCGGATGTTAAATTGAAATTCATAATTATTTTCCAGTAAAAATTGTCAATTTTTTAATTCTAAATTTGTAGTTTTTTTTCGCTATCGTGTAAAATTGGAGAAAAATGCGCTCAAATTCTATTTCATGAACTTTACAGAAACTTTTTAAATGTACGGTTCCTGTAGAATATAATTGTTTTGCCATCCCATGGGAACTATGCGTTTATTCTAGCCTTAAAAGTAAGCTATATCATTCTCCCCCAAACTACCACATTGCAAAAATCATATCAATTTTTAACTATGTGATAAACAAAAAAACATATCTATCCCACGGGAATGGTACATCTCTCCTGAGTAAAAAGTAGATCAAATCTTCATAAGGAAAACGAGTTAAGATTCTAATTCGTGGATTTTAGTGAAACTGCTTTTTAATAAACGGTTCTTATAGAATACATACTTGGTTTGCTATCTCATGGGAACCTTTTATTATTCCGGTATGAGAAGTAATCTATATCATTTTCTGGCCCCTAAACTACCACATTAAAAAAAAAAAGTTAATCTTTTGCTCTGTAAAAAACAAAAAAATATCTATCTCACGGGAACCGTACATTTTTTCCTGGATATAAAGTATACTATATGTTAAACCGGATTATAATCTATATCTATGCCAAGTTTCATTCAGATCCATCCAGTACTTTTTGAGTGAAAGAGCAACAAACATCCATTCTTGCAAACTTTCACGTTAAATATAAGTATAATAAATCATTTAGATTGGTGCATGACAAGTTCTACAATGAAAATACAAAATGCAAGACCCAGGCCAATCAACAAACACATAAACGGAACCAGCATATGCTGAATGGTGAAATTGGTGAATTTAACATCCGCTTGTCGTTTCGAAATATGTTTCAACACTTGCTCGTACTGAAGATCTCTGATAATTTTATCAACAATTCCAAACTCATACTGTCCAAACAACAGCCGCATAAACGCATCTTTCATCGGAAACGTTTTCAACACATAATACGGCATATATCGAACAATGCTTTGATCCTTGGTCATGTACAACATTTCTCGATTGGAACTATCGACAAAATATTCTGGTAATATATATTTCAATATCAAATTCGACATGGTAAAAGCCGTTTTTCGGTTTATTATGACATCATTCAAATCATCGAGCATACGAGGTTTCATCAATGGCTCGTCGATTAAATGCGTTTTGATGTAATTATATTCGTTAACTTCGCGCGTGTCACTTTCATTGTGCGGTTTGAAATATTCCAAGTTTGATGTGTATGAAAATTGAATCGATAAATTATTCGCAATGATATCATCGAAAGTTTTGATTTGACGTTCGTAACTAGGATTCGACAGTGTATCGACAAGTTTGGCTTGAAACGCGCTTGATATGATAAAGCAGACGTAGATCCAGAAAAAAAGGAAAAATCTCGATGAAAAGTTTGAGGAAATGCCTGGAACGCCTTGATTCAAAAATATGGTAACAATACTGAAAGTGCTGTCGCTGGACGATGCGTTTGTATATTTACGACGTAACATTTGAAATATGTGAAAGAGAAATGTTGTGATTGTTACAATTGCGACCAACATTAGCATCAGAGACACTTCGAAAATTCGAGTCATATTAATCCAGGTGGGCAACAGCCGGGCTCTGGGAACCCACAAATTATATTCATCGATATAAAACACCATGGATGTGTCGAATGGTTGTTTGATCGGCACAGCGTAATGGTTCAGGAAAAAATTATTTTGAAGTTTAACCTTTTCAATGGGACCATAGCATTTATCCTATTGCAAAAGCTCCATTTCAGGTGCATTTTAGTTAGGATGTTCGTGAAAACTTCAACAATGAGTCCTCGTTCTATCTTGTCACTAAGGATCGAAAATGGTGGAGTGTGTGTGATCCTTTGAAAGCTTACATCGATTGTATATGTGGTAGGTTTCTTAAAAAATCCTTGGCCTGTCTCATGTAACAAGTGCCCCTCAACACACACAGCCAATGGAATTATTTTAAAAGCATCCGTTTTTAATAAATCAACTCTCGTCAATTTTATCGCAAAAATATTATAATTACTACCATAGCTTTGAAAAACGATAAAATATTTCAAGTAAAAATATTTTATAACTTCTAAAAGAAATTCTAAATCCGTACCATTATTGAGGATGAAAATAGCTTTGGTGTCAATCGTCCATGATGGTACACTCACAGCAAGGTATATATTTGCTAAAATCAATCTTCTTTCAGGAATTGATATAATTGCATAGTCAAACGGTTTTTCCGAGATAGATACAATCTCAGGTTCCGTACATGAATTTCGTACGACGTAATTATTTTCCAAGGACGCCAACAAACTGGTCGCGATATCGGGATTTAAGGAGCACAGATCGACGAAAATTGTGTTATTACGTGGATCGATTGCATGTTTTTTTATTATATCTGCCACACATTGAAAGTGATTTGATTCAGATGAGAGAAGCTGTGCCAGAAACCAATTGTTGCATTCGGTAAACGTAAACACTATCAACAATTGGATAACTGATATAACCGTTAGCATGATCAAGCCTTAACTTTAGAACTAACGAGTCTTATATAAAAGTTGATTGAATTAAAGAGCTTTTATACCACCAGTTTTTACATGATTTTAATTTTATTAAAACCAATTGACCTAAGTACCAATTGGAGTTTTTGTATTAATATCGGTTTGATTATTTCAATACGATTAAGTTCCTGTTGTTTTTATATAGGCTAAATAACGCCTTGTTTACTTAATAGGATTGTATCGATATATAATCGATACGTTAACCATTTCTTGATATTCAATTTGGTTGAAATTTTCGAACAATTACATGTGTAAAAAACTGCAAAAAATGTTTAATTTCCCGACTTTTCTCTACTAAATGATGTATAAATTATTCCCATTATGTTTCCGAGTACTAATATCTATAGGTATAACAAAAAAAGTCTCATCAAAATCCGTTTCCAAAATTAACTTTTTTTAAGTGAAACTTTTTATACATCGTCTGAAATTTTTTGGCCTGTCTTTAGCATGTCGCTTAATGTTACATTCTCGGTAAGGAATCGGCAAAACTCGTATTATAGCTATATACCATGTCGTTTTATCAGGGTTGTTGCGCGAGTTATATTGCTGAATGGCTATTTTCCTCTCAATCACAACGCGACGTTTTAGTATATTATAAGTTCTCATTAATTGTCATTCATATTTGTATTGGTATTTGTGTGTTTTGATTAGTATATTGATAAAATATTGTTGTTCACTTATCATGATAGACAAAGATATAGCTAGTGAGAATAGTACGTAAATATCCGACGGTGAATCAATTTTACGCCGTAAGAGAAAGACTGCCGACAGAGTTCGTGTTTATTGAGACAGGAAAAAGGCTCCTTGTGAGTTGAATAAATTTTTATAGTGAATTTATTAAAATTATTAAAACTTTCTGTTGGTGCATATGTTTATGTATGTCGGAGCGATATGTTGTTTAGTATGATGTTTGTGTTAGTGTGAAGCCCTTTCATCCAGAAACAATTCCTTCGCCACAACAAACTTTATTTAACAATGATTGAACACGATAAAGTAATATTACAATAGATAACAACAGGCAGATGATCGATTTTACAATAATCAATAAATTCAATAATGAAAATAACATTCGATTATTAACATCAATAATAAAAATTCAAAATTAGTTGCAAGTAGTAGACAAATTGTGCCGAAGGCGTAGCAAATGGAGTTAGATGCAAAACCTAGAAAATCAATTATATCGTTTATTTTCATACCCTAAATCGAATAGTTTTCCGAAAATTTTCAGTTGCCTACTTAAATGCCTACAATCCGAAAAAAAGTTGCACTTCCATCGTGGTTTCGTAAAACTACAAAATAATTTTTTTTTTGTTGAAATTCGTTTAATTTAATTATCCATGAAAACCCACAAATGCTTACAATCATTTCAAAACTAGCTGATACCCGCTCGCTTCGCTGAGTGTATCTAAATGTAACTGATTGATTAAAAGATTCACTGCGTTCATAGCGAAATATAAAAATTAACTTGTTTTGACAGACAAAAATGATAGATACTTTCCGACTTTAGATCCGTTCATCAAAATTCGTTAAATATACTTTTTAAGAAAGAATCAGCTTCTATACGATTTTTAGTAAAAACCTGTACCTGTATTCCTTCCTTTAGGATTTAAACATTTTTCATACCAAATGTCATTTAAAACCGTTCAGCTATTTAAGGGGCCATCCATTAAATGCGCAAGGCGTTTTTTTCAATTTTTGAAATCCCACCCGCTCCCTTTTGGTAAGATGTCATGAGATTTAGCATAACCCTTTCCCCCACCCACAATCTAATGTGATATTTTTCAAAACAAAAAAATACGTGATAATTGGGAGACCTTCCCTATGCCCAAAGTAAGATTAGATGAAATTCGGCTCGACTCCATCGGCCTCCCGTAATAATTAATGGATGTTCCCTTAAAAGAATAGATTAGTAGCTATCCTACAGGATCTTTTGCAAAACTTCATTAAAATTCCATCCGTTAAGTATATAATTGTTGAATTTTGAAATTTTTAGTTTATTATTTTAATACGTTTTCAACGTTTAACTACTTTTCAAAAAAGAGATGTAAATGTCTCATATCAGCTTCTATACGATTTTTAATAAAAAAGTTACTGTATTCCTTCCTATAAGACTTGACAATCTTTCATACCAAATGCCATTTAAAACCGTACAGCTATTTAAGGGGACATCCATTAATTACGCGAGGCGGTTTTTGCGATTTTTGAAATACCATCCCCTCCCCTCTGGTAAGATGTCATGAGATTTGGCATATATCATTTCCCCAACCTGCAATCTTATGTGGTAATTTTTAAAACAAAAAATACGTGATATTTAGGAGACCTTCCCTTTGCCCAAAGTGAGATTAGATGAGATTCAGCTCGACCCCATCGGCCTCTGAACGCCTTACGTAATAATTAATGGATGTTCCCTTAAAAGAATAGATTAGTAGCTATCCTACACGATCTTTAACAAAACTTCATTAAAATTTGTTTCGTTAAGTAATTGTTGAATTTTGAAATTTTTAGTTAATTATTTTAATACGTTTATTTCTAATTAATATCTTCGACAATAAACAATGAAAAAATTCAAATATTTAAAAAAATTTCATTATTAATTTTATCGGATGTTAAATTGGAATTCATAATTATTTTCCAGTAAAAATTGTCAATTTTTTAATTTTAAATTTGTAGAGATTTCTTTCGCTATCGTGTAAAATTGGAGGAAAATGCGTTAAAACTCTATTTCACGAACTTTACCGAAACTTTTTAAATGTACGGTTCCTGTAGAATATAATTGTTTTGCCATCCCATGGGAACTATGCGTTTATTCTAGCCTTAAAAGTAAGCTATATCATTCTCCCCCAAACTACCACATTGCAAAAATCATATCAATTTTTAACTATGTGATAAACAAAAAACATATCTATCCCACGGGAATGGAACATCTCTCCTGAGTAAAAAGTAGATAAAATCTTTTTTAGAAAAATGACTTAAGACTCTATTTCGTGGATTTTAATGAAACTGTTTTTAAATACACGGTTCTTATAGAATACATACTTGTTTTGCTATCTCATGGGAACCTTTTATTATTCCGGTATGAGAAGTAATCTATATCATTTTCTGGCCCCTAAACTACCACATTAGAAAAAAAGAAGTTAATCTTTTGCTCTGTAAAAAATAAAAAAATATCTATCCCACAGGAACCTTACATTTTTTCCTGGATATAAAGTATACTATATGTTAAACCGGATTATAATCTATATCTATGCCAAATTTTATCCAGATCCATTCACTACTTTTTGAGTGAAAGAGCAACAAACATCTGATTTTACAAACTTTCACGTTTATAATATAAGTAAGATAAATCATTTAGATTGGTGCATCACAAGTTCTACAGTGAAAATACAAAATGCAAGACCCAGGCCAATCAACAAACACATAAACGGAACCAGCATATGCTGAATGGTGAAATTGGTGAATTTAACATCCGCTTGTCGTTTCGAAATATGTTTCAACACTTGCTCGTACTGAAGATCTCTGATAATTTTATCAACAATTCCAAACTCATACTGTCCAAACAACAGCCGCATAAACGTATCTTTCATCGGAAACGTTTTCAACACATAATATGCCATATATCGAACAATGCTCTGATCCTTGGTCATGTACAACATTTCTCGATTGGAACTATCGACAAAATATTCCGGTAATATATATTTCAATATCAAATTTGACATGGTAAAAGCCGTTTTACGGTGTATTATGACATCATTCAAATCATCGAACATACGAGGTTTCATCAATGGCTCGTCGATTAAATGCGTTTTGATGTAATTATATTCGTTAATTTCTCTCGTGTCACTTTCATTGTGCGGTTTGAAATATTCCAAGTTTGATGTGTATGAAAATTGAATCGATAAATTATTCGCAATGATATCATCGAAAGTTTTGATTTGACGTTCGTAGCTAGGATTCGACAGTGTATCGACCAGCTTGGCCTGAAATGCGCTTGATATGATAAAGCAGACGTAAATCCAGAAAAAAATGAAAAATCTCGATGAAAAGTTTGAGGAAATGCCTGGAACGCCTTGATTCAAAAATATGGTAACAATACTGAAAGTGCTGTCGCTGGACGATGCGTTTGTAAATTTTCGACGTAACATTTGAAATATGTGAAAGAGAAATGTTGTGATTGCTATAATTACGACCAACATTAGCATCAGAGACACTTCGAAAATTCGAGTCATATTCATCCAGGTGGGCAACAACCGCGCCCTGGGCACCCAAAAATTATATTCGTCGATATAAAACACCATCGATATGTCGAATGGTTGTTTGATCGGCAGAGCGTATTGGCTCAGGATAAAATGTTTGTGAAGTTTAGCCTTTTCAAGTGGACCGTAGCATTTATCCTGATTGCAAAAGCTCCATTTTAGGTGCATTTTTGTTAGGATATTCGTGAAAACTTCAACAAGTAGTCCTCGTTCTATCTTGTCACTGAGGATAGAAAATGGTGGAGTGTGTGTGATCCTTTGATAACTTACATCGATTGTATATGTGGCAGGTTTCTTAAAAAATCCTTGGTCTGTCTCATGTACCAAGTGCCCCTTAACGCACTCAGCCAATGGCATTTTTTTAAAAGTATCTTGTTTTAACACATCAACTCTCGTAAATCTTGTCATGAAAATATTAAAATTACTACCAACTCGTTGAAAAACGATAAAATATTTCAAGTAAAAAAATTGTATTACTTCTAAAAGAAATTCTAAATCCGTACCGTTATCGAGGATGAAAATAGCTTTGGTGTCAATCGTCCATGACGGTACACTCACAGCAAGGTATATACTTGGTAAAATCAATCTTCTTTCAGGAATTGAAATAATTGCATAGTCAAACGGTTTTTCCGAGATAGATACAAACTCAGGTTCCGAACATGAATTTCGTACGACGTAATTATTTTCCAAGGACGCCAACAAACTGGTCGCGATATCGGGATTTAAGGAGCATAGATCGACGAAAATTGTGTTATTACGTGGATCGATTGCATGTTTTTTTATTATATCTGCCACACATTGAAAGTGATTTGAATCAGATTCAGATGAGAGGAGCTGTGCCAGTAACTGATTGTTGCATTCGGTAAATTTGAACACTATCAACAATTGGATAATTGATATAACCGTTAGCATGATCACGCTTTGACTTTACAACTAACGAGTCTTATATAAAAGTTGATTGAATTAAAGAGCTTTTATACCACTAGTTTTTTATTTGATTAAAACCAATTGACTTAAGTACCAATTGAAGTTTTGTATTAATATCGGTTTGATTATTTCAAAACGATTAAGTTCCTATTGTTTTTATAGAAGCTAAATAACGCCTTGTTTACTTAATAGGATTGTATCGATATATAATCGATACACTAACCATTTCTTGATATTCAATTTGGTTGAAATTTTCGAACAATTACATGTGTAAAAAAACTGCAAAAAATGTTTACATCATGTAATTATTTATTGCTGAATATATAAGTAAAAAATATACAGGGTGGACCATTTAGTGTTTTCTTTTAAAAACTCCATTAAATGGTCACAATTAAATTTTTTTCCTATAATATGGCCTTATTAGCCTCCGATTATCTATATATCTACATATCTATAGACTGTAGAAGATTTTTGTCTGTTTGTTTGTTGTGCCTCTTTCACGATAAAATTACTGAACAAATTTTGATGAAACTTTTTTTTTATATAGCTATTAGTCCTCGGTAGTATAATGACTATAATTTATACAAAATTTAGTAGAGAAAAGTCGGTAAATTCAAAGATTTGTAATGTGATGTCAAAACCAACATATTTTTGTACACTTACATTGCAAACGCTGGCTAAACCTTACGAGATAAATCAAACTAATATGCGGCGAAATTGTGTGAAATCTTAAAAAGTTTGATAAAAAAATCAGCGACAGTATATGTGAACAACACGCGACTCCCATAGGATAGCATAACAATTGTAACCTACAGGAACCGTGTATTTAAAAAAATTTTCTTTAAAGTTCGAGAAATAGTATTTTAACGCATTTTCCTCAAGAAGGCCCGACCAATTTTAGACATTAGCGAAAGAAATTCTCTATAAAGTTTAAATTAAACAATTGACAAAATTTTACCTAAAAATAAATAAAAATTTCAATTTAACACCCGATAAAATTAATAATGTATTTTTTTTAAATATTTGAATTTCTGTACTGTTCATTGGCGAAGAAATTAATAAAAAATAGGTAAACGAATTAAAATAATACCTATATTAAATTTTTAAATAATTAACAATTATTGAACGGAACGAATTTCAATGAAGTTTTGTTAAAGACACCTCAGATCTTCATATATTATTGAATATCATTTAAATAAAAAACGACGGTTCCTGTAGGATAACTCCTAATATTTTCTACTAAAATTGCTGGGCTGTTTTAAATGACATTTGGTATGAAAGATTTTCAAATTTTCTTAAAGAAACCTTTTATATTTACATTTTTTAGTTTTAAGGATTTTGATGAACTTACTTATTATCTAAAGTTTGGAAGTATCTATCATCTTCTTTTTTTGTCAATCTTTTTCTGATTAATTTTTATATTTCACAATGAAGGTAGAGAATCTATTAATCAATCAAATAAATTTAGATACTCTCAGTAAAGCGAGCGGGTATCAACTTTATCAATCGTTTTCAAATTTTTACCTTTACTTCAAATCACAATCATTTTTACACCAGCTACTTATAGCGTTTTCATCTTTATTCCAAAATAATAATTTTATCTGTATTGGATAGTTAACTACAATATAATTTAACATTAACTTAGCAACGCGTAGTCGGGTCTACTATTATCTTACTAATATTAAAAACGTGAAAGTTTGTATGGATGTTTGTTGCTCTTTCACTCAAAAAGTACTGAACAGATCTGGATGAAAGTTGGGATAGATACAGATTATAATCCGGTTTATCATATAGTATATTTTATATCCAGAAAAAATGTACGATTCCCGTGGGAAAGATATTTTTTTGTTTTTACAAAGCAAAAGATTTTTCTTTTTTGTAATTTGGTAGTTTTGGGGCCAAAAAATGATATAGATTACTTTTAAGGCTAAAATAATGCATGATTCCCATGGGATGGCAATACAATTATATCCTACAGGAACCGTACATTTAAAAAGTGTCGGCCAAGGTCGTGAATTAGAATTTTTAACGCATTTTCTTTCAATTTTACACAATAACGAAAGAAATCTCTACAAAGTTGAAATTAAAAAATGGACAATTTTTACTGGAAAATAAATATGAATTTCAATTTAACACCCGATCAAATTAATAATGAAATTGTTTAAAATATTTGAATTTTTTCATTGTTTATTGTCGAAAATATTAATTAAAAATAAACGTTTTCAAATAATAAACTAAAAATTTCACAATTTAACAATTACTTAACGGAATAAATTTTAATGAAGTTTTGCTAAAGATCCGGTAGGATAGCTACTAATCTATTCTTTTAAGGGAACATCCATAAATTGAGTGAGGTGTTCAGGGACCGATGGGGTCGAGCCGAATCTCATCTAATCTTACTTTGGGGAAAGGGAAGGTCTCGCAAATATCACGTATTTTTTTTTTTGAAAAATATCACATTAGATTACGGGTTGAGGGAATGATATATGCCAAATCTCATGACATCTTACCAGAGGGGAGGGGATGGGATTTTAAAGTTCCCAAAAAACGCCTCGCGCAATTAATGGATGCCCCCTAAAATAGCTGTACGGTTTTAAATGACATTTGGTATGAAAGATTTTCAAGTCCTAAAGGAAGTAATACAGGTACTTTTTTACTAAAAATCGTATAGAAGCTGATGTTAGAGAGTTAACATATCTTTCTTGAAAAATAGTTTTACGAATTTTGATAAACTTTCTTTGGATCTAAAGTCTGAAAGTATCCATCATTTTTTTCTGTCAAGATAGATTAATTTTTATATTTCGCTATGAACGTAGGGAATCTTTTTTATTCAATCAGTTAAATTTAGATACACTCAGCGAAGCGCGCGGGTATCAGCTAGTAATATATAAAGACACGGAAGACTTAGTCACTGGTTTGACCTTAAAAGTTGCTTATAATACAATCAAAACTATACGAATCTTTACACAGATTTATTCACTGAAAAGAAATCAATATGGGAAAAAGAATAAAAATTTTTTTCCAACTTTTAAGACCCATATAATATCTTTAAATGTATATTAAACTGTGTTATATATAAGAAACAACCAACATGTTATAATATAATAATACCCATGAAAATTTTTAAGATAACAACAGCAAAAAAGAAATTCAAATAAGGTTGATAAAACATTTCTTCAGTGTTCTCACATATATAAAATAAACAGACACTCGTGAATTTGGACACACCGCCAATTCGAATCGAATCGAATTTCTAAAAATCCATAATTGGTGGAAGTCTCAGTCTTCCCATCAATTAATTACTAAGTATCAAATTTTTACTTGTCATGTATTCATTTAAGTGGCTCTTTAAGTCGATTTAGTCTTGGCGTTTTTGCCAATATCCAACCATTATTTCAAGAACAAACGTGCATGTAGCCAACGAAAGACCAATACCAAGACAAATAAATGCAACCAACAAATGTTTGACAGAAAAGGTTGTAAATTCAGTCTCTGGCGATAGCTTATGAAACCTATATTTCAAAAACTGATCATACTCAAAATCTTTGGTAATTTTCTCAATAATCCCACCTTCGACTTGACTATACAACAATCTATTAATCGATTCGGCAAATGGAAAAGTTTTCATGATATGAATCACACCGTAATAGGTCCTACTTCGATCATCCACTGCATATAACAATTCTTCATTGGAACTATCTAAAAATAGTTGCGGCATCAAATATTCAATGATTGCTTTTGAATATATCAAAGTAAAGTTTCTATTTTCGATAATGCTGTTAAGATCATCTAAAAGAGCGTTATCTTCCAATGTCGAGCTCATGGTATGTGACTTGACGTAGTTATATTCCTTGATTTCGTTTTCGGTCGAAGCGTTGTTGACATCAAAGAAGAGTTTATAACTGTCGTACGTCAATTTCAGTGATAAATTATGCTCCATTATATCGTCAAAGGTTTTGATTTGTTTTTCATAGGTAGGATTGGTTAAAAAATCGACCAATTTGGCTTGAAAAGCGGTCGAAATGATGAAACAAATATAGATCCAACAAAATAGTAGTCCTCGCAAGAGGGTGTTGGACGGAACTGAAACACCTTGATTCAAAAAAACTGTAACGATTAGAAAGGCATCAGTTGATATTGCTGATAGATTTCGTTTAATTGGCCGATTAAACATGAGCCATAGGAGGATCATCAAGACGATGGCTGGAATCAAAATAAGAACCAAGGAAAGTTCGAAAATTTGAGTCAAGTTTTTCCAGGTCGGAAGCTTTCTGGCTATTGGCACCCAAAAGCTATGTTTATGGAAGAAGTATACCATCGAGAGTTCGTACTCTTTCGCATTAATACCGGCATAATACAATATCCTTAATTCACGATCAGCATTTTTATTGCTCCTGCTTCTACATTCTTTTTCGACGCAAAATGTGAGATCAAGTCCTAGACGAGTGTAGATATTTTTTAATACTTGTACAACAGTTCCGTCCCATTCTGTCTCGGTTTTTTTAAAATATAACGGTGGTGCTAGTAAACTGCTTACAGAAGTCTGGACTATGCTTTTCATAAAAGTATCCTTAAAAAATCCATCGTTGGTTACATTAGAAATTTGACCGTTTTTATAGATCCCGATTGGGATTTTTTTGTTGGACAATATTCCATCCATATCATCTTTCCTGTACACTCTGGCGATCGTAAAAAATCTTATGTCACGAGAAAAAGCTTGAACCATCAAGAAATTGGTTACATAATTAAAATCTAAGATATATCGAACTATTCCATACTCAATTGGCTTGTTCACAATCAAAATTGACTTCACTTTGGACGTCCACAAATGCGACTGGAATATTTTGAAAAACGATTCCAAAAACTGGTCTTCGTTGTAAATTTGTATAATGGCATAGTCGATGGGTTTGTAATCATTGGACAGCCGAGCGGTTCTTTGGCATAGATTTTGAAAGATTAAAATATTTTCGGGATACGACAACGTTCTGGTTGCATCCGCGCTCAGACCACAGATGTCGATAAAAATCGAATTATTGTTCGAGTTATTCGAATCAAGTCTGATTATTTCAAAGGCACTTTTCAGCAAGTCTAACTTGAGTATATCGCGAATGTTTTCCGTTTTGATTATTTGACATGATATTTTCTCAAAGAGAATTAAAAAAATTAAAATTTTTAAGAGAATAATTTCTTTCGACATTGTCTATCTTATGAATAGATCATACATTAAACAAGCCTTGAAAAAATAAATTTGAAGCTTTTATAAGTAAATACTAACAATTTTTTACAAACTTTGACTTTTTAAATGTAAAGCTCTTTAAAACTTTTCTTTTAAACAGAATAATATCATTTTTTCGTTTGAACGAGTTAAAAATTTTTTATGTTCGAAAGCTTTTTACCAAGTTTTAGTTTATGTTAACTTTATCGGTTTTAACTTTTGATCAATCAAATGTTATGTTTGACAATTTTAAAACCATAAACTTTGCCTCTGTTAATGTTTATAAAAGGTTTACTGTATTAGTCTTGAAAGAAAAGTTGTTCTTGTTAAAAATGTATTAACATTAATTTTATAACTACTCAAAGCATTTGTAGTAAAAAATTAAATATATCTATAAATGTATATAATGAAACTGTAGAAGATTTTTTTCTGTTTGTTATGATTGTGCCTTTTTCACGCAAAAATTATCGAACAGATTTTGATGAAACTTTTTTTGTTATATAACTATTAGTCCTCGGTAACATAATGGCTATAATTTATAGATAATTTAATAGAGAAAAGTCGGGAAATTCAAAGATTTGTAATGTGATGTCATAACAAACATATTTTTGTGCATTTACATTGCAAACGCTAGTTAAACCTTACGAGATAGATCAAACTTATATGCGGCGAAATTATGTATCTTAAAAAGATTGATAAAAAAGTCCGCGACGATATATGTCTATCTCCTAAGGATAACCCACAAAAACCATTTTTATCTTTTACAAATGACAAAAAAATTATGTTGGCATAGCAGCTGGCTATTGTACGCCGTACGTATTGCCTGTTTTATTGGTATCTTCTTCTATATTTTATAACAATTTTATGTTGGCCTTTATTCTGTACCAATTGAGCTCAAATTTTGATACATTATAAAATCGGGCTCTAGAATAGTTTTTATCTGTATTTTGCGTCAGTAATACATAGTGAAAAACAAGTGAATCCCATAGGATAACATAAAAATTGTTTCCTACAGGAACCGTGTATTTGAAAAAAGTTTCGTTAAAGTTCGCGAAATAGCATTTTAAAGCATTTTCCTCAAGAAGGCCTGACCAATTTTACACAGTTATGAAAGAAATTCTCTACAAAGTTTAAATTAAACAATTGACAAAATTCTACTGAAAAATAAATAAGAATTTCAATTTAGCACCCGATAAAATTAATAATGAAAGTCTTTTAAATATTTGATTTGCTGTATTGTTAATTGTCGAAGAAATTAATTAGACATACGTAAACACGGGAAAGAAGTTAGCGAAGAACTTTTTTTTTTTTTTTTTTAATTAAACTATATGCTAAAAAATTGCTCCTCAAATGCCCTTCAGAATCTGCAGTTGCTCCAGGTGTAATGTTAACCGTTAAGTAGTTATTTAATTTTTTAAAAATTAGAAAACTCAATAATTAAATCGATATGAAATCCAAGTTAATAATTTTTAGTTAAGTTTTTTTGTTCAAAATATTACTCTAGTCTCCAAAAATGCTCTTTCTGAATGCGCATTTGCTCCAGGCGTAAAGTTAACCGTTAGTTAGTTAATCAATTTGTTAAAAATTAAACAAACCCAACAATTAAATTCGCTATAAAATCCAAACAATTATTTTTATTAAGTTTACTTTTTAAAAAAATTGCTCCTTAAATGCTCTTTCCAGTTTCACAATTGCTCTAGGGGAAAAGTTAACCGTTAATCAATTTAATTTTTGAAAAATTAGAAAACTCAACAATTAAATCGCTATAAAACCCCAGTTACTAAATAATATATTTTTCTTTAAGTTTTTCTGTTCAAAAAATTGCTCCATAGATACTCTTTCTGGATCCACAATTGCTCCAGGTGTATGATTTACTGTTAATTAGTTATTCAATTTTTTAAAATCAATTTATTAAAAATTGAATTTCTATTTACCTATTAATTATACACCTGGAGTAATTGTGTATTTGAAATGAGCATTGAAGCAGCAAATTTTTGGAAAAGAAAACTTTAAAAAAATATTAGTTTGGATTTTATAGCGAATTTAATTGTTGAGTTTTTAATTGTTTAAAAATTGAATAACTACTTAACGGTTAACTTTACGCCTGGAGCAAATGCGCAATATGAAGAAGCATTTGAGGAGAAATTTTTTAGCATATAGTTTAATAAAAAAAATAAAAGTTCTACGCTAACTTCTTTCCAGTTTCGAAACACGTATAAAATTTTTTTTAAAATTATTAAATAATTCACAATTACTGAACAGGACAAATTTTAATGAAGTTTTGTTAAAGATACCCCAGATCTTAATATATTATTGGATATCATTTATTCTAAAAGAAGGACGGTTCCTGAAGGATAGCTCCTAATATTTTCTACTAGAATAGCTGAACTAATTTAAATGACATTTGACAAAATCTTATAGAATCTGTAAGATAGCTAATATGTCTTCCTAGACAGAGAGAAGACTGAGAGAGCCAGATCGCATGAATACACGCGCTGCCATCTACTTCGAGTAGAGGTGTTTGGAACTATTCCTTAGTTTGTTTGTGTTCCTTTCTCCACCGTTCTACACTCGGAACGTCTGCCATAGAGAAGATTCTCTCTGTCAAAACATACTCGGAACTCTTTTTTTTTCTCTCTCATGAGCATAGATAAGTCGTAAGCTATCGCTATTTAAGTTGAGAATTATAGCTCTACTTATTTTGCCATAGCTTACGACTTATCTATGCTTATGAGAGAGAAAAAAAAAGCGTTCCGATTATGTTTTGACAGAGAGAATCTTCTCTATGGCAGACGTTCCGAGTGTCGAACGGTGGAGAAAGGAACACAAACTGACTAAGGAATAGTTCCAAACACTCCTAGTCGGAGTAGATGGCAGCACGTGTATTCATGCAATCTGGCTCCCTCAGTCTTCTCTCTGTCCTAGAAAAGTAGTTTTAAGGATTTTGATGAATATACTTAGGATCTAAAGTTTGAAAGTATTTATCACCTTTTTCTTTCAAAATATTATAGATTAATTTATAAGGTAGGGAATCGTTTAATAAATTAAATAAATTTAGATACTCTCAGCAAAGCGAGCGGTTATCAACTTTATCAACCTTTTTAAACAATATAATTTCTTTAAAAGTGCATAAAATAGTGTTATAATAAATTCAATTAACAGGTGAGATAATATCTGAACATTTTTAAGGCTACAACTACAAGAAAAAGATCAACTCACAACAGTTTAATACAGAACAAATGGTAATATGTACGTTACATCAGACGCGTAACATTTAACAAAATAGGCAAACACAGTTTAACCCTAAAAGAACACGAGCGAGTAAGGAACTATAAAGATATAAAAGTTCTCTACATTTGAATGTAGATTCATAATTTGAGAGGATCTGAGAAATTGGATAATTTAGAAGCACGTCTTAAGAATTGCTCAAAACGTCCTACCACTACTTAGGGGTGGAATTTCGAATAATTCTTTCTTGGATGGGTTAACACAGTTTTCTCAAGAATCAAACTGAAGATACTCGTTTCGATTAGTCTCGACGTTTTCGCCAATATCCAACCATAATTTCAAAAATAAAGGTGCATGTAGCCAATGAAAGACCAATACCAAGACAAATAAACGCAATCAACAAATGCTGCACGGAAAACTTGGTAAACTCAGCCATCGGTGGTGGCTTATGAAACCGATGCTTCAAAAACTGTTCATACTCTAAATCCTTGGTAATTTTTGTAATGATTCCTCCCTCGAACTGGCTGAACAACATCTTATTGACCGCCTCGGCAAATGGAAAAGTTTTCTTGATATGAAGCACACCATAATAAACTCTACTTCGATCATCCACTTCATATAACAATTCCTTATTGGAACCATCTAAAAACAGTTGCGGCATCAAATATTCAATGATTGGCTTGGCATATACCAAAGTAAAGTTTCTATTTTCGATGATGTCCTTGAGGTCATCAATAAGAGCGTTGTGTCGTAATGTCGACTTTATGGTATGTGACATCACATAGTTATATTCCTTGATTTCGTCCTCGCTCGAATCATTGTTGATATTAAAGAAGAGTTTATAATTGTCGTACGTTAATTTCAGTGATAAGTTATGCTCCATTATGTCGTCGAAGGTTTTGATTTGTTTTTCATAACTGGGATTGGTCAAAATATTGACCAGCTTGGCTTGAAACGCGGTCGAAATGATGAAACAAATATAGATCCAACAAAATAGGAGTCCTCGAAAGAGGGTGTTGGACGGAATCGAAACACCTTGACTCAAAAAAATTGTAACGATGAGAAATGCATCAGTTGATATTGCGGAAAGATTCCGTTTAATTGGATGATGAAACATGAACCATACGAGGGTCATCAAGACTATGGCTGGAATCAAAATAAGAACCAAGGAAAGTTCGAAAATTTGAGTCAATTTTTTCCAGGTGGGAAGCAATCGGGCTGTTGGCACCCAAAAACTGTATGTGTCGAAATAATATACCATTGAAAGCATGAACTCTGTGGCATTCGTATTGGCATAATGCAATATTATAATTTCTCGATCTACCCGATTAGCTATGATGTCGCGTTCACATTCTTTCTTGTAGCAAAATTGAAGGTCAAGTCCTAGACGAGAGTAGATATTTTTCAATACCTGTACAATCATTCCGTCCCATTCCTTCTGGGTCGTCTTAAAATGTAACGGAGGTGTTATTAAACTGTTAACATACGTCCGAACCATGCTTTTCGTAAATGTATCTTTAAAAAATCCATCGTTGGATATATTAGAAATTTGACCGTTTTTATAGATCCCGATTGGGATTTTTTTGTCGGACAATATTCCCTCCATATCATTTTTCGTGTACAATCTGGCGATCGTAAAAAATCTTATTTCACGAGAAAAAGCTTGTAACATCAAAAAATTGGTTACATAATATAAATCTAAGACATATCGAACTAGTCCATAGTCAAGCGAAGACTTGTTCACAATTAAAATTGGTTTCACTTTGAACGTCCACATATACGATTGGAAAATATTGGCAAACGATCCAATAAATTGGTTGGTGTTGTAAATTTGTATAATAACATAGTCGATTGGTTTGTACTCATAAGAACGCCGAGCGGGTCTATCGCATAAATTTTGAAAAATCAAAGTATTTCCCGAAAACGATAACGTTCTGGTGGCATCCACGCTCAGACCACAGATGTCGATAAAAATCGAATTATTGTTCGAGTTATTCGAATCAAGTCTGATTATTTCAAAGGCACTTTTCAACAAGTTTAACTTTAGTGTATCGCGAATATTTTCGGTTTTGATTATTTCACATGATATTGGCTCATAGAAAATGAAAAAAATTAAAATTTTAAGGAAAATGAAATTTTTCGGCATTGTAATGATTCGAACTTAAACGAGCTTTGATAAAATCAAGTTGAAACTTTTATACATAAATACATGCAATGATCAAGAAACGTTGAATATTTAAATTTAGTGCTCATTAAAACTTTTCTTTAAATAAAATAATTTTCTCGTTAGATTTAAATGAGTTGAAACCTTTTTATCGTTAAAAGGTTTTTTAGACGTAATTTTAATATTTTATTGTTTGCATTAGACCAGTGCTTTTAAACTTTAAAAATAGTAAAAAGGAACAAAATTATAGTAGGATGAAACCCATTGGAAAAGGAAGAGAATATAACAAAAATGAAAGAAAATATAAATTTAGCTCAATCTGAGGTGGGGAAGTGGAAAAGGGGGGCGTTTTTAAGAGTAGAATTGGTTTATTGGGATTTCCGACTAAACTACAATTCCTATGAAAAAAAGTTAAATTGCATAGTTGTGGGTAATAAGAAGATCTATAACTTTTCTACTAACACTTTTTTCACATAACATCAAATTTATGTAAAAAATTTCAATAACCAAGTTTTTTATTTTTATCTTTTAGAAAAAAAAAGAAATTTCACAAAATTTGGCAAAACTTACCTCTTAATGTCCCAAACAAACTGTAATTTTTTTGATTTAAAATATTATTTTTTTCACCTAATAATGACTTAACATCGAAAAAGCACCCTAATTTTCAATCGAAAATTCTCACGTCAAAACACCTGATTTTTAAAAAAGTCGCTTAATTATTTGTTCGTTGAAACCTCTACTTTCTGGTGATGCAACAAATATATACGTTACAATGTTAAATGTTTTCAGAAAATTCAATATTTAAAGTGTAAATTTTAATAAATTGTACAGAATACAATTGTACATAACACAATTTTGAGCAGTTTATTAAAATGTACACTTTAATTATTACATTTTCTAAGAACATTTAACATTGTAATGTATTTATTTTTTGCACCATCAGAAAGTAGAGGTTTAAACGAACAAAGGGCTGACCGACTTTTAAAAAAATCAGATTTTTTGACTTGAGAATTTTCGATTGAAAATTAGGGTGCTTTTTCAATATTAAGTCAAAATAAGGTGAAAAAATAAATATTTTAAATAAAAAAAATTACAGTGTGTTTGGGACATTAAAAGGTAAGTTCTAACCGAATTTCATGTAAAAAATTTATTTTTTTGTAAAAGATAAAAATAAAGAACTAAAAACGTGGTTTAGTGAAATTTTTTACATAAATTTTGAGGTTATTTGAAAAAGGTGTTAGCTCAAAAAGTTTAGTATATTATTTATCTACAACGTTGTTATTTAACTTTTTTCCATAGGACTTGTAGTTTTGTCGGAAATCGAGATAAACCGTTTCTACCCTTAACCCTTAGACCCCAAATGCAGATTGTGTGGGGTTAGGGAGGAAAACACGAGTGGCGACACCTGTATGGGATAAATGACGCCCAAACAGGCCATATTGTGCAAAGAGAATACAATAAGCCTAAGAATGCAGGACGGGGGGAACGAGCCCTAACCTGGTTTTTGGCATAAGAGGGAAAAAAAAAAGTCAAACTGAAATCAAGGTTCCATGCATTTTGATTCCTTGACAAAATATCCCCATGACAAAATATCCTCAGACAAAAAGTCCTCTTAGACTAACTGCAAATCGTATTTGTAGCATAATTTTTATGTTAAAACAATTAGTTTTGTCTAAAACTTCGCGGTGTCTAGAAGTGCACATTCAGTCAATGAATGAAAATCGAATTTTTTGTCCACGGAATTAATCAGAGTGCTCTTTTATCAGAAAGTTGTGAGGTTTAGAAGTTGCATGAAATATTTTATCGCAAATATTTTTGTCAGGGGATCAAAACGCCTGATACCGAAAACAAGAATAGGTACCAATATTGAAGTTACAGTGACATCAAGTCAAGAGACAATGTTCAAGACAAAATATAAAAAAGCAAAAATTATTTTTTTTCCTTTATTTTTTTTTACTTTTACGATTTTTAAAAAAACTACATTTGTGTCAAGTAGTAAATTTTAGATGCAGATTTAGCATCCTAGCGACTTGACCAACTATTTCTGAACTTTTCTTCTGCCAAAACACCATTTGATTGGACTAAAATTTGAAGTTAAATTTTTTTTTTCTAATACCACTTGCATGATTAATAGTTTGTTGAAAATTACGTTCGAAATTCTTTAATTGTTATGCTTAGACTAAAAAAATTTAATCCTATACAAAGACGCCAGAATTTATAATAAATTTGATAATGCAACATTTACACAAATCGATTTAGAATTGGAGCACTGAACGTTCAAGGTTTTTACATCGCTTCATTTAAATAAAACGAGGACATTTTAGATCTATAATTTCTCATAATAAAAATAAAAAATTTCTATTAAAACATGAAAATATTTCAAAGAAATATCCTGCACATTTTCCATTTAAAGCAGCGATAATTTTATTCAATATTTTCCACACAAAATCCTCCTCTATTTATGTACACAGGTAATATTTTTTCAAGTTGTACAAATAAAATATAATTAGCATCATCATAATTTGAAACTAATAACTTTGCAGATAATATTTGCATTTTATAGACACCGTAATTATATGGTTTAGCATTGGCGACCCGCTGGTTTTTGCGTCAAAATTTTAATTTATCAAAAATTTATTGTTTACTTTTTCTATATATGAGATTTCAATAACGCCATATATCTCATGAGTTACACGAAAAAAAAATAAAAATTATGTAAACATTGCTTACATTTGGAGACTACCTGAATAAATATGAAGTTAACACACATTTTATATTTCTATCTAGAAAAAAAGCTAAACAAATATCGTAAAAAATTTTTTTTAAAAATATTTAATTAAAAACCGTGAAAGAATTTATGTTAAGAACGTTTTTTTTCTTCTATTTATATCTAGTTGAAGAAATAGATTCATGTTGTGCAATCGATTATATATTTGAGTTTCATATTGTTCTCGATGGTAGATTACATCTTCTTAACGATTAAATTAGAAAGTAAAAGCATCATAATCATTATTTCGTCACGTTATATATTTAAATATTTAAACATTGATTTATTCGGTCATTAGTTTACCGATAACTTTTACTAGAACATTTAAATCCATTCGCTTGGGATTAATCAATGAGAAAATCTTCACTATATGATTTTCATTGTATAGAATTTGTAATTTTGTTCTAATATGTACAAGTTTTAAATGGTTGATTGATCAATTGCATTTAGAGACTTCTAATGTGGCTTTACTACCATGGACCCCCATTTTATGGTCAAAGACCTGAAATTATTAATGCATTAGTTTTGCGCAAAAGGGTCTAGCCGAATAAGCCTATCTGAGCGGGCCCAGAGTGTTTTTAGCCTGACGTTTATTTTTTTCTTTTCCACATATACCTCTAGGTGGAAGTAGTAAGTATACTTGATATAAGACCGCTACTAGAGGGGTTACAACCCTTAAATTAATTTTTTTTTCTCCGAAACTAATAAATATAACGGAAAAAAATTTTCAAAATAACATTATAATTAATAAATTCTATATTTTGTATTTTTTTTGTGCTTACATCAAAATATTTAAGTGGTAAAAAAAAATGAAATATTTAAGAGGCTGTTTTTATACCTCCCTCTTAGTTGGCACCTACCAAAAAAATATATTTTATGCAACTATTAAGTAACTACGTACCATGAAAATTTCGAAAAAATCGATTTCGTGGAACATACTTAAAAAAAATATTTTATATAAATATAATATATTAAAAAAAACAACAAATTCATTAAAAAATTTTTTTTTTAATTCTGAAAAGTGTTTTTTTATAAAAAATAAAGTTAAAAAATACAACTTGAGGTATATGTGGAGAAAAACAAAACAAACGTCAGGCTTAAAAACGCCCTGGGCCCGCTCAGATAGGCTTATTCGGCTAGACCCTTTAACCTTTCTTAGGTATAACATTTTCCATTAAAATTTGCACGAAACAAACTTTTAATATTCCAAAAATTGGAACTCAGATATTATAAAGATTTTTTTTCCTTTATTATTTACAAGTTGATACCCGCCCGCTTCGCTGGACATGGCTAAATTAAACTGATTGATTAGTAGAAACCGTCATCGTAAAATAAATAAAAGCTATGTTGGCATAAAAAGCAAATAGTTAGGTATTCCTCAGGAATCGAAAATTTTCCAGAGTTCTAAATATATTCGTATTTTTACTTGTCTAGAAACTTCACTATTTGCAGTTTAGTCATCTTTCAATGGATTATTACCCGTAATTTACGTTTGAAATACTTAAAACAGCTGATAAGTTGGGTGTATAAGATATTATTTTTTTTGTTCTAATTCACCCCTATATAACCCCTCTACGAATCGAACACCTATCGGCTTCACATCTCTAATTGTAAGTCAAACTCCCAATCAGGATCACTTAAATCGAACTGTGCTTATTTGCTCTTAGGGGTGTCATTTTGGAACTTGGATATTTATTGAAGATTGAAATCATATTCACTGCAGAGGATTTCCTAATTACTCCAAGTTCTACTCTCAATGAATAGAACAATGGATAAATAAAACTCTTCCTTCGATAATTCGAACGTTTACTGAACTGAACTGTAGATACGTCATAAGATAACTACCATCAAATTAACTATGGCTTTATGGTATTTAAGAGTTCAACTTATCGAGAGTTCACTGGATTTGAAATTCATTACATAAAAATTTCTTCATAATATTAAAATATTAAGACCTGAGGATTAGTGTTGATAAATTAGTAGTAGAGCATTATATTACGTGGAGTTCCTTGTTGCTATGAAAACTAAAAACAGCAGATCTGACGTCACATTTTTTCATTAAGATTTCGTTAAGATTATTTTATAATCGTTTTTAGTATTTTTCGTTACTTAATATTTATGTTTCTCGCCGTTTAAACCTTTCCTGAACTTCTACAAATATTTCAAGATCAAAATTAGTAAAATCGGCCCAGCCATTCTCGAGTTTTAGCGAGACTAACGAACAGAAATTGATTTTTATATATACAGATTTCCAATCTGTATACACACTCATACGATGAGCAAATGGGTTGTAAGATCTAAATTAAAATCATTTTAATTTAAGGTCTTAGAGATGGTCTCTTAGCCATTGTCGCTTTAAACGAAGTGAAGGATTTTTTGGGTGTTGAAGAAAGAATTTGAACGTCTGGATTAGAATGGGAAAATAATTTGTCATGGAATTAATAAGTTCGGAAATATAAGGAACGTTAAGGTTTCTATGAATTACTTTATTTCTGATATAATAAGTAGCGTTTAGGATTTTTCGAAGGACTTTTAACTGAAAGAATTGGATGCGTTTGATATTATAAGGTTTAGTGGAGCCTCACAACTCTATTCCATATGTCAAAATAGGTCTAATAAGGGATTTATATCAAATAAATTTAGTTGGTACATCTATGGGAGATTCTGGTCCTAGAAAGTCTTCTTAGGAGTCCAAAGCGTCTGTTAAGGTCTTGTCGTTTCAGTCTTGTTCCACGTAAGTCGACTATCCAGGCAAAACCCTTGATAGGGACCCTCCGTGGAGGTCATTAGTAGTTCATTTTTTTTCCACTTTATTTATTTGCAAACTGTCCTTGGACATTAAGCAAATATGATGAATGCACAGGTGGGAAAGACCGCACCCCCTAAAAGGGGTTAGTGGTTCTTTGAAAGGTAACTCCAGAAATGAGGCGCGATTCAACCCTCGATGGTGGCCGGAATTATCCAGGAGGTTGACAGCCAGATAGTTGGGGTGTTCAGCCACTGCAAGTAAAGTGGTTCGTTGTTGTAGGTTATCGGGGGGCATTTAAAGTCTGTTTAGAGTAAATGTTACATTGATGCATTTACTTTTGTTTATTTTCACTTTCGATTTCTGGCACCAGTTGGCTATAAAATCGAGGTGTTCTTTTATTTTTTTTATTAGTGGCTTGAAATAGATTTGGGTCGGGGCAAAGATGGCAGTATCATCTGTGTAGGTAGTTATCATTATTCGAGGATAGGTTGGGGTGTCAGATCTATAGATATATGGTATAAAAGATGGGGCCCAGCATACTTCCCTGAGAAACTTCGGTTAAGGTCGATTTAAGGGGAGAAAATTCAGAACCGCATCATGAAGAAGTAATGTACTATAAATGCTAAAGCAGCATAAAATTTTTGTAATAATCATGGTTTAAGAAATAATTAATAAAAATTCAGATCCTTCTTATTTCGTATTGATATATATAGTTAGAGGTTTGAGGTATTGGTTACCTGATAATCTGTTTGTTTTGGAAATAGATTTTCTGGTTCCACAAATTTTAGCTTCCTTTGTAAAACTTAATAATAGTCATATTAAAATCAATCTAATTCTTGACACTTAAGAAAAATTCTAAACTATTATAAGAGATCATTTGCCCACCAACAAACAGTTATAAAAATACTATGTAATAATTTAGATTTCTCTTAAATAAAAGTCGAAAAACTGGAAATAGATCACTCATTATACACTAATAAAAACGAGTTGCAAAATTTTTTGTCGGTCCATTCATTTGTAAACCATTAAAAATCCAATGACCACACAATGTGCCTCAAACCCTGTTCATTTTATAACGCCTATAAGTCTCTTAATGTTTTGATTGTATTACATTTTTATTAAAATTTAACGACTTAACAATTTGACAATGTTTTTTTTCGTACACGATTATAGATTTGATTTGGTCATTAACTCAAATTCATCGCGATTCTAAATCTCAAAATATTGAATGACTCATCATTAATACCGATAAAAGATGCAATTCATTAATAATCTTTAATATGAAAGATTAGATTTCATTCATCGTCAAAGAAATGGTGCTTGTAAGATGAAATGTAATGATTTAAATTTAAAAAAAAATCAGTCAGTTTCGTTTTTTGGTTGACATTAATCTTCCTTCTCAAAACAACTTGCGTTTTTTTTTTTTCAAGGATCAACCACTTTATTTCATTGCAAAACGTCACTCGATAACCAGAGATAATTTAAAACCAGTTACTCTGTGTTTAGACCGCGCAACGGAAATAATAATCGCTAAACTTTTTCTGTGTTATTTTTTTTTAAATCTGACAAATACAAAAAATACGATTGCTAAATATTTTAGATAACTCTTAGTTGTCGGTTTGCGAAATGAGTTTGAGTGACGTATCATTCATTATGGAATTCGCTGAACTTGTTAATTTATTTTATGCTAATACCCTACGTCTCTTAAGCCGGAATTAAAGTAGATTATTTTATCGTTGACTGAGTGATGAAAAAATCAACTTCGATTTATGATACGAATTTTATCATACTAAGTATGTGGGAAACTTTTATTTTATGTGAAAATTTTCAGTTTTGTTTAAGTGAAAATTTTAACTGGTGTCAAATACAACTTAAGTAATGTACTTTATATACCAGGGTAGATAATTTTTGAAAAGAAAAAAATTTTTAGTAGGACGAAAACCATTAGAAAAGGAACAGAATATAACAAAAATGAAAGGAAAAATAAATTACCGTCGTTCTGTGGTGGGGAAGTGGAAAAGGGGGGTGTTTTTAAGGGTAGAAACGGTTTATCTCGATTTCTGACAAAACCACAAGTCCTATGGAAAAAAGTAAATGGCAAAGTTGTAGATAATAGTTGGTCTACAACTTTTGTGCTAACACTTTTTTCACATAACCTCAAAATTTATGTCAAAAATTCCAATAACCAAGTTTTTAATTTTTTTTTATCTTTTGCAAAAAAAAATGTCTTATGAAATTTTGTAAAAATTTACCTTTTAATGTCCCGAACACACTGTAATTGTTTTGATTTAAAATAATCATTTTTTTAAAATGTATGTTACATAACAAAATGTTGAACAATTTATTAAAATTTACACCTTAATTATTGCATTTTCTGAGAACATTTAACATTGTAATGTATATATTTTTTTTGTACCATTAGAAAGTAGAGGTTTCAATAAACGAAAAGCTTACCGACTTTTTCGAAAAAATCAAATGATTTTACGTGAGAATATTCGATTGAAAATAAGAGTGCCTTTTCAATATTAAGTCAAAATAAGGTGAGAAAATAAATATTTTAAATCAAAAAAATGACAGTGTATTTGGGACATTAAAAGGTAAATTTTTACCAAATTTCATGAACATTTTTTTTTTTGTAAAAGATAAAAATAAAAAACAAAAAACTTGGTTATTGAAATTTTTCACATAAATGTTGAGGTTATGAGAAAAAAGTGTTAGGGCAAAAGTTGTAGATCTTCTTATTACCTACAACTTTGCTGTTTAGTTTTTTTCTATAGGACTTGTAGTTTTGTCGGAAATTGAGATAAACCGTTTCTACCCTTAAAACACTCTCCTTATCCACTTCCCGACCACAGATCGACCGTTATTAATTTTTCCTTTCAACTTATAATATCTTCCTTTTCTAATGGGTTTCACCCTACTATAATTTTTTTTAGATTCAAAAATTATCGAGCCTGATCGTTTTATTATAACTGTACAAATCTTATTGATAAATCTACCGAATTGAGCTGAATCCTTAAAATACTTAAATACTTTCGAAATACTTAATCCTCAATTGATAATAGAGTTTCGTATGAGCTTAGCTCTTTAATGGGGACCCACCAATTATAAATTACCATTACTTAGTCTTAAGTTACTGATTGAGCTTTTCTCTTATTTCATGATCTATTTCGAAAATAGTTAAGTTAACAAAATTTTGCTAACGTTCAAAATTGTAGAAAATGTTATGTTCATCAAGTCTCCAATTTTTCTAGAGCCTCACAACGGCCATAAAATTCAAGAAAACGAGATATTTATTATTTTTTACAAAAGCTTAATTTTTGTAAGCTTTGAGCTTGAATATTTTGACTAATACATTCAAAAATAAACGGAATTTTTAAGTCAACTTAAAAAATACCAAAAAGAAGCTAACTTCAAAATAATAAATCGATAATAATATTCGAAATAAAAAGTACTCTTTGGTCCCGGATAAAACTGTAAAAAACGTCAACTAGTTGGTTCATTTACTATGTGTAAAATCCAATTATTTTTTTGTTTAGTAATTACTCTTCAATAGGAACCAAGTATTTCTACGGGATAGTGATTTAAATATTTTTTCCGCAATAAATAAATTTTTTAAGTTAGAAACCAGATTTTTTATAAGTAATCCTGTAGGAAAGAAACATTTTTCCTGGATAAAAAAGTAGTATTGGCAATCTTTTTGCAACCTGTTTTGAGTCAAAAAGAAGTCTGATAAAAACCAACAAACAGATAATAAAAACAATTCTACAAAAACGGTTCATTCTTAATATTAACATTTATAGTCTCTTATTCTATAAACTTGGGTCCGAAACAGTTATTGAACTTTTTTAAAAAGTTTTAGTTTAACAGTTAAACTGTAAACATAAAAGTTCCACCAGAACTTTTATTAAAATAGTTTTATAAAAATTTTCTTCAGTACTTATGCCAAAAGAACTGTTTGATAAAAATTCTGTTAATAAAAGTTTCGAGAAAACTGTTAAAAAAGTCCTGAAAATAGAAGTTCTTACTAGATATAATATCTTGAAAAACGTTCAAATTAACTTATATGATTTTACTAAGGAACTAGAGATTTGTTCTAGAATATTCATAACAAAGCCATCAAACGTGAAAAACAACGATCGCAGAACATCACCTCATTTTCATGTTCAAACATGTTTATCAATTAGGTATAAGATAAGAGTAAACATGACGTCACACATACGAACTAAAACGTACATAGTTTAAAGCAATTTCAACTTAAATCTTCAATTTTAAGATTTTCAAATAAAAATTCAAAGAGATCCAGAATATTTTAGGAATTTAACTGTCTAAAAGTACGACTAAAATATTTGCCATAGGATATTAAACACAATCGTGAAACTAACCTTGTTTGTGTTGAGACTTGTCAAATTTTCCTCGTTTCTGGATCCCCAAGAAATCACCAAACACTCCAGAACACTTTGCACACCTCCTCCCGTACTGTAATACAATAAAAAACCGAATTAATGAAACATTTTCACTAATTAACTTTTACAAAAAAATTAGACGCATTTATTCGCGACCTTCAGCACCATACTACAGTTATAGCATCGAGAGGCTAAAGGTTGTAAACAAAATGTTAAACCCCCCACTGATGTAGAGTACACTGTAAACTATCATTAATTTTTGATTTTGATTGAAATATTACATAATAAGAAAGACTTATAAGAATTTGAAGTGTAGAAGTTATTATGTAAGACAATTTGAAGCTGTGTCCTTAAATTATTTTAATATTCTCTTGATTGGCTCTTACAATCGTTGTGTTGATATAATTTTAAATCCATTTAATCGAGGTTGATTTTTAACCTAGTAGCTCTCAAAGGTTTTTTTTCTAAATCAAAGACCTTTGGGTAGAAAACTTTTATATATAAGTTCCGAACAAAAAGTTCTTGAAAGAACTTTTACTATGTTAATGTAAATGTTTCTAAATGTTCTTTTGGTTAGGTTCTTAAATGATATAAAAGTTATCGAAATAATTTTATAATAAAAGTTTTAACAATAAAGTTCTACAAAAACTTTGTCAAAATAGGGTCAAAAAAGTTTTATTTAGAACAAGAATTTTTTTCAAAATAAAAGTTGAGTTTTGGATCGCTGCCATGTAAATTAACTCTATACCGGACGTTATGGACTGAAGAAAGGGTCTGCAAAAATGGGGGACATAACAAGAGGACCCAAAATTCGTATCATGTTCGTCCCCATTCTGACAAAAGTGCAAGCCACGTCATATTTGGCTGTGAAGTTCTCCCCAATTACGTCCAAATATCCTCAAATTCCACTAAGAACTTAGTACCTACAGAGAATTTTTTGTTAGACTCAACATTTTTAACCTGGAATAAGTAAAAATTCTAACCTAACCATAATGTGCCATCCCATCAAGGTATACCTGACAATGAAATAGCAGATGAAAATGCTAAACTAGCACTATCAAATGGGACGGACCTTAAAAATAACCTACTAAGAACGGAGACTAGTAAAGCGAAACGTGGGAGAAAATGGAACACAGAATAGGCCTCAAAACAAACTAAATTAAGGGATGTACGCAAGAACACCAGGGAAGTTGTCCCGATTTGCCCCAACCAAAACACAGAGGAGATCAAGTGAGACACTTAGATTTAGAATAGGCCGTAACATTTTCTTCCGTTTACTGGAGAAATCTGCCCCCAGAAGTTGTTCGAATTGTGGTGATCTTTTAACAGTCTCCCATGCCATGGTTCTGTATCCCTCATTACAGCATTTAAAAATGGAAAAGGGAATCCCCAATCAGATAAATGAGGCTCTCAACAATTTATTGCTTCTGAAGCCAACCAAAGAAATCCTCTAATCCTAGAAACTATTGGACGAAATATAATATAATCCCAAAAAAAGTCGCTAAGGACCTTAATAATGTACGAGCAAATCGGGAACAGAACAAGCCTAGGCCAGTACTTTAAGTCTTTGAAAATGGTAAAAAGTGAAAAAATTATAGTAGGATGAAACCCATTGAAAAAGGAAGAGAATATAACAAAAATGAAAGAGAAAATAAATTACGGTCGATCTGAGGTGGAGAAGTAGGAGTGGGGGGCTAAGGGTAGAAACGGTTTATCTCAAATTTCGACAAAACTACAAGTCTTATGGAAAAAAGTTTAATAGCAAAGTTGTAGATAATATGTAGATCTACAAATTTTGTGCTAACACTTTTTTCACATAACCTCAAAATTTATGTGAAAAATTCAATTTACCAAGTTTTTTATTTTTTTATTATATTTTTCAAAAGAAAAAAAAATTTACACGAAATTTCGTTAAAACTTTCCTTTTAATGTCCCAAACATACTGTTTTTTTTTTAAATTTAAAATATTAATTTTTTCACCTTATTATGACTTAATATCCAAAAAGCACCCTAATTGTCAAGTTGTAGTTGAAACCTCTACTTTCTGATGGTGCAAAAATATATACATTACAATGCTAAATGTTATCAGAAAATGCAATAATTAAAGTGTAAATTTCAATAAATGGTTCGAAATTGTGTTATGAACAATTGTAGAATGTACAATTTTGAGCAATTGATTAAAATTTACACTTTAATTATTGCATTTTCTGAGAACATTTAATATTGTAATGTATATATTTTTTCACCATCATAAAGTAGAGGTTTCAACGAACAAAAAACTCACCGACTTTTTAAAAAAATCAGATGTTTTGATGTGAGAATTTTTGATTGAAAATTACGGTGCTTTTTCAATATTAAGTCATTATAGGGTGAAAAAATTAATATTTTAAATAAAAAAAAAATAAAAAAATAGAGTGTGTTTGGGACATTAAAAAAGTAAGTTTTCACCAAATTTCGTGTAAAAAATTTTGTTTTTTGTAAAATATAAAAATTAAAAACTAAAAAATTGGTTATTTGAATTTTTCACATAAATTTTGAGGTAATATGAAAAACGTGTTAGAACAAAAGTTGTAGATCTTCTTATTACCTACAACTTTGCCATTTAACTTATTTCCATAGGACTTGTAGTTTTGTCGAAAATTGAGATAAAACTTTTCTACCCTTAATCCCCCACTCTTACTTCCCGAAATTTATCTTTCCGTCCATTTTTGTTATATTCTCTTCCTTTTCTAATGAGTTTCGTCCTACTATAATTTTTTTTCGTTTAAAAATTATCTACCCTGGTCTATAAGGTTTCAGGTTCAAATAACAGATTTGTTGTTTTATTTTTGTATAAGTATCAATAAACATTTTATGTATTCTTTTTGTAGCTATTTTACAAGAATCTAGTCCTTATCCAGAAAAGTTTTTGTGTTGTACGAATCAATTAGTTCAACTGTTCAAAAAAGAACACCGTGATCATTCAGTATAATGACTTAATAACAGAAATAATGTACTTTTCAATTCATATAAATAATTTTATAGACTACCCTTGACATACAAATTTTTCAACATTCCCTCTAATTAATAAGAATAGAAAACGTAGTCATACAAAGCATTTGACTAACAAAATTAAAACAAAAAAAAACCTTTCAGTATAAGTTGAAGTTTTGCTTGCAACTTCAACTGCATTTTTTATACTTTCACCCGCAAACATTCTGAACAGTAAACAACATCAATATATCAAACTGACTATAAATCAAGTTATCAATGCGAATGAATGCATTCTGTTATCTTCACATAATGTAGGTTGTTATAAAACTAATTATAAGTGATTTATAATAAAAGATTCGAACGATTTGCCTTTAACATGATGCAAATATTTTCATTCATATACTGAAACCTTGCGATTATTGGATGCAATATTCAGACAATATTCATACAAAAAATACAAGAAAAACAGTGAAATAATTTATACACAATGACGTCGTTTAAGAAGATGAATTTTCTGTAGCATTTGAACGTGTTTATCAAGTCAAATGGTTTTGTAAAAAAAAAAAAAAAAAACTTTATCCAAGCATATAGACTTTAAGTACTTACAAGTATTTATTATTCGATTCAATTTACCATAATAATATTTTACTTATATATATAAAAGTTGCGTTTTATGCAAATCAGATTGTTATATTGACAGATTTGATCTATTAACCACACAAATATGTTCTAGGTAAACGCGTTGTAATTTTTCTTATCGACTTATACGGTGAAAATATTTATTTGCAATGTCAACGTTTGTTGAATCCGTGATATGTTTTCAACGGGAATTCGATAAATTTTGTTGGTTAGTAATGCTGATTTATTTCGCCAAAATCAAATTTAAAATAACCGGGCGTATTTCCCATACATTTTATGTAAATGATTAAAATAACTTTGATCGGCTCTTTCATGATCATAGTATAGTAAATGTTATGTTTAAATTATTTGACTTCCCGCTTTCATCGAACTTAACGCCCACACGAACATATTATATACCTGTTGGCATGTTAATTTTTAAGATTTATTTAAAAAAAATTTTATAAGGTCAAAATCCTTTATATTCTTTAAAAGTTTGTCTATATCTTACTTCTTATCTTACTTATATTATAAACTTGAAAGTTTGTATGTTTGTTGCTCTTTCACTCAAAAAGTACTGAATGAATCTAGATGAAATTTGGCATAGATATAGATTATAATCCGGTTTAACATATAGTACCCTTTTTATCCAGAAAAACTGTACGGTTTCCGTGGGATAGATATTTTTTTGTTTTTTTACGGGGCAAAAGATTAACTTCCTTTTTTGTAATGTGGTAGTTTAAGGGTCAGAAAATGATATAAATTACTTCTCATACTGGAATAATAAACAGTTCCCATGGGATAGCAAAACAAGTATGTATTCTATAAGAACCGTGTATTTAAAAGCAGTTTCATTAAAATCCACGAAAAAGAGTCTTAGCTCGTTTTCGTTAAGAAGATTTGATCTACTTTTTACTCAGGAGAGATGTACCATTCCCGTGGGATAGATATGTTTTTTGTTTATCACAGAGTTAAAGATTGATATGATTTTTGCAATGTGGTAGTTTGGGGGAGAATAATATAGCTTACTTTTAAGGCTAGAACAATGCATAGTTCCCATGGGATGGTAAAACAATTATTACCTTCAGGAACCGTACATTTAAAAAGTTTCGGTAAAGTTCGTAAAATTAAATTTTACCGCATTTTCCTCAAGAAGGCCTGACCAATTTTACACAATAACGAAAGAAATCTCTACAAAGTTGAAATTAAAAAATTGGTTGTCTGTAAAGTTGGTTTACGGACGATAGTTTTACGTGATAACGTCATAAAGAACACCTAATTGATGATAAATTGCGTACTTTTATGAATTGAATTATTATCACCGAATTATCATTACTTTGTATAATACAAAGGAGTTAATTGAAAATTAACAATTTTTTCAAAATGAAATCAGACTGAAAATTATGAAGGAAAAAATCAATTAAATCTTATTAAGTAAATTGTAAAAGAAAAACACAAAACACAAAATATTGATAGTTAATATTTATTTCCGAATGTCAAATTCGATATTTTTAAGAGCTTTATTATATTTTATAATAATTATAATTTATTCCACTTATAGTTATTGACAATTTTTCAAGTAATCGCGTTTTGAGATGAAAATATCGATATATCGAAGTATCGATATTTTTTACTCTGCATCTATCGATACTGCTTGTAAATATCGATATAGTTTATACATTTGCCCATCCCTACGTTGCCTAGGATTCAACAATTATATCATGCTTCTCTATGGTGGCTTTCCATTTACACAAAAACGACCTCTGTGTAACGCAGAGTTCGAAACAGAGCGTTCCATTTGTTACAGTGTCGAACACGGCTGAACACTGCGCGACACTCGAAAAAGCCGTGTTTGGCCGTGTTTCACCGTGTTTTGCCCAGGATTACCAACACAAAGAGAAGAATTCTCTTCTCTGCCTATGATTCCCTATGCTTATTAATTATTCAGGTTCTTCAGGTTGGTATTAAAAAACCCAAAAATGCACTCTAGTATTTGCTCTAGTCGCTCTAGTATTATTTTGAGATAACTCTGTTTCATTTCGCAGTGTTTCGCAGAGTAACGCAGAGTCGCTCTGTGTTAATAAATGGAAAGCCACCTATCACTTGTATCGCGTTCTCGTTTGCACGCACAGGTTCAAATGTAGGTCACGTGACAAAATGGCTAAACTTTTTCAGACTTGTTGTCGTAGTTCATCAATTTATAAGACGTTATCACGTCAAAAATGGACAATTTTTACCGGAAAATAAATATGAATTTCAATTTAATACCCGATAAAATTACAAATGAAGTTGTTTAAAATATGTGAATTTTTTCATTGTTCATTGTCGAAAATATTAATTAGAAATAAACGTATTAAAATAATAAACTAAAAATTTCAAAATTTAACAATCACTTAACGGAACGAATTTTAAGAAGTTTTGCTAAAGATCCTGTAGGATAGCTACTAATCTATTCTTTTAAGGTAACATCCATTAGTTACGTGAGGCGTTCAGGGCCCGATGGGGTCGAGCTGAATCTCATCTTATTTTACTTTGGGGAAAGGGAAGGTCTCGCAAATATCACGTATTTTTTTGTTTTGAAAAATACCACATTAGATTGCGGATTGGGGGAATGATATATGTCAAATCTCATGACATCTTACCAGAGGGGAGGGGTTGGGATTTTAAAAATCGCAAAAAACGCCTCGCGCAAATAATGGATGCCCCCTAAAATAGTTGAACGGTTTTAAATGACATTTGGTATGAAAGATTTTCAAGTCCTAAAGGAAGGAATACAGGTACTTTTTTACTAAAAATCGTATAGAAGCTGATGTGAGACAGCTAACATCTCTTTCTTGAAAAGTATTTTTACGAATTTTGATGAACTCTCTTTGGATCTAAAGTCTGAATGTATCTACCATTTTTTTCTGTCAAAACAAAATAATTTTTATATTTTGCTATTAACCTAGGGAATCTTTTAATCAATCAGTTAAATTTAGATACACTCAGCGAAGCGAGCGGGTATCAGCTAGTACTTTTATATATCAAACAGATATCAAATTATAGTGCAAAAGAAAGGAAGTTATAAAGAATAACATTTGATACGATTGATTGACGCAGTTGTCTTAAGTTCATAATATACCTTATATATTCTATTTCAGCCACAAGGGTTCAGTTTCCGATCCAATTTTTTTCTTTTTATATGTATACAAATACATTTGCAATTCTAGACAAATTATTTATTTCTAGCTCTCGTTTTATAATGAGCTTGGAAAAAAACCTGCCAAAATTTTATGGGTAATATAAATTATTTTTTTTTTCTCTCAACTATATATGATTTATATAAATTATTTTCATAACGAATTGGCGTGTCGTTTTATCGGTACGTTACAAGTTTATCGTGCATGGTTTTTTTTTAACTATAAGAACATTATTTTATCGACTAACAAGACATTATCGTTGAGTAATAATTTATTTTATGAGACATGTTTGTTAACTGCATTTAATTTACGGGGAGCGAGAATCGCTTGTGTATTATAAATACTTCAATATTGGTGTTGATTTTAATCAATTGGCATTTTAAGGTTGTGCCGAAGCCGTAATGGACAGGCTTAAATCCCGAAGTTGCATAAATTAGAGTGAATGAATAAAATAATTTAATTAAGACTTTAAAGCTTTTTTGCAATTAAATGGAATTTGATTGAAATAAATTCCAACGAATTAATCGTCCTAATTTTTCCAAATTTTTCTCACAGAATAATTTGTTGTTAAGGCATCGATGTTATTACTGTTTAAATGGGTAGTTTTTGAAAATATTACATTAAAAGTAATACCTTAAAAGACGAGTCAGATAAGTGGCAATTAGTATCTTGAAATCCACTTTGATAAAATATTAGAGATTAAAAGCGATCGTGAATACTGAAGCGATTTACATCGACCAAATGGGGAGCCAACCAGGATATACTTTGCACAATCTACCTGTCCTATGTGCGATCTGCATTCGAATATGGAAACGAGGTTATGATTACTGCAAGCAAGGCTTTATAGACCAGGATAAATAATTTCAGAACAGAAAAAAAAATTAGAGTAGGCTGAAATCCTTTGGAATAGGAAGAGAATATATAAAAACTGAAAGGAAAAATAAATTACGGTCGATCTGTGGTGGGGAAGTGGAAAGGGGGGGGGGGTGCGTTTTTAAGGGTAGAAACGGTTTATCTCGATTTTCGACAAAACTACAAGTCCTATGGAAAAAAGTTAAATTGTATAGTTGTAGGTAATAAGGAGATCTACAACTTTTGAGCTAACACTTTTTTACATAACCTTAAAATTAACGTGAAAAATTCAAACTACCAAGTTTTTGTGTTTTAATTTTTAACTTTAACAAAAAAAAATACATGAAATTTGGTGAAAGCTTACTTTTTAATATCCCAAACACATTGTATTTTTTATTTAAAATATTAATTTTTTCACCTTATAACGACTTAATATCGAAATGGCACCCCAATTTTCAATCGAAAATTCTCACGTCAAAATCCCTGATTTTTTAAAAATTCGGTTAACTTTTTGTTTGTCGAAACCCCTACTTTCTGATGATGCAAAAAATATACACATAAAAATGTTAAATGTTCCCAGAAAATGCAATAATTAAAATTTAATTTTAATAAATTCCTCAAAATTGTACATAAGTAATACAATTGTACAAAACACAATTTTGAACAATTAATTAAAATTTACACTTTAATTGTTGCATTTTCTGAGAACATTTAACATTGTAATGTATATATATTTTTGCTTCATCAGAAAGTAGAGGTTTCAACGGACAAAAAGCCCACCGACGTATTTAAAAAAATAATTATTTTGACGTGAGAATTTTCGATTGAAAAAATAACTATTTTAAATCAAAAAAATTACAGTATGTTTCGGGCATTAACGGGTAAGTTTTTACGAAATTTTATGAATCTTTTTGTGTAAAAGATAAAATTAAAAAAACAAAAACTTGGTTATTGAAATTTTTTACATAAATTTGATGTTATGTAAAAAAAGTGTTAGCACAAAAGTTGTAGATCTCCTTATAACCTACAACTGTGCAATTTAACTTTTTTCCATAGGACTTGTAGTTTTCTCGGAAATCAAGATAAACCGTTTTTACCCTTAAAACGCCCCCCTCCCTTTCCACTTCCCCACCTCAGATCGACCGTAATTTATTTTTCCTTTTAATTTTTGTTATATTTTCTAATGGGTTTCATCCTACTATAATTTTTTTTCACTTTTTACTATTTTCAAAGGCTAAAAGCACTGGTCCATTAAGGACATGATGCCTAGTGAGATACCAATGGCAGCCCCCGGGCAGGTGCTGGCTTTCTTTAAAAACCTGATGCTCCCCTAGTTAACACAGAGGGTCACATCACAATAGGTCGGTGATAAAGGGAAGGAATATTCTGAGACCCGTCCTCCACTCCAAGTATCCTCCACTTGCCAACGTGATGGATGTAAACAAAAACAACCAAAACCAACTACTCGACAATATTTGTGACCCATGTCATTTTTGACTGCAAAGCCCTCACAAAGTGGCGACACCTGTATGGAATAAATGAAGCCCAGACAGGAACAAATCGCGCAAAAAGCCTAGTTCAGGGACTGCTTCTGCTAGGTAGAATCCTGTACCTGGAATAAGCAAGAATCCTTGTACAACAGGGATACTTAAGCAGATCAGGAGTACAATCAGCCTAAGGCTGTGGCGCGGGGGAAACGAGCCCTAATCCGGTTTTCTGGTAACAAAAAAAATCCTCTATAAAGTAAAGCTTTATTTGCAATGCAAATTATTTAAGTATAATAATTAAAAACTCAAAAATTAATTTAAAGATTCAAATATAAAATTTTAGCAACACAAATAAATCTTTCAAACAAACATAATTGCAATGCATGTTTTCATATTGTTAACATCAAGTAATGATGTCAAATCTGACATTTGATTATTGCATTATCATTCTCCTTCGTCTGCACGCTGACCGCTCGAGTGTCTGAGTTTATAATTCTTATACAAGAATGCAATTATCGCTTTATTTTCGTCTTGATGTCCAACAAGTAATTATTATAAAGTATAAATAAATTAATTTCGCACTTGTAAGTAAAGTAACCATTGTATGTATATTAATTGCCTTATTTGACTGCATCAGGTAAATTTTATGGGCAAAACAAGTAAATTAATTTTATGCATATTAAACGTATTACAACCACGGCTATGTTATTTTTATTAATTAATGTTTTAATCATTCCGCACTGAATAATTATAATACCAATAATCATCGTGAGATTTTCTCATCTAAACACGTAAGAATTAAAAAAAAAATTTCTGCATCATTTATTTATATAAATCCGAACAAAAATTAAAAATTTCTAGTTTTTAAGTTGGTTTATCTTGTTAATATCTTCTTTAAATATTTTTTCTTACCAAATAATAAATTGGCTCTGGTCAAAATTGAAATCTGATATTTGCACACACCTCGAGTTAATGATAGCAAAAAATTTTTGATTAATTCTCGTTTGGTCAATGAACACGACTTCTCAATTAACAATATGCGAATCAAAGCTATATCGTTAAAAAAAAGTGTTATCTAACAACCTGCTATAATAATAGTCAAAAAAATCAAATCACACTCAATTAACTATAAGTAGCTATTAATTATTAGTGGTGTCCGACGAAATTAATTTTAATGTTTATTATGCAGGTAATTACGGCCCGTATTATTGACATTTCGTATTAAATAATGTCTAATAATAATTCATCGTTAAAGCGATTTTTTTCCAGTAATAAATCACAAGAAATAAAATGCACGTTTATTTCAAGAGATAAATTCTTAAATTTGCATTTTGCAAGTTTTAATGGTGTGAGAGTTATTTTTATTTTCATCCACTAAATACCTATAATTATTATTTTTTTCGAACCAGTTTATGTGGTCTATTATAAAGGCTTAACTGTTTTAATGAGTTTATATTTTATAACGCAAAAAACTATAATTGGCGTTACAACGTTGTGCATATAGGTATAATTTCACTTGTTATCGTCGGATCATTTAAGTCTTAAGATATTCAGATGCAAGTGACTGATATATTTTTAAATGGGGATATAATAGGTATTTAACATACATGAATAACTATAATAATTTTTCTATTTGTAATATCATAAATATTAAACTCATTTTTCATTTTTGTTTATCTTCTTTTGAAGGTTGATAAAAATGCAGTCAAGGAATTTATTTCGTTTTTCATTTACCTATAATATAGACTTGTTAGTTGTTTCTAAGAAAAGTTGGAGGTATCTTATTTTTAAATATTCTCCTGGTAGACTAGAACCGATAATTTTTGAACATAAAAAAATAGTACAATGAAACCCATTAGAAAAGAAAGAGAAAATAACAAAAATGAAAGGAAAAATAAATTACGGTCGATCTGAGGTGGGGAAGTGGAAAATCGGGAGGGGTTTAAGGGTAGAAACGGTGTGTCTCAATTTTCGACAAAAATACAAGTCCTATGAAAAAAAGTTAAATCGCAAAGTTATAGGTAATAAGAACTTTCGTGCTTACACTTTTTTCACATAACCTTAAAATTTATGTGAAAAATTCCAATAACTAAGTTTTTGATTTTTTATTTATATCTTTTACAAAAAAAATTTTTTTTCATGAAATTTGGTAAAAACTTACTTTTTAATATCCCAAACACACTCTAATTTTTTTTAATTTAAAATATTAATATTTTAGGTAACTATCAGGTTTGTAAAGACCAGTTTTTTCTTTTAATAATATATTTTCTTTTCACACGACGTTTCGTCAGTCTTATTGTGACTTCATCCGAATAAGAAATAAGAATAAGACTGACGAAACGTCGTGTGAAAAGAAAATAAATTATTAAAAGAAAAAACCTGGTCTTTTATAACCTGATAATTACCTAAAATATAAAACTATTAAGACCTGAAAATTTTATTATGGATTAAAATATTAATTTTAATTTTTTACTTATTTTGACTTAAAATTGAAAAAGCACCATAATTTTCAATCAAAAATTCTCCCATCAAAATATCTACTTTTTTACTTTCTTTTACTACTATATAGATAGTAAAGGAAGTATTGTAATCGGGTCGAATTTTCGAATTCGAGCTTTCACCGGAAATACATGTTTTGAGGTCCCCTGAGTCCAAAAAAGTGGTTTTTAGAAACATGTCTGTGTGTGTGTCTGTGTGTGTGTGTGTCTGTGTGTGTGTGTGTCTGTGTGTGACAGCCATATCGTATTGAAAGCTTTACCCGAATTTCACCAAACTTGGAAATTTGCTTTGATATTATGTCTAGTTGTGCCGCGAAGCTTTTGGTTGAAATCGGTTAACCGAAAGCTCCACTTTATTCTTGGCGTTTTTGAGCTTTTGCAAGTTTTTTTGAAAATGGCTCCAACGATTTTCTTTAAACTTTCTACAGTTTTTAGACTCATCAGTGGCTACAACTTTTATTTGAAACTTTTTCCTGGGAAAATTCGAATAAGGACGGTTCTGGGGTTAAGGTTGGAAATCCGTATACTTATATGTATGTATGTACGATGTACATATTTAAGCTATATAGTGTATAAATATTACTTTCTTTTACTACTTACTAGTAAAGGTAGTATTGTAATCGGATCGAATTTTCGAATTTGGGCTTTCACCGGAAATACATGTTTTGCGGTCCACTGAGTCCAAAAAAGGGGTTTTTAGTAGCATGTCTGTGTGTGACAGCCATATCGTTTTAAAAGCTTCATCCGAATTTCACCAAACTTGGAATTTGACCTCCATATTATACCTAGTTGTGCCGCGAAGCTTTTGGTTGAAATCGGGTTACTGAAAGCTCTACTTTACTCTTGGCGTTTTTGAGCTTTTTCAATTTTTTTCGAAAACGGCTCCAACGATTTTCTTTAAACTTTCTATAGTTTTTAGACTCATTAGTGGCTACAACTTTTATTTGAAACTTTTTCCTGGAAAAATTCGAATAAGGGCGGTTCTGGGATGAAGGTGTGGAATTCGTGTATATATACATATAGCCCTATAGGTTGTATGCATATAGTACTGTTTATATGTATTGTTACAAAGTGCTTATATTTCTTTTAACTAACAGCGAGTATTTTCATAAATGAAAGTAAAAGAAAGTAGTGTGACGCCTCGCACCAGATATTTTTAAAAGTCGATGAGCTGTTTGTTTGTTAAAATCTCTACTTTCTGATGATGCAAAAAAAATATACATTACAATATTAAATGTTACCAACTAATGAATAATTAAAGGGTAAATTTTTAAAAAATTTGCAAAATTGTAACATAAAACAATTGTACAAATACAACTTTGAGCAATTTATTACTATTTTCACTTTAATTATTGCATTTTCTAGGAACATTTAGCATTTTAATGTAAGTTTTTACACCATCAGAAAGTAGAGTCTTCAACGCAAAAAAGCCTGCCGGCTTTTTAAAAAAAAAATGGAATTTTTTGACGTGAGAATTGAATTTTTGATTGAAAATTAGGGTGCTTTTTCAATATTAAGTCAAAATAAGGTGAAAAAATAAATATTTTAAATAAAAAAAATTACACTGTGTTTGGGTACATTAAGAGATAAGTTTTTACCAAATTTCAGGATTTTTTTTTTGTAAAAAAAATATAAAAAAACTTAGTTATTAGAATTTTACATATAAATTTTTAGGTTATATTAAAAAAATGTAAGAACAAAAGTTGTGGATTTTATTATCTATAACTTTGTCATTTAACTTTTTTCCATAGGACTTGTACTTTTGCCGAAAGTTTAGTTATTGCATTTTCTGGAAACATTTAACTTTGCAATGTATTTTTTGCACCATCAGAAAGTAGAGAGTTCAACACTCAAAAAAATCACCGACTTATTTAAAAAAGTAGATATTTTGACGTGAGAATTTTCGATTGAAAATAAGGGTGCTTTTTCAATATTAAGTCAAAAAAAGGTGAAAAAATAAATATTTTAAATTAAAAAAAAAGATTACAGTGTGTTTCGGGCATAAAAAGGTAATTTTTCACGAAATGTCGTGAAATTTTTTATTTTTTGTAAAAGATAAAAATTAAAAACAAAAAATTTGGTTATTGGAATTTTTCACATAAATTTTGAGGTTATGTGAAAAAAGTGTTATTACAAAAGTTGTAGATCTACTTATTACCCACAACTTTGCTATTTAACTTTTTTTGATAGGACTTGTAGTTTTGTCGGAAATCGAGATAAACCGTTTCTACCCTTAAACCCCCTCCTGTCCTAGCAGTTTTAAGAATAAACCTACCGACTTAGGATGTTTTTTTTTCGAAAGAACATCATCAAGGCTAAAAATGTTGGTAATAACTTTGGGATTGTACGGGCATTTGTTTGGAATAATAAATATATAGTACTCTGAAAATCATTCCCTCACTATGTCCCAAACTTCAGATTAGAAAATTGTCCAAAGTTTTTATTGAGAAGTTCTTAAAAAATCCGTTTGTAACTATAACTTGTTTATTGTAAATACAACAAATTTTCAAAAGTTCTCTGAATTTGGGATCATAAGTTATCAACAATGTTAACTCAACACTTGTCCCATGAAAAATAATCATTCCCTCACAGAATTACCCATAGTCGATAAGTAGGTATATTTTTGAGGATTTTGGTAACACTCTCATTAGTTTTTGACAGTTGGTAGTACGGTTACTTGTTCGGAATGACGAATTGACTTCAAGTTTGTTTGAGTAATTGTTGGAAGAAGATTTCATTGCAATATTTTAAAGATTACATTTTATTCAATCATTCCCTCACAGTGAAGAATAAAAAAAGTAATTATAATATTTCAATTTTGATGACGTACGAAAGTATGTTTTTAGAGGTAGAAAGCGAAGCAAAAAGCTAGCTGGTAACGAACGGTTATGTTGCGAGATTTTTTTGGGTTATGATTTGTTTTGTCACTCCCTCACCGTCATTTCCTCATTTTGATTAAAAGTGAGGGGATGATGAGTTATGAGGTAATGACTTTCAGACTAGATCGACTCGGTTTTTGTACATCTTTGCTTACAGAAACTTTTTAATTTGTAAGTTAATATTCAAGTAAGTAGAATTCAAATATATTTAAAAAATAAATAATACGATTTCATATGAAAAAATCAATATAATCATCATTTTCTCACCTCAGTCATCATTCCCTCACATTTAAATCGTCAAAACTCATTTATTCTGGGGACCAAGATATTTTCTAGTAAGATAAATAGTACACATTTAAGAGCAAATGAAGATGAATTAATTTAAATATTTTTCATTAATTTATTGATAGGTAATTTTGAGATTTACCCGCATGCTTAAATGAACTTGGTCTTAAAAAAACGCATAAAATAATATCAGTATTTTTTGTTGGAATGTTAAAACTATTTTTTTATATTAGCCGAATTCATTTTAAATGAATTTATTATAAAATTTTCAACTGTGATAAGTCCAATGCAAATATAAATTTCAAACATTTAAAGTTCATCTGACTCAAAAAGAATTTTAAGTTATGCACCTATCAAAACACGAAACAGGTTGAAATGTTGAACTTGCAACTTTCCCCCAAGATTCATCCAAGAATGTTACAAAATATCCATATAACGGCTTCTTTCACTCCATGAACATATTGCATACTTTCAATAATAAATCATTTTTCATAAAACAACCAACATTTATCCTACCGGACTTAAAAAATGCATTCATTCCATCATAAAACTTGCAAGAATCACTTACGCAATACATTCCATGCAATTTCACCTGTAACTAGTTATCGACGATCTTTCCACAGTATTTATAAAATATAAACTTAATGAAAGCGTATAGAAATTCTCGGTTAATTAATCGCTCATAAGACATTTAAAACTTCGAAAACACCGATTATATTATGTCTTTTTAATAAATTACGATCATAAAATAAAATTCATTTTTCACCAGTCCAATAATAAAATTGACATGATAATATACGTTTATTATAATCATTAAAAAATAAATAGCTAAGTGGAAAATTTTCAATTTGCACAGATCAAAGTCAAGCACTCATAATGTTGCGAGTACTTGCATTGAACTCACCGAGTATTAATATTTTTTAATGTGATTCAGACACGATTTAATTTTAGAAAAAAAAACGAGATGATAAATGGGATGATCAAAGATGGTCAGGGTAAGATTAATTAAAATTATATTAGATAAATATTATGTTTGTAAATGGAAAGGTTCATCTTCTCGAGAACCAGTCGTGTTATTATGCCGTTGCGTTGGTTTTACCAGATAATTGAGAAATTTAATAAGTGGCAATTATCCGGGGAGACAAGGTTTGGATATCTTTTAGGTGTGTCGTTTTTTTTTCCTTCATCTGATTAGAATATAATAAGGACGTTTAAATTAGACTGTGAAAGATTTAAAAAAAAAAAGTATTTGAAAAGAAACACGAATGCGTTGTGTTAAATTTATGTATGAATGATGATAATTTTTTAACTTAAAAAAAACAGATAAATTCTAATTTCGAAATGGTAGAAAACATTGATTGAATTTATTGATATGGGTTTTAAGTAGTTTCTCAATTCGATAATGGATTTGGTGTTCTATGAGCACCGATTTCAATAAAACATTAGCATATATTTCAATCAGTTTTCTGTTTGAAATAAATTCCGATAAATTTCACATTTTTCATGGAAAATTCGATGGGATTACCTACTTAGCTCATAAATTATGAGTTTCAAAGACAGTAAATCGATTGAGAAAATTTGTGTGTAAAGTTTTCGTATGTTAAAAATGAGAAACGAAATCATTTGCATTTGTTTGGTTGGAAATTTCTTTCGATCTACTCAGCGGTGCAATTAGTGCTTCTGGCCGTGATTAGCTCATGAAAGGACTACCCCATATTGATGATTTTTTAATTGGAATCTATCTGGTAGATCAACTAGGTGCCATCTTTTTAACCGTACTATCGCTTCGTTATTATCCTGCAAGTTCAATGCAGAGTCGTTAGGGGATGTTCATCCAATCTTTTCAAATATTTATCGCTAATTCTTCAAATCTCCTTCTTTATTATTGGAGTGTTTGTGACTTGGTGTATTTTAACGTTGTTTACATTGCAGAGGTTTTAATAATGTGGCGACTAGAAATGAAATTCGAACATGCAGTGATACCTCTCGCAACTGCCCTGACGAAACGACGTTATATACCTTAAGCCAGGGGTTCTTAAACTTATGTAGTCCGCGGACCCCTTCTTGAACCAATTTTTTTTCGCGGACCCCATCCCAACTCTAGGTGTTTTAATCGTTTCTGAGACTAAATTTCTAGTTACATAGGTCACTCTCCACTTGGTAGGTAGAGACATCCTTTGGCAGATAGAGAAGTGGTGTACTTAAAAAGACACATTTGAGGCGAAATTTGCCCATCGAGACAAAAATACAAATTACGTAAATGTCTATTTAAATTTTTAAATTCTGACGATAATGCTTGCGGACTCCCAGGGGTCCGCGGACCACGGTTTAAGAACCTTAGCCTTAAGCAATTCAATTTATTCGGGGCCAGTGCTGGCCACTATAATTGTATATATTATATGTAAATAAATGTGGGTAAATACTCCCACCTTACAATAATTTATCGTAAAGTTTTCGTCTGGAATCTTTGGAGGATTTCAATATTGGATTTGGAAGCTGTTCTCCATAGCTGGATCACGTAAATCCAAAATGGCTTTAAAACTGCTTTGTATACCAAGAGTCTGTACTCGATAGATAACTGAGATTTTTTAGCAATTGCTAAGCTGACCTCTATTTTTTTTGATGTGGTTAGCCCAAGTCAATCCACTATCTCTTAATGGGGAAGTTATGAACCATTTAAACTTACATTGGGGGGGGGGTATATACTCACGGTGCAGTGTGAAGGTAATATGCACTGACTTGGAAGTGTTGATTTTTAATTCTCCACTTTTTAGTCCATTCCTCGATCTTGCGAAGGGTGATTTGAAGTTTTATTGACGCAGATTTTGGGGTTTCAGACAAAACTACTTATTCGAAATAAAAAGTAGCCTATAATGTAAGTTAAAATATTTAATAACTTTTTGTGAAAATTTCATTGAAATCGACCCAGCCGTTTTTAAGTTTACCCTGGACAAACAATGTTTTTTGGAGAAAATTACAATGTAAATGGCATTTATTTTTTTTTGTATGAAATATATGAAAATGTAGGTAATAAAAAGTATTCATCAAAACACCTTACATTTTTTAAATTAGATAAAAATCTCAGCTAAGAAAAATAAATATGTTTTTGTTCGCTCGCGCAGGTAAAATGTGACGTTTTTATTAAATAAATATTCAAAAAGCAGAAAACTTCAATCTGATTATTGGTATAGATATAAAAAACGCATGTATGTATGTATGTCTATCTGTCTGTCCTCTATGCATTTCTAAGCTGGTCGACAGACTTCGATGAAACTTGGAATGGTTGTTGTCCAGACCTCAGGGAAGGTTTTCTACATTTTAGATTTTCTGCGAAACCCCCACAAGGATTCCCGATGAGAAATTGGAAAGGAAAAGCATTTAGATATAGGTACGCATTGTTTTGTACCACATTACCCCTAATTCGTAGTGATAACTTAGACACGACCTTTAAGCTAAATAGCTCACCCAACAAGGGTGTCCCAAAAGGGATAAAAAATGAGGGTGTCCCAAAAGTGATGAAAAAATAGGGTGTCCTAAATGGGATGAAAAAAGTGGGTGTCTGAAAAAGTGTAAAAAATGAGAGTGTTTCAAAAGGAATCAAAGAGAGGGTGTTTCAAAAGAAGTGAAAAATGGGGTGTCCCAAAAAAGGATTGGAAAATATAAAATTCTGTCATTGATTTGCGATTCTCCCAGATAAGTAAAGGGTGATTAATGAACGTAATTTTTCATGTAATCATAGTTTATAAAACTTATTACTATATGTATCTTGAAATAGTGAATGGTTGTGTGAGGTAAATAATTTTTGTAGATTAATTCCTTGGTGCCAAACTTTATCAAATGCTTGTGATATATTTAGCAACACCGTTGAGCAATAATTGTTATTTTCTTGAGCTTCTCGAATTGTTTTTATTATTCTATAAGGATGCCTAAGGATTCCCTCCCCCCCTTTTTTGAAAATATAATATAGCCTGTGTTAACCGGGGATTGTGTAGCTTCCCAACGGTGAAAGAATTTTTCAAATCGGTCCAGTAATTTTGGAGCCTATTCAATCCAAACAAACAAAAAATCATCAAATATTTCCTCTTTATAATATTCGTATAGATAAACTTGTTCCTGTGTAGAATGCTTAGCTCTAAATCCAAACTGATGGTCTGGAATCACTATTCTGGCTGCTAATGCTGATTGGATTCTGCTCGATAGCATTCTTTCGTACAGTTGGATCAGTATTGGTAACAAGCTGATTGGCCTGTATGAGACGGCATCATGTGGGGGTTTTCCTGGCTTCTGGCTTTTGAATCATGATCATGAATCTTGAATCATTTTTCTGGGTAGCTCTTTAAACAGTTTTCCTATGATCAAATCGTACCCAGGAGCTTTATTGGGTTTTAAATTTTTGATAAGAGCTTTATTTCTTTCAGTGACGTAAATTTGAGTGTCGTTTTGTTGAGTTCAATGTTTGAGGGATTTTGAGGATTCCCATTGTATGATTAGTATGTTGAGGAGTACTGGGATTTGGTACTAAGACATTTTTTTACTTCGCTGTGTGCCCAACTATTATCAATTTTTCGAATAGGGAATTTTTGCTATGTGGATTCGTTAAGAGCTTTTTGGTGACTTTACAAAAGACTTTTAGGAAAATTTGTAGAATTGAGATTTTGGATTTTAAACATTTTGGTTTCGGTAAAAAAATTATTGTTAATAGTGCAATTGTACAAGGACATGCTAACTATTTTTATTTCAATGTCTTAAGGATTTTTATTTTTGTTACAGACGAATGAAATCAATCCCAGTTTCCCACTGAGTGCATTAGCTACGAATGGTAAACTAAAAAACTACGAAACGAATGGAAATGGGAAACACAACGGAGGCTATTTTCCGGGATCTGGCGATCCCGATAGTCCTGGGGATGCGGAACGCCTCCGTTTGGGACATGTGGATCGCATCACGTATACATGGCAAGACATCAACGTGTTCACGGTGGTTCCACAAGCACCACAACGTCGTAATCTAATCAGCGGAATCGCTCACGGCGAGTCGCAACCAGCGGCTTTCAATCGAAAGCACATACTTAAAAACGGTGCGTGTTTCACAATTAAATTTCGCTAATGACTAACATAACGAGATCTGATCGATCGACAAAATTGGTCGTAAATTATTTTTTATTTCGTCCATAATTCGTTTAATTAGTTAGCACGAGCCATTCATCATGAATACATTTTTTTTTTATTAAATCAATAACTAGCTAATTTATGGCTTAGATATTTATCAAATTAAAAAAATTTCCACTTTGAAAATCAAAAACTTTTTAATTGAAAAAAAAAATCACGCAGCCATTGACCTTCTATACACCAATCTCAAATTTATACGACCAATCATGCGAATATTTTCCAAAAAAGCAACAAATGTTAAAAAAATAAATAATAACGCCCTTAAAATGATCTGAAAATTGTCTAGATTTTCGATTATGGGTCGTAAAAACTAGATAAAAACGCTTAAAATAACACTAAAAGTCACAGTCAGGGCAATAACTTTTATTTTTATTTCCAATGTTAAACTCACTAAGTTACGATTTTATTATATTTACGATATTTATGATGTTTTACGATATTTAAATTATTTTTTCCATTAGTTTTGTTGGGTTGTAATAACTTGATTTACGGCTATGGGAATGTTTACAATGTCTATATATTCGAAAGAAATCAAGATAAGTTTATTTCATCTATAATATTGGAGTTAAATTAGTGGATAAATTAGAAAGATTTTCCTTAGTAAATATTTAAGTCATTTAATAATTATATTTTAATTAGCTAGAAGAATATCCGCGGTATTCCACTAAAATTACTCTCTTAAATTTAATTTCTGCAACTTTCGCATACAATACGATTGTTAGACATGAACAAAATTAATTGTTAATTAAAGATCGATGAAAAAATCGATAGAATTTTAATTTTTGAACAGTTTATTGTATGAATCATCTAAAAGACGGGATTAAAATGATAGTTTGCGCTCTACTAAAAAGGAGTTTAGAACAAAGTTCCTCAGATCTACCGTTTCAAAGAAATCAGAGCTCAAAAATAGCACTAGTTGAAAATTGTTTATATTTTCCAACTTTGTTTAAATGACATTTTTCGTAACACGTGAAATTTTGATAAGCTAGCGTGAATCTGAAAGTTTTTAGAGTTGAGCTTTTGTAAAAATTTCATTTCCTGTGCTTTTAAATGTGTTGAATTATTTGAAAAAAAGTAAAAGGATAAAAACTTTGCAATAACTTAGCCTCGAGTGAGCAAATTTTTAGAGTCAACAGTTGTCGGAATAAAGTGAAAAATGTAGAACGAAAAAAATTACACTCAAGAATATTCATTTAAACATCCCTTTGTAATGTCCAAAGATCTGGAACTTGATGGGAGATGGATCTATAATGGATCTTATAATCTTAAGTTTCTACATTTGAACATCAAAATTGTTTAGTGTTGACGGTTACTGAGCAATCGTAAGAAAAACGATTTTTTTTCCAAATTTTCTTCTGTTAATTTTAATTCAAAATAGTTTTTAACCAACTTCAAAAAATGAAGAGGTTCTCAAATCGAACGTATTTTTTATTATTATGTTTGTTACCTCAGAACTTTCGACTGGGTGAACCGATTTTTATGATTCTTTTATTGTTTGAAAGCTGATACTTCTCATGTAGTCCCATTTTAATTTGAAGGAAATCGTTCACTTCTAAGAGGTTGAAAACTAAGGGATGAAATATTAACTTCTTATTGGATAGCTCGATTTTGATAATTCTTCTTTTTTTTTGGTAGAACATAATTTTAAATTAATCTCACATCCATTTTTTATAAAAAAAACTCCACTCATAGGGGGTGAAAAATTAGGGATGAAATTATTATTTTTTTCTGGCTAACCCGATTTTGATATATTTTTTTCTATTGCGTACGTCGTACCTTTAAATTGTTCTAAATTCCTATTTAAAAACAAAATCCACCCCTTAAGGATGAAAATAGGGGATGAAATAGTGAAATTTAACTGAATCATCGAATTTTATGATTTTTTTTATTGGAAAGAGTAGTCCACTTAGTTCTACCATTATATTTAAAAGCAAAAAATTTCAACCCTTAAGGAAAAAAAGGGACGATGTACTAACTTTTAACATTTAACGCAATTATTTTTTTACTTTTTAGTGCATTTTTTGTTTAAAATTTTTTATTTATTTTGAAGTCAATTTTTCAGTTTGTTATAATTTTTATTTATTTTGATTAACTTTCTACCTTGATAAGGATAAGATCAGAATTACTATAGTAATTCTATAGATCTATAGATGAAGTATCTGACAAGAATGCAACGCAGATGACCCATGAGGTCTTTATCAGAATTAGGTACCTTATATGTTAACCTGGTTAGGATCACATTTCTAAAATCTTGTTAGAATCACCTTGTTTTGAAAAAAGAAGAAAAATTATTACTTTTCTTTCTTTTATTGTTTGAAGTTGCCTCAACTTTTCTGGTCCTTAAGGACCAGAATCCCAAAATCCTAGATTCGACCTTAAGACTACCGTCTTATGGAGTAGGTACAAATCTACAATTTTTTATTAACAAAGTTATCAAATGTGATCCTGATTTGGACCATGTCAAGCTTACCCTATTAAAGCGACCTTATTTTTCCTAATATAATTCTTACCGGGAAACTGAATTCTAAAATCTAATTTTTGTCTCTTATTTTAAATAGTCTGATGAGTTTTTATTACGAGCAATGGACCACCAAAGTCAAAAACGATTCTTTTTACTTTTATAATACTTAACTCCTAAATCATTCGAAAAGTATCTTTAAGTAGCCAAATTAAAAAAAAAATATTAAAAAGAGTATCAGAGTGAAACAAGATTGGATTTAGCCTTTTCTTATTTGGTTTGTTTTGCTTTCGACTATTTCTCTTCGAATTACGACTCTTTAAAAACTACGCAAAGATTTGGAATTTTTTCAATTTATTGTTATTATTATTATCACTAAATTAGTGTGCCCAATTTATGACATTTTTAAAGTCTGGAAGGTCTTTTATATAGTCTTAAATATTTGTCAAATTTTTCTTATTTTTTTTTTTTTTTTTAGTGACCGGAGTCGCAAGACCTGGTGAGCTTTTGGCCATAATGGGCTCGAGTGGTGCCGGAAAAACAACCCTCTTGAACACACTGACGTTTCGATCGCCGTCAAGTGTTGTCGTCAGTGGGCTGCGATGTGTTAATGGTGTACCGGTTACCGGCAACTCTTTGACAAGTCTCTCAGCTTACGTGCAACAAGATGATTTATTCATTGGCACCTTAACCGTACGCGAACATCTTATCTTCCAAGTAAGTTATTTCTCTCATAAATATTTAAACAAATTCAACAAATACAAATAAAAAAAAAAGTGGTCAAATGCCTATTACAACCACGTATATAAATGAAGAATTCCGCGTTGTCTAGATTAAATTTTATATAACTAACTAATTATATAAAAATATTTCACCTAGAAATATCTTTCAAAATGCATTTCTCGGATTGTGCACTGAATCAAGTTGATATTTATATATAATTACAAGATAAATGCATTGATCGCATTTTTAATATGTTAACAATTTTTATAATAACTATATTTAATAATAGGTACGATTAATTATTTTTACTGATGCAATTTTATTGATATCAGACAGCGTAATTGCAACTTGCATCTTGGTAAGCTTTGATATTTCAAAGGCTACCCGATATATTTTATTCAAAACAATTTTCAGAGAAAGTTTTCTTTATATTCTACAAATAGAATTATTTTTAAATAATTCTCATTGGGTCAATTAAAAATCTAAAGGGGCAATAAAAATTTTATCAACCTTAATAGGTAAAAATCTCTACAACTATTGATTTAAATCAAGAAAATAAAACGATTTCAATACATATTTGAAAAAATTCAAATCATTAAAGACACATTACTTGATTATTAATAATAAAATTTTCTTTATCATTTTTCAGCTAAATGGGTAGTGGTTCTTAATGAAAGCTTTAGCAGAATTATTGACAATTACCAGAATTACCTAAACTGAACATCATTATAAGAATTAAGAGATAATTATTCCACTTTTGATAATTAATTTAAAATAAATTATTAAAATTGGAACATTTTAGAGTAACTTTATAGACCAGAGCTAAAACCTTTGAAAATGGTAAAAAATGAAAAAAAATTATAGTAGGATTAAACTCATAAGAAAAGGAAGAGAATATAACAAAACTTAAAGGAAAAATGAATTACGGTCGATCCGGGGTGGGGAAGTTAAAAAGGGGAGGGGTTTAAGGGTAGAAACGGTTTATCTCGATTTCCGATAAAACTACAAGTCCTATGGAAAAAAGTTAAATAGCAAAGTTGTAGATAATAAGTAGATCTACAACTTTTGTGCTAGAATTTTTTTCAAATAACCTCAAAATTTATGTGAAAAATTTCAAAAACGAAGTTTTTGGTTTTTAATTTTTATCTTTTACAAAAAAATTACGATCGATCTGAGGTGGGCAAGTGGAAAAGGAGGGGGTTTTTAAGGGTGGAAACAGTTTATTTCGATTTCCGACAAAACTGCAAGTCCTACGAAAAAATATTAAATGACAAAGTTGTAGATAATAGGTAGATTTACAACTTTTGCGTTTACACTTTTTTCACATAACCTCAAAATTTATGTGAAAAATTCAAATTACCAAGCTTTTGGTTTTTAATTTTTATCTTTTAACAAAATTGTTTTTTTTTTTCACGGAATTTTGTTAAAGTTTACGTTTTCATGTCCCAAATACACTGTAATTTTTTTGTTTTAAAATATCAATTTTTTCACATTCAAATGACGTAATATCGAAAAAGCAGCCTAATTTTCAATCGAAAATTCTCACGTCAAAACAACAGATTTTTTTAAAAAGTTGGTCAGGTTTATTATTATTGAAACCTCTACTTTCTGATGGTGTAAAAATATATACATAATAATGTTAAATGTTCTCGGAAAATGCAATAATTAAAGTGTAAATTTTAATAAATTGTTCAAAATTGTACATAATACAAATGTACAAAATATACAACTTTACGCAATTTATTAAAATTTACACTTAAATTATGGCATTTTCTGGGAACATTTAACATTGTAATGTATATATTTTTGCACTATCAGAAAGTAGAGGTTTCAACAAACAAAAAGCTCACCGACTTTTTTAAAAATTCAGATTTTTTGACGTGATAATTTTTGATTGAAAATTAGGTTGCTTTTTTGATATTAAGTCATTATAATATGAACAATTGATATTTTAAAACAAAATTTCGTGCAAAAAACAATTTTAAAAAAAGATAAAAATTTAAAACCAAAAACTTGGTAATTTGAATTTTTCACATAAATTTTGAGGTTATGTGAAAAAAATTTTAATACAAAAGCTGTTGATCTACTTATTATCTACAACTTTGCTATTTAACTTTTTTCTATAGGACTTTTAGTTTTGTCGGAAATCGAAATATACCGTTCTACCCTTAAAAACACCCCCCTTTTCCACTCCTCCCCTCAGATCGACCGTAATTTATTTTTCCTATATTTTTCCATTATTATTGTTGTATTCTCTACCTTTTTTAATGGGTTTCATCCTACTTTATTTTTTTTTCAAAAATCAAAAATTTTTTTTCAATCCACCACAGCTTTCTTTCTGAGAACTTCACTGTAAAATGAAGAACTGAAATGCTACAAACCAAAAACTTAAGAATGAAATATTTTCCTCTCAAAGTTTGAGGGCGGAAATCTCATAATTTATCAGATATAGGGAAAAAATGGACGAGAGCCAACTTATTGTAATTTTATGAACCATAATTTTACTAAGAATAATTTTTCCCTTAGGACCCACTGTTTTTGAGATATAGGTAAACGAAAAAGCAAAAAACGGAACCGTTTTAGACAATTTAATTTTGCAGTTAATAATAAAAACAAATGTCTTTGTGTGTTATTGTGAGGATTTCTCTTTTTGAATTTTCTTAATTGATTAAACTGATGATTTGAAAAAAAATTACCTGTAGTTTGATGTAAGATAATTTAGTAATTCATTTATAGACTTAAGTTAATTTTCTGAAGCCTTAAAATATGTGAATGAAATTATGAGTTGCCACTAACGTAAGTAAATATGAAACGACTGTTTAACCCAAGTCAGACTAACGTCTTACTGAGAACAATTTCAACATTCTTTAACATAATTAAAAGAAGCAAATTTTACTGGAAACTTTTACGACTTTTTTACTATCAAGAAAAATTAAATTCCATAGACGTGAAATGCAGAATATGCCAATAATAACGTGCATCCAATCAACCAACTGGTCGTATTAAAGTTAAATTTATGTATTGTTGGTAATGTTTAAGTCAACTTTTAACGTTATACGACAAAACGCTAAAACCATTCCAGCTACTTCATTTTAATGTGATTTGTTCTCTTCTTCTCTCCATTTTTAACGTGGTCACGTCGTCAAAATTGTAATTTTATACAGTAACATTGAAATAATTGATGCGATAACGACTGAATTTCTATTTGAGAGATTTGTGTATAAATATTTAAGTAATAAAATGTGTTTGTGAAATTTTTATGATTGCCTGCCAGGTATAGACTAGACATAAAGGGCGCCACAAATCGCCCATTGAACTTCAATTAGTGAATCAAATTTCCCGAATAATAAGGGCCCATAAATCAAAAATAGTTCAGTCACGCCAAAATAAACCAATTATGAACTGATTGAAATCTTATCGTTTGATCGGTTTTGGGGATTTTCTCTTGTAAGACTTACACGACTAAGTAAATATTTACTTGGTACTTAGAGAAAACTATTAACAAAGTTGTTTGAATTTTTGGGTCTTAAACACGTCAATTAGCTACGCTAAGATCTAAGCATTCGCTTACAATACACTTTAAGGAAGTGTCAATATTCTCTGTTTGAAAAAATCGAAGCTAATTTACAAGTCAAATAATATGTTTGTGACGAATTTTCCATTGATGAAAAGTCAACATTTTAAAACGATTCATGAATGAGGGAAAATCTTAATAAATCCTTGACAACATTTTTAAGGAATAAATGAATTTTTGTTGATCAATGAATTGAAAATTTCCTCATAAATATTTAAGAAAATAAGCCAAAAATTTTTATGAAATAAATTAATTTTGTTAATTAAGGGAAGTATTCTAGTCTAGAGGCCCGAATTTCGAGCGTTTTTTGGCAATTGATAAAAAAAGCATTTGATATTTTTACTATACATTTTTTTATCATTTGTTTATTTATATTCAGAGAGTACACAAAATAATTTTTTTTTCATTGAGTTATGCGTATTTAAGGTAAATGGGGGAAAAAAAACCCTGTTCTCGTCGCCATGATTTCTACCCTTGTGGTCATCTGAATAATAAAACAATGATGGATTCTTGATAAGTTCGAATGTCGCTATCGCATGAACCTGCAAAACTGAAAAAAAAAAATTTTCATAAAATGGCGACTACTCAAAAAAAGGTTGATTTTTTCACTAATTTTTTAACTTTATCGAATTTTTTTAAAATATTACAAATTTAAAATTTTCATTTTTTGTTGGTTCATGCGATAGAGAGATATTTAAAGAATATTCATACCAAATTTCAAGTAAATCGGCTGATTAAGACTTGAGATATTATGGCTACCGCATCGGAAAAAGTACACGGAAAAAAATTTGTTGTAGATTTAACAACATTCCTTGTTAATTTTACTACATTAACTAGTATTATATAGGATGACACCACGTGTGGTAACGTTTACCAGTCAAGTGTAATTAAAAAACTGTAGTATTATTTACAACACGAACTAGTAAAAATGTAGTTCAATTTTTGACACTTGCATTTATTTGTCAAAATTATTGGTTATGTTGTACGCGCCGCATGCGCAAACGTCAAAATTTGTTAATTGTACAACACTCAGCAGTTGTAACGGCTACATATATTTACTACACTATGGTAGTAAAAAATACTATACGTTAGAGCTGAATACAACACTTTTACACCACTATTTTTTTCGTGTAGTTTCGAGAAAAACGCGTTTATAGTTTCGGGTAAAGTTACATCCAGTGGCCATACAATGGTAGTTAATACTTACATTTTTATCAGCGATTCCTGGTCCAAAAATAATTAAAATTTTGAAAAATCCTCTTAAGGGTAAATTCTTAAAGGTTTAAATTTTGAGAATTTGAAAGAAAAGAAAAATCGTTTTTTTTCAAATTTCTAGACTATACCCCCCTTAAGGGGGTATTATAGTCAAAATTTTAATTATTTTTGGACCAGAAATCTTTGATTAAAAATGTAAGTATTAACTACCACTGTATGGCCACTGGATGTAGCTTTACCCGAAACTTGAAACGCGTTTTTCTCGAAACTACTTTTTTCGATACGGTAGCCACCATATCTTAAGTTTTAATCAGCCGATTTACTTGAAATTTAGCATGAATATTCTTTAAATATTTTTCTATTACATAAACTAACAAAAAGTGAAAATTTGAAATTTGTAGTATTTTTAAAAAATTTGACAAAATTAAAAAAATAGTGAAAAAATCGACCTTTATTTTTGAGTAGCCGCCATTTTATGAAATTTTTTTTTTTTTTTTTTAGTTTTGTAGGTTCATGCGAATGTGACATTCGTATTTATCAAGAATCCATTATTGTTTTATTTTTCAGATGACCACAAGGGTAGACATCATGGCGACGAGGACACGGCTTTTTTTCCCCCCTTTACCACAAATACGCATAACTCAATGAACAAAAAAAATTTTTTTTAAATTAATTTTGTGTACTCTTTGTATATTAATAAACAAAAGATAAAAAATAGGTAGTAAAAATATCAAATGCTTCTTTTTTATCAATTGCCAAAAAAATACCCCCTGCTTTCCTTATAAATACTAGGAACAATTCAACTTTTCACTTACTTTTAAGACAATCACCGTGTGAAATCTGAAACAAAAGAAATGAATTAAAAATATTTTCCTACATTAAATTTTTAAAATTGTTTTTCCAGGCTCTGGTTCGTATGGATCGACACATACCGTATCGCCAAAGAATGAAACGAGTCGACGAAGTAATTTCTGAGGTGAGTTAAAAGCAGATAAAAATTGCTTCAAAAATCTACTTTTAATTTGCTTTCAAATCAGCTGGCATTGTTAAAATGTCAAAATACAACAATTGGAATTCCTGGAAGGTTACGAGGAATATCGGGTGGTGAAATGAAGCGATTATCGTTCGCCGCCGAGGTACTTACAAATCCGCCCCTTATGTTTTGTGATGAACCCACGTCAGGCCTAGACTCTTTCATGGCTCAAAATGTCGTGCAAGTGTTGAAAACCTTAGCCCAATCGGGTAAAACGGTGGTGTGTACGATACATCAACCCTCGTCCGAGCTGTACTCGATGTTCGATAAGCTACTATTAATGGCCGAGGGACGAGTCGCTTTCTTGGGAACACCACGAGAAGCAGGCGACTTCTTTACACAGTAAGTTAAAAAATTGAAAAAAAAAATTAAGGTTTCGATGGTGAACCCCTTTTAAGATCAGTCGCGTGTTTGATTGGGTCGATCAGGAGTAATTTCATTTCGAATTTAAAAATTGGTACATTTATAAAGTTAACCGGTTTTAAGGGTTTCTTTAACATATATGACAAATCAAAGGTCTATAAGGACTTTAGATATACTCTGAGTTCTACACAATTTTTTATGACTCTAAATAGACTCCTTATGGTTTCAGTTTAAGTATTCCAAATAATGTACTTTTTGCAAGTTTCACTTGCATTAAACTTTTTTAAAAATTGTTTAGATTGGGAGCAACGTGTCCAATTAACTACAATCCAGCCGATTATTACGTGCAATTACTCGCCGTGGTTCCTAATCGGGAGGAAGCGTGTCGTCAAACGATCGACATGATTTGTGATAGTTTCCAGTCTTCCGAAATGGGTCAAGAAATCAGTATAGAAGTCGCCCGAAATAACAAAGAGAAATGGATGTTGGAAGACTCGTTAATGGCTGATTTTCGGGAAATGCGACGCAGTCCGTACAAGGCGAATTGGATACAACAATTTCGAGCTGTGTTATGGAGATCGTGGTTGAGTGTGATCAAAGAACCGATGCTGATCAAAGTACGACTTATGCAAACGGTGGTAAGTGTTAAATAAATGCTGTTCAAAAGGCTTGAATATTAAGCGAAAGTTTGATTTTTTTAGCTAGTGTCCTTGCTGATCGGAGTGATTTATTTTGGACAAAAGCTCGATCAGGATGGAGTGATGAATATAAATGGTGCCATTTTCTTGTTTTTGACTAATATGACGTTCCAAAATGTCTTTGCTGTTATCAGTGTAAGTAACCAAGTCTAACTATACTCATATTAATTCACATTTCGGTAGTAATGAAGATTTTATAAGATTATTCAAAGTATTTAATATTCCGGAGGTTTTTTTTAAAATGATATCTACCTTAAAAAAATTAGCATTGAGTATGTTTAATAAAGTGTTTCAAAAGGAAAATTAATTCAGACAAGGAGACCTTAGAACGTGCGGGTCACCGATTTCGACTAAATTTATACCACATTTAAGGTGCACCTAGGGGTGTAACAGGTGCAAGTAATAGGACCCATTATTCAGCCAAAAATTTTCCGTTTTAATTTTCTCGAAAACGACTGAATAGTCGGGTCTATTATTTGCACCTGTTACATCCGTAGGTACACCCTACATGTGGTATAAATTTGGTCGAAATCGGAGACCCGCAGGTTCTAAGGTCTCCTCATATGAAAAGGCTGACCAACTGGTCAAAAATGGCGCCTCATCAAACCTCATAGGACCTGAACCTTTTTGTAGAATCAAAAACGCTTTTCTGGCTTCGGATACCAAAAACAATGCCTCGCACTGGAGGAATACTCCGGGGCATAGACAAACTAAGAAATTCATAAGGTACTCCAAGAATAGAACTCATGACATATTGTCACTTAGCAAAAGGGACGTAAGGTACCTAACAAGCCTCTATACGGGTCACTGTACCCTGAATTACCATCTTCACAAGATCGGTAAAGCCGACACTAACATATGTCGTCTCTGCTGGAAAGCGGTAGAAACGGCGAAACACATTTTGTGCTCGAGATAGCTATAGCAGCCCCTAGGCAGGTGCTTGCTTTCTTTAAAAGCCTGGAGCTCCCCTAGTAAACCCCCTAGTCGCAGTGATAAAAGGAAGGAATAACCTGAAATCCTGGAAAAAAAGGAGTCTCCTCGTCTAACTCGTTGTTTGGAGTAAATCATCGAAACATGTATAATAGTAGACTTCTTATTTATGATGGGGTATATAGTTGGTGGATTCTTTTGATTTTGTGGGTAAAATAGTCATCCTAATTAAGTATTTTTATCAAGCTCCATACCCATGCCAAGAACGTCACACTATCGTCATTACAAGGAATTATTTGTTGATTGATGGATATATTGCGGGATGGTGTACCTCTTTAAAATAATCTATCTAATGACTGCTGTTTGAATGTCTCAATAGTTTGTTCTAAATCTCTGTTTTGTGTGACCAGTATTGCCTATTACTGCATTTTCCTGTGTCAGTATGTCACTAAAATATAGATTATATAGGGTTGGGTCGAGAATAGACCCTGGAGTCACTCTTCTTCGTATTTTTCTAATTGTACAGGTCGCTGTTCGAATTCTGACACAAAATTTACGATCTTCCAGAAGAGAAGCCAGTATCGCTTGTATGTAGGGTTCCATTTTTTTGATATTGCAGTCCCTTGTACCAGACCTTATCAAAAGCTTATGAAAAGTCCATTAGTACCGCAATCGTATTTTGTTTTCGTAGCCATTTTCTATGTTGTGGATAGTTCTCGTCTGAAGCCGTATTGTACGTCGGGGATTTGTAACTTCGATGTGACTGCTAGTTCTTTCAAGAATAACCCTTTCTAGAAGACTTTAAAAGAGTATTAGGGATATCTTCAGAACCGAAAGCTTTTCGAATTGGAATTTTATGTAGAATAGAGATGTGAGATGGATACTTTCAACAGAATAGTTAGGGACATTATATTTTGGGAAGTCATAATCGTATTTTGGTGGTTCGTAGATTCTTTCTAAGTTTTGTGCAAAACATTCCGCCTTTCTTCTTTCTCTCAAGCTTTTTTCCTTTTCTCTCATGTCTTCTGAGACACAGTCCTTCTATCTCTTCCTACTGATCTCCTTCCTTCCTTCCTTGAATTTTGTCCACTCGCTTCCCAACATAGTCCGCTCCCCTTTTCGTCACATGTCTGTACCACTGCAGTCTTCTTTCCTGTATTTTATTTGAGCAATCTACCACTCCAACTGTCTTTCTTATCTTTTCATTCCTGATCTTATCCTTTCTCGTCTTCCCCATGCAGCCAACTTAGCATTCTCATCTTTGTGACATTCAACTTCTTCTCGTGGGTACTCTTGGTTGCCCAAGTCCCACTGCTATAGATGAGCGCTGGTCTCACAACCATCTTGTATAATCGACACCTGACCTTACTAGGTATTCTTCCATCGCACAACACTCCGGATGTTTTTTCCAGCTCCTCCAACCAACCTGAATCCTATGGTTCATTTCCCTACCGAGGTCACTATCTTCTGTTACGAACAACCCCAGATATTTAAAAGAGTTTACCCGCTCCAATTTCTCTCCTTGTAGGTCTACATCCCCGTTGTTGCCACTTCCTCCAGACCACAAGTATTCAGTTTTCGTCATGCTGATTCTGATCCCGCCATCCTCTATAGCATCCCTCCACTGCTTTAGTTGTTCCTCAACTTTCTCTTGGCTTTTCTCCACCAACACCTGGTCATCCGCAAAGAGCATTGACCAAGATGCCGGTTTCCTACAATTCTCCGTCAGATTCAGGGTGTCAGGGTCTCTTCACACCCACACGCCTTACCCTTTTCTGGTATAATAACTTCTATGTCCACTTTTAGTAGGGAAATCCTTGATGTTTCACGGATGATTCTTCTGGTCGTTGTCCCACAGTTGGGTGTCCCCAGGTTCGAATTCTTCCACATAGGACTGGTGGTATCGCTCGATTTGATATTTAAACAACTCGTAATTTTATGATTGATTGGAATAAACATTTGTAATGGGACATCTTGTATAAATGAAATTATCATTTCTCATGTTTTTTTTTTTTTTTTTTTTTTTTTTTTTTTTTCTTGTTAAATGCAGTGGTACTAAAAAGTTTTTTTTTGTTTTGTGTTTTCAGGTGTTTTGTTCCGAGTTGCCGGTGTTTTTACGAGAAAACCGAAGTGGAATGTATCGAACGGACGTCTACTTCTTGTGCAAGACCTTCGCCGAGGCGCCGATTTTCGCCGCAATTCCGATAATTTTCTCGTTTACCGCGTACTATATGATTGGATTGAACCCCCAAATGCCAAAGTTTTTTGTCGCCGCTGCGATTGTGACGTTGGTGGCCAACGTGGCGACTTCCTTCGGTAAGTCGGAACTAATACCACTAATTTTTTGGAAACTCAAACGGATATTAAATTCTCGAGATGCATATCTGATTGTGGGAGAAAAATATAAAACCGAATCCAATATCCGTTTGATCTTATTTCGTTATTTTTTTTTTAATCTTGTAAGAGACGATCGATTCCATCTATCAATCGATCTATTAAACGCGGTTCTATGAAAATTTCAACCGCATAATTTTTACTAATTCAATTAGATATACATTTTAATATTAATTTACATATCAAAATTGCATGTAATGTATTAATCAGTATACGATCTCGAATATCTTGTGGTTTCCACGTTGAAATATATTCATATTCATTACACGCCGGCTCTGCTCTGGGGCCGTTTAAATTTCAAAATCGACAAGATGACATTTATTGGTATTAATGTTTGATGTGTTGTCAATGCTACTTTCAACCACAAAACATGTTAGGGATGACCTTGTTTTCAAGAGTCGGCCTATCAGCATTTTTTTGCCTAGGTTTTCTTAAGTAAATAATCCCCGTGTGTTGATTTTGTTCGATGATGATTAATTTAATGAAATTTTGGTGGAACTGAATATTTAATCGTTCTTAAAGCGGGAGGAGATTGGTGTAGGGGGGCTACCAAAAAACACAATTTATATTTTTTCATCATTCGTTTGTAGAATTGTTCAAAAATTTGCTTCCAAAATTTCAAATCGAAATTCGAACTAGTTTGACGCGATTTTTTGAGTGTTTTACGTTTTGTTCCAAATTTCCAAAAAAAAAAAATCCAAAAGTTTGTTGTCCAAAAAGTTTAAACAAATTTTTTTGGCGAAATACGAGCTCTTGATATGAATAATAAGGTTTGCCTAAATCCATTTTTCATTAGAATTTTTTTTTTTTTTTGAATTTACGTAACTTTGGGTCAACCGTCAAATCATCATAACAACAATCTGCAAGAAGGAGGATATAATGGAAAGTTTACGTTGTACAAAAAAGATCCTTAGATCAAAGTTTGAATGATCCACCGTTTCATAGATATCAGAGTTAAAAATAATTGTAACTTAAAAAAAATATGGAAATATTAAGAATTATTAATTACTAGCTGATACCCGCGACGCCGTCTTCGTAGGTAATTATGTTAAGAACATATTTAATTTACAGACGAAAAACATTTAAAGTATTGAAAGCAAAAATATATTAAAAATAACCGAAAAGAACTTAGCGTAGAACATTTTTAACTATATGCCAAAAAATTGCTCCTGCAGAATCCGCTATTGCTCCAAGTGTCTAGTTATTATAGTTGATCAATAATTAATTTTTCAAAAATTTGTAAATACAAAAACAAATATTGCAATATAATCCAAAATAATCAGCTTTATTTATTTTTTTCTCAAAAAATTGTTCCTTAAATGCTCTTTCTGGATCCGCAATTGCTCCAGGTGTGTAGTTAATTTAAACTATTTATGTTACTAAGATCCAATGGCAGTTGATGAGGTCATAATACAACAATACATGTTTAAATAGTTACAAATAATTAATTATTAAAAATATTGCAAAAGTTTGATCAACTATTTGCGTAATGAAAAGAGCAGATAGAGAGCTTGAAAAAAAAAAAAACAAACATTTTAATTAAAAATTATTTTGGGTTTTTTAGCGATTTTAATTCTTGAGATTCTTGTAAATTTTTAAATTTTAATTATTAATTAACTATTAACTATACACCTGGAGTAATTGCGGATCCGGAAAGAGATTTAAGGCGAAAAAAAAAAACTTTAATCTCTCCAATTTAACTCTTTCTGGTTAAAAAATATATGCAATAATAAAAAGGAGTGTTGAAATATAATTTGTTTATTGTAACGGTTGAAACTTAACAAATTTTTATTGACAGTAAAATATAAAAATGCTAAAAGAGAATTAAAAAAAAAGCTATACTAATCTAATATCTCGCTGAATTGCATTAAGTCTACGCTCAAATAAGCCGGTCGGTTCACACATCGATTAACTCCACTTTTTCAACTTTTACAAATTTTCATGTCAAAACATTTGGTTGACTCCTAACTTTATAATTCCGAAATAAATTTTTCAAATAAGAAGTAATAACAGCTCTAAATGACAATTTGCTTTTTAACAATGCATTTCAGAAGTCTATTTTATCAATTTACTCAAATTTTTGCATTACGGAGTTAATCGATATGTGCTGATGTGTGGTCACTGAGCGGCTCAAATATGAAATAATCAGTAGGCAGTGGAAGGAGAAACAATATCTCTGCAGCGCCATGCGCATTAAACCGTTTGCCCTACTCTATCAAAGCGACGAAAAATTCCCGCTTAACGCGTTTTGCAACGATAATCTTGCATCTATCTTAAACTGATTCGGTTCAGGGTGAGATCCGCAAACGAAGCTTCTGATTGTATTTCTCAAGTGATACTAGTTAAATAACGTAATTAGTTATCTAAAAATATTTTTTTAATTATCCACTATTCGCCGGATAGGCTGGATACCGGATAGTTGCCGGATGTCCGTTTCATCTCTAATTAAACGCTCGTTTTGATGTTAAAATTTTGGTTTTAATAAATAGTCTATCAATTTTGGACACCATAAGAATTTTTTTTAAACACTAAACATCTAGAAATTGTATCATGAAAGCAAGTTTTGGAACTGGCAAACTCCAATGGAAAATCTTAGATGTTAATGTTTTAGAATTTTTTTCCCCGTTAGCAGAAAGCTAGGTTAGGCTACTCCTGTTCTGCTCCTGTATCCTTGTTGTACAAGGATTCTTGCTTATCCCAAGTTCAGCATTCTGCCTAGCAGAAGCAATCCTTCTATTAAGATGTTTGCGGATTTGTGCTTGTTTTGGCGTCATTTATCCCATACAACAGTCAAAAATGACATGGGTCGCGTTTTCCCCCTCATCCCCACACAGTCTGCAGTTGGGGCCCTGTTGAGGCGCCTCAATAGTTTGCAGATGCTTTCTCAGTCTACAGTGTCCGGTTATTATCAGTCCTATTACTGTTCTGAGTTGGTTCCTTCCCAGCCGTAAAACCTCAGCAGTAAGCGAGGGGCAAATTCTCCCAATCATTCTCTGTTGTTAAGGTTTGTTAAATACCAAATGATATGATTTCAAAGTTTAGCTATTAAGCTCCATATATTTGATTTGTGAAATTCCTATCTAGGATGTACAGAAATTGCTAAGGCGGATGGCCACTTATAATAAAGCATGGTTGAGGAAAGTTTTTGAAAATTTCAGAACATTTTCTTAAATATCTGAGTCAAATAGCATCATCTCTTACGCTTCTTCAAAAGAAATGAAAAATGCCCTTATATTGTTGATAAACGTTGGACCAGTGGTTTTCAATTTGTGGTTCGTAGATTCTTAATGATTTCCCGTAGCTATCGTTAGGGATACCCGATGAACTTCATTGTTTCTTACTAATTAGGTATTATTTTTTTTTTAGAATCTTTCTTCAAGTATCTGCTTATCATTATTGGATATTTAGATTTTAAAAAAAATTAAAAGTTCCATACGATATGCTAAATATTTTTAAGAGTCCGTCATGGTCAAAAAAAATTGCAAACCTCTGCTTTGTATATATATTAATAATCTTCTTCTTTAAAAAAATATTGAAAATAATCCAATTTTAAACGATGTGTAATCGAATACGTTTTGTTCCGTTTTAGGCTACCTGATTTCGTGCGCCAGCACGGGGATATCGATGGCACTGTCGACCGGACCTCCGGTAATCATCCCCTTCATGCTGTTTGGCGGCTTCTTCCTGAATGCGGGGTAAGTCGATACCGATTTGTCTTACATTTCAATATTGTTAAGGTATCCGACGCCTTTCGAAGCTTCCGTATGTAACATTATATAAGTGTGTTAAGCTAACGATATCAGTTTCATTTCGGGGAAGTGTATTAATATTTTTTTGTTTGGTAAAAAAAAAAACACGCTACCATTTCTTAAACCCGATAAATTTCTTACATTAAGCTTTAAAAGAGGAATTATATGGCTTGCTTTTAAGATTGTTATAATTAACTTAATGAGAACCTAATGAAAATGTTACGGTTACATGGTTTGAATAATGAAGAACGTTATGGTACAGTTTGAGGATGATCCTGTGGCTAGCAGTAAGCTAGATCAAGGAAGAGAAATCGAGAAAAAAATGTCAATGTTAAAATTTTATTTACATTTATTTTGTATTGCATTTTATGCACGATAACTTAACCCAAATGATCAAAGGGAAATCATAATGTAATTGATTAAGATAATTGCTAGTACATCCACAAGTGCTACAAGCCGTTAACTGCTAAGCACTTGCTAAAATTCTGGGTGGCTATAAATGCATTTCTCCGCTTTTAACTTATGTCTTTAATTTTAATTGTTCTTCGGGCTTTAAAAAAAAACGTTTATAATTTTCAGATCTGTGCCCGTTTATTTTGAGTGGCTGTCGTATTTATCGTGGTTCCGATATGGCAACGAGGCTCTTCTTATCAATCAATGGGAAGGTATTGACAACATCGATTGCACTCGATCGAACTACACGTGTCCTAGAAATGGACATATTGTTTTGGAGATGCTGAATTTTACCGAAGTAAGTGATTGAAACTTATTCACTTGAATGGAGCTTTCCAAAGCTCTACATTTAACCTTTTTATATAACCTTATATTATACTCCTAGGAAACTATTTACCAATTTAAACAAAGGCCCATTGTCTTACTATCAGTTTACAGTTAAAGTCATAAATTCGAAAGAATAAAAATGATAAGAAACAATGATTATGAGAATAACAACAGGTCATGTACCCATAGAAGAACAGTTTTTTATATAAACATTGAGCTCTAATTTCCATGTTTAAAACAATTTTCAAAAAAAAAAAAAATATAAAACCCATTTTGATTCTGTCACTATTTAATTTCTCTCTTTTTAAAAGAAGTACCATCAAACACGCTGATTGAAGATAAAAACGACCCCGAAAAATCTTTGGCTTCCAATTACGAAAGATTTTTCGAAATACTACTTCTAAGTAGAGATTCCTTATTTGAATAGATTTTTAAGTTACTCGACTTAATTTTAAGAAATTATGAAGCACTAGCTGATACCCGCTCGCTTCACTGAGTGTATCTAAATTTAACTGATTGATTAAAAAATTCTCCACGTTCATAGCGAAATATAAAAATTAATTTATTTTGACAGAAAAAAATGATAGATACTTTCACACTTTAGATCCAAAGAAAGTATATCAAAATTCGTAAAACTACTTTTCAAGAAAGAGATGTTAGCTGTCTTACATCAACTTCTATACGATTTTTAGTAAAAAAGTACCTGTATTCCTTCCTTTAAGACTTGAAAATCTTTCATATAAAATGCCATTTAAAACCGTTCAGCTATTTTAGGGGGCATCCATTAATTGCGCGAGGCTTTTTTTACGATTTTTGAAATCCCATCCCCTCCCCTCTGGTAAGATGTCATGAGATTTGGCATATATCTTTTCCCCAACCCGCAATCTAATGTGATATTTTTCAAAACAAAAAAATACGTGATATTTGCGAGACCTTCCGTTTCCCCAAAGTAAGGTTAGATGAGATTCGGCTTGACCCCCTCGGCCCCTGAACGCCTCACGTAATTAATGGATGTCCCCTTAAAAGAATAGATTAGTAGCTATCCTATAGGATCTTTAGCAAAACTTCATTAAATTTTGTTCCGTTAAGTAATTGTTAAATTTTAAAATTTTTAGTTTATTATTTTAATACATTTATTTCTAATTAATATCTTCGACAATGAACAATGAAACAATTCATATATTTAAAAAATTTCATTTTTAATTTTATCTGGTGTTAAATTAAAATTCATATTTATTTTCCAGTAAAAATTGTCTATTTTTTAATTTCAATTTCGTAAAGATTTCTTTCGTTTTTGTGTAAAATTGGTCAAGCCTTCTCGAGAAAAATGCATTAAAATTCTATTTCTCGAACTTTACGGAAACTTTTTAAATGTACGGTTCCTGGAATATATTAATGTATTGCCATCCCATGGGAACTTAAATTTAAACTTAAAAGGTAAAAGTAAGCTGTATCATTCTTTCCTAAACTACCACATTGCAAAAATCATAACAACCCTTAACTCTGTGATAAACAAAAAACATATCTTTTCCATAGTACATCCCTCCTGAGTAAAAAGTAGATAAAATCTTCTTAAGGAAAATGAGTTAAGACTCTATATCGTAAACTTTAATGAAACTGCTTTTAAATACTCAGTTCCTATAGAATACATATTTGTTTTACTATCCCATCGGAACCGTTCATTATTCCGGTATAAGAAGTAATCTATATCATTTTCTGACCCCTAAACAACCACATTGTAAAACAGGAAGTTTATCTTTTGCTCTGTAAAAAACAAAAAAATATATATCCCACGGGAACCGTACATTTTTTCTGGATATAAAGTATACTATATGTTACACCGGATTATAATCTATATCTACGCCAAATTTCATCCAGATCCATTCAGTACTTTTTGAGTGAAAAAGCAACAGATATCCATCCTTACAAACTTTCACGTTTATAATATAATATATGTACATAAGTAAGATTGAATTTTCAAGTTATTTCAGTTCAAAGTTAAAATGTTAAGCTCACTTCTTTGAGCAAAATATCCAGTCCTAGACTTGATAATTCCATACCTCTAAGTGACTCAAGAAGAGGGTTGAATTAATTAATATGGAAATGTTAAAAATTTCTGCATTTGAAATTATTTAATTGATTCATTTCAGTGTTGGAAAAAAATAGAACCATCCCTAAAGAAACACCCACTACTCACATACCGATCAATATTTTCTTTCGGATACTAATTTTTTCTACTCATGATATTAAAACTTGATGCATTGGAAATAAAATAAAATTAAAAAATTTAATCATCACTTCAACTGACCAATCTTTACATAAGAGGACCTGCTATTACGAGGAGGCAAATAAATCATTTACAAATTGAAAACCTTTTCGATTAGATGTCAACTACTCTCATTAAATGTTTAAATTGAATGAGAGTCAATAACATAATTTTCAAGGGTTTGAAGAACTTTAACAAGCATCTTTAAGTGTTTTTGCAAGTCATTAAAATTCTATTATAAACCTCAAGTGGTTAATGGTTCACAGACCACCTGCTGTTAACTACCATATTATAGGTAGAATATGCAATAAAACTTTTGAACTCTAATGGTTAACTGCTTTGAAAATATGGATTAAAAATTGAAAAAGGATAAAGTTTGCAGAATATGTTGTCAAGGGTATTTAAATAAAATTTATTTTTATTAGTAGTTCTATCTTTTCTGTAACTCAATTTTTCAGGGTTCATTTCCGGGATATTATAGAATAGGCCAGAGCTAAAGTCTTTGAAAATGATAAAAAGTGAAACAAAATTATACAAGGATTAAACCCTTTAGAAAAGGAAAAAAATAACAAAAATGAAAGGAAAAACTAATTACGGTCGATCTGGGGTCGGGAAGAACAAAACTACACGTTCTATGGAAAAAGGTTAAATTGCAAAGTTGTAGGTAATAAGAAGATCTACAACTTATGTACAAACACTTTTTTCACATATCCTCAAAATTTATGTGAAAAATCCCAATAACCAAGTTTTTTATTTTTATCTTTTACAAAAAAAATTTTTTTCATGGTTGCTAAAAACTTACCTTTTAATTCCCCAAACACTCTGTAATTTTTTGATTAAAAATATTTATTTTTTCACCTTATATTGACTTAATTTTGGAAAAACATCACTAATTTTCAATCAAAAATACTCTCGTCAAAATATGCACTTTTTTAAAAATGTCGGTGGGCTTTTTGACATTAAAATCTTTACTTTCTGATGGTGCAAAAAAAACATTGAAATCTTAAATACTCGCAGAAAATGCAATAAATAAAGTGTTAATTTTAATAAATTGCTTAAAATTGTACATAATATAATTGTACAAATACAACACTGAGCAATTTATTAAAACTTACACTTTAATTTTTACATTGTTCTGGGAACATTTAACATTAAATGTACCTTTTTTTTTGCATCATCAGAAAGTAAAGATTTTAACGCATAAAAAGCTCACCGACCTATTTGAGAATTTTCGATTGAAAATTAGTATGCTTTTTCAATATTAAAACAAAGTAAGGTGAAAAGATAAATATTTTAAATCAAAAAAATGATGCTGTGTTTGGGGCATAAAAAATAAATTTTTACCAAATTTCTTGAAATTTGTTTATTTTTTTGTAAAAGATAAAAATAATAACCAAAAACTTGGGTATTGGAATTTTTCACATAAATTTTGAGATTATGTGAAAAAAGAGTTAATACAAAAGTTGTAGATCTAATTACCTACAACTTTCCTATTTATATTTTTTGTCGGAAATCGGGATAAACCATATCTGTCTTTAAACCTTTCCCCTTTTCCACTTCCCCGCCTCAACTCGACCTTAATTTATTTTTCGACCTTAATATGCATTTGAAATGGTCACAATATGAATTTAAAAAAAGGACCTCAATTTATCAAAATAGAAATGTTTCCTGATTTCCCTTGCCAAAAATTTAATTATTTAAAAAGATAAGGATTTTTTCAATAGGGCAAACCAAACGTGGTTTAAATCAGGATCACATTGAATAGTTTTGCTAGTAAAAATTATTTTTGATTAAATATTCCTTCCTGGGTTCTCCTGAAGGTTTTTCAGAAAAATAAAAATTAAATCATTCTTCCCCATATTCTTAATTTGATCCAACTAAGGTTCTTCTCAGGATTGACTTGTTAAGAGAAACATTATTTGTTACTAGATTATTTCTATCCACGTAATAACGTGAGGACACAATTTGTACCCCGTAAGTCATTAGTCTTAAAGCCGAAAGAAGTCCAGGCTTTATAACTTCCGGATTTACCAGTCCTTAAGGACTAAAACAGTTGACACAACTTTAAACAATAAGAGAAATATAACGAAACTTCTTAGTTTTGAAAACAAGGTGATCCTAATAAGAGTTTAAAAATCCGATCACTTATAACAAACTCTAGCCGGATATAAATACTCTGAACAATATAAAAGTACTTTACCCAAATGTAGAAATTATGATTAAAAAAATTTTAATGTAAAAATATTTTTTTTCCCAAGTCGGTGGTTGAAACTTAAAATAGGGAATTGGGAGAAACGATACGTTTTAGGTAGTCTCCTGAACACACCGGGAGAAGTAGGTACAGGTGGTGAAATCAAATAGAAAAGTAATGACCAAAATTTTTTTTAAATTCAAGATAAGTTTTTAACATAGACTTATTGGAAATTGGGAAAAACAACAACCAGAGAATATTACACGTCGTTATTGCAACGGGTTAGTGAAGAAATCAAAACTAAACGCCCTCATTTAAAAAGGAAAGAAAATCTTTTTATCATCAAGACAATGCAAGGTTTCATATCTTTGTAGTTTTTAGAGTTAACATCGTAGAATTAATATTCGAATTGTTAATAACATCCACCATTTCAACAGATTTAAAAATGGTTCGGCCTACAACGATTCAGGAAGAACGAAAGGGTCATCTCCCAAACAAATACAATAGATTCTCACTAATCTGGCACTATTAAATAAGTACTAAGGGGTGCCGGATTATTATAATGTTCGGATTATTGAATTGTTTAGAAATTTTCATAATAATATGCAAATAAAATAAAGCGGAACAAGAGTAGGGAGAATGGTTTTTATTTTTTTCGCCTATGTTGTATCTTTTTTTTAAGGTTTAAAAAACTAATTAAAATAATAATTTATTCAAAAATTGGATGAGGAATTAAAAATAAATAGTTTCATAGTAGTGCCAAAAGTGTATCAAATGGTTAAAAATTTAAATTAAATAAGAAAATAAGAATTGAACTTACACAAAGTTCTTAATTTTTTCCCCAAGGGCTACTATCAGCCTCTAAAACATAGGCAAAATTTAGATCAATCGATCTCTGATGTATTCCTGAGAAAACTTTATTTTCTGATTTTCACAAATTTTCTCAAAAATTAATTGTGTAAGGGTTCTGGAACTTTCAGGATCCTATTATTTCATTAATACCTACAAACTCTCCAAGGATCGTTTAAATATCTTCCGGGAGCAAATTTACCATACTTAAAGCTTTTGACGTTGTCGGTGCAACTTTTAAAATTAAATATCTCGAAAACTAAGCGAATCTCGTAAAATTGTATTCTTTATTTTCGATTTATTTTAGCGAGATCTATAAGTATTCGCCAAAACAGCAGACTTGCCTTTGACTTTGCCTTCCATCCTCCATGATGAGGATAATACCTGATTCAGACTTCAGTCTCATTTTTCAGAAATCAGAACATGAAAAGGCAACCTTAGTCTATTTTATATAAGTCTTTAAAATGATTTGATTAAGGAACTAAAGATTTGTTCTAGAATATTCATAACAAAATCATCAAACGTGAAAAACAAGAATTGCAAAACATCACCTCATTTTCATGTTCAAACACGTTTATCAATTAGATATAAGATAGGAGTAAACATGACGTCTCACATACGAACTAGAACGTAGATAGTTTAAAGCAATTTCAACTTAAATCTTCTATTTTAAGATGTTCAAATAAAAAATTCAAAGAGTTTCAACAATTTTTTAGGAATTTAACTGTCTTAAAGTACGATTAAAATATTTGCCATAGTATATTAAAAACAATCGTGAAACTAACCTTGTTTGTGTTGAGACTTGTCAATTTTCCACGTTTCTGGATCCCCAAGAAATCACCAAACACTCCAGAACACTTTGCACACCTCCTCCCGTGCTGTAATACAATAAAAACCCGAATTAATTAAACATATTCATTAATTAACTTTTACAAAAAAATTAAACGCATTTATTCGCGACCTTCAAAACCATACTACAGCTATAGCATCGAATGGCTTAAAGTTGTAAACAAGATGTTTAACCCCCCACTGATGTAGAGTACACTGTAAACTATCATTAATTTTTATTTTTGATTGAAAAGTTAAATAATAAGAAAGACTTATAAGAATTTTAAGTGTAGAAGTTATTATAAAAGACACGTTTTCCTAAATTATTTTAATAATATCTTGGCCTGCTTTTGCAATCGTTGCATTTATTTAGTTTTAAATCCATTTAACTGAAGTTGATTTTCAACCTTGAAAATCGGGAAGAATATTTTTTCTAAATCAAAAACATTTGGAGTTGATTTCCGATGAATTCCAATTAACGTACATGCAACTATTTTTAAAAGTTCTCTAAAGCTTATCGTATAATCATAGGTTATTGAATTAAAATATTATTACCATAGGTTATTCAGATAAAAATAGGCTATACCTATTTAATAAAGATTAGTAAATAATTACACCAGGGGCGGATTTAGAATGTAGCTTGGTGGGGGGTCACTACCGGGATGTGTGGAGATACCCACTAACGGGGGTGAGGGGTTGTCCGGGGGTCCTCCTTCGGAAATTTTTTGAAAATATATCTCTCAAAAACGTGTTTTAATGCCTTTCTTGATTAAAAACAATAACTAATAGATTTGTATTTTTTACTAATTATTTAGCAGACAAACCTATCAATGTTATAAATGTAAGAAATTCCACGATGGTTAATATTGTCAAAGTTCTAGTCCTACATACATTTTAAAATAAAAAATTGGTATCATAGAGAAGAGAAAACTGCCATTTGAATGTATATAACAATTGATTCTATGGTCGGTATTTACGCTAAGGGAAGGGATAGCAAGTCAAACAACCAAATTTCTATTGAGTTTAGTATTTATTAGACAATTGCATAATTAACGTTATTTATTTTCTTTAATGTAAGAAAAGCTTGGTGGGGGGTCATGACCCCCAAGACTCCTCCCCTGAATCCGCCACTGAATCACACATGATTAGCGATTTGGTCCGTCAAATGGCGTTTTATTTTAATAATTATGTAAATTCTGTCGAAGCCTGTGAATTGCCTTAATTTATTACCAATGGGGTCTTTTTCTTGTTTTCAACGTCTTGAATGTTTTACACAGAGTAACCTTTATTATTAAAATAGTACCGTAGTATATTAACAGATTCCGTAGGTAAAAATATGAAGCTTTAAAGCGTTATTCCTGAGAAGGTTGACTTTCACTAAGAAAGAGTCTTTCAACGTTCCCAAAGAACAGTCGTGCTACTCAAATTTAAAGTCGAATTTTCCTTTGTAAATTAGGTTGAATAAAAGGATAAGTAGTTAGTTAGGAAAGTAGTGCACTTTCTCCCATGCGTAGGAGTTTAAAAATATTCTCATTGCGTCGTTTCTCACGACCAAACGTTAAAACAAGTTTAAAATTAACAAAACTTTTAACAAAACAACACGTTTAACAAAACTTCAGATGAACCCAGTAAGGAAATTATATCTATATACTTATATAATAAAACTGTAGAAGATTTTTGTTGGTTTGTTTGTTGTGCATCTTTCCCGCAAAAACTACTGAACGGATTTTGATGAAACTTTTTTTGTCATATAGCTATTAGTCCTCGGTAACATAATGGCTATAATTTATACATAATTTAGTAAGTCGTTTTTGAAAAGTCGGAAAAATCAGAGATTTGTAATGAAATGTTATTTTTATATGTTATATTATTTTAGTCTCTATTCTGTACCAATTGACAAATTTTGTACAATATACAAACGGGCTCCCAGAATGGTTTTTATCTATATTTTGCGTCAGTAATATAAAGTGAGAAAGACGTGAATCCCATAGTACAGCATAACAATTGTATCCTACAGGAACCGTGTGTTTAAAAAAAGTTTCGTTAAAATTCGCAAAATAAAACTTTAACGCATTTTCCTCAAGAAAGCCAGACCAATTTTACACAGTAGCGAAAGAAATTTTCTACAAAGTTTAAATTAAACAATTGACAAAATTTTACTGAAAAATAAATAAGAATTTCAAATTAACACCCGATAAAATTAATATTGAAATTTTTTTAAATATTTGAATTTCTGTATTGTTCATTGTCGAAGAAATTAATTAAAAATAGGTAAACTTATTAAAATAATTTACTTAATTTTTAAATAACTAACAATTACTGAACGGAACGACTTTTAATGAAGTTTTGTTAAGATTCCTCAGATCTTAACATATTATTGAATATCATTTATTCTAAAAAAAGGCAGGTTCCTGTAGGATATCTACTAATTTTTTCTACTAAAATAGCTGAACTGTTTTAAATGACATTTGACAAAATTCTATACAACCTGTAAGATAGCTTATATCTCTTCCTAGAAATGTATTATAGTTGTAAGGATGAACTTACTTAGGATCTAAAATTGGAAGTATCTATCATATTTTTCTGTCAAAATATTATAGATTAATTTTTATATTTCGTTATGAAGGTAGGGAATTTATAAACCAACCAATTAAATTAAATAATCTCAGCAAAGCGAGCGGGTATCAACTTTTTTCAAGAATGTTCTTACCAAGAAAGAAGAAAACATAGTTTGTTGCACACATTGCGTTGGTTTTTATAGAAACCTTACTTTGTAATAACATGTGACAACATCACATGTACAGACGAGGATTACTAAGTATCCCAACTGCTCTCAACTTGGTGTATATTTAACAACTTTCTCGTATTCTAATTTTGGAACTACGAATCTTCATGCGAATGCATAGAACTTTTGCTACTGTTGTTTTATAAGGCGTTCATCAAAAAAAATTTTTAGTCAACTATTTTTAATTAAGGTAACCTTTAAGCCTGATGTAAGTTCAGTGTGAAATTTGTGTTATGAGATTCTCCTAAATTGTTCTGTCGCTTGCAGGAAGATGATTTTAAAGTTTTTCTCTAAATAATATTATAAAATAGAAAAAAAAATTGTGATGCTGAGCATGCATCAGAGAGCCTGATGAAGCTATAATATATGTTGTTGCATTCTGCCCCTCAAACTATATCTATTGATTCGATTCGATATTTAAATATTAACATTTAATTTAAGTTTTTTTTTCTAATTTTGAATCACGCCAAGTAGCTTGAAAAAGTCAATTAATGAATATCTAGTCCAATATGGATCTGAAAAACTCAATATATCATAGCCAATCAAAGTCTTGAAGAGATAAAATTTGTCCCAAACATTTTTAGATTTTTTTATATTAAAGGTAAAATTAAATAAACAATCACAAAAAACACGTCTAGAGAACAAAAATGGGGGCCATTGCCTTCTTTTTATTATAGATATACTATCAAAATTTTTCATTTTTAAATGATTCTAAACCGCTTTGGATTTTCAAAAAATAAATCGTCCAGAAAAAAAAATTACATACATAATCTAAATCGCACATGGAAATTAGAGCTAATATTTCTCTAAATCATTAATATTAACTGACAGACTTTGCGTGGGGACACCGACCAATAAAATTGATGACCTTTAATTTTGTTCCTATAAATATTAAGCTTTAAACTGGTTTCCCTAATCTTATATAATTATTTTCATTTTAAATCTATAACGTTTTTGTGTTTATATCTTATCTTTCAGTCGGATATGACGATGGACATTTTAAGTTTAATTGGACTGATTTTTGGATTCCGAATTCTGGCGTTTTTGGCTCTGTTATCGAAGACGTTTCGAGGCGAATTATAACATGGACCGAGAACAAATTTTAGTGTTAATTGAAAAATGTTAATTTAAGACCCCCCCAAAAAACGTGTTATGTTTGATATATTGTCGAGAAAAAAATTTAAAAATCCAAAAAAAAAAAATTATTACTATACGATTTGAATTTATAGGTTTGAAAGATTTGTACTATTTTAGGTTTTTAACGAGGTCTTAAGACGCTTAAGCTACTGCCAATTGAAAAATAAATATAGATATAAAAATAATTTTTAGCATTTTTTTCTTCTTAAAACTTTGAGAATTAAAATAGTCGTTGTTTAACATTAAAATATTTTATCATTTTCTTGCGATATTTTTAAGAATATTTTTTTTTCAGTTATTTTACTTACGAAGAAAATATCCCTGGTGCTCCTCGCCGATTTTATTTAGAAATAAAAATTATCTTATTTTTAATCGAAATTTTAGTAATGAATATTATTGTATTAGAAGAATGGTAGTTTTTGGGGTTGAAACACTTTTAAATTCTTTCCTAAAACTGTACTAATGCAGTTTTTTCTTTGGAATGCAACTATGATGATCGAGTTTGAGGAGAAAAAAAGAGTTAGAAACCACACATTTTCAATTATTGTTAAAATTCTCTGTCAGTTTCTTATTGGTGTTTGGTCTGTGTGCGACCGTAGCGCCATATCATGTATGAACTAAAGGGGGCTGTCAAAAAGGTTTGTATTATATCCACAAAAGAAACTTGGCAATTAAAATTATTTATTTTGAATTTATTTATGTGAGCCTCATTTTTTATATTATGTAAACCGTAAAAATTTGCACGTATATTTGGTTGCTCGAACTTTAAAAACAGCCGCCTTTAATACTCACAGTGTCCACTACGTGCGCAAGCATCGGTTTGCCTTTCTTTACTATGACTAAGCACAGAGCGAATACATGGAAAAATATTTCGAGAAAAAATATTTTAATTTTCTCAAAGTCGTATTGATTTAATAAGTGTCATGGATTTTTTTGTCAAGTTGCATGAACAAGAAAAAAAAATTCTGCTGGTGCTCAAAAATTGATAGTATATATTAGAAGTTTGACTCAATTTTTCATTTTCCATTAAAATAACAAAAAATTATTTTTGAAATTTCATAACATTGAAACAGTTCATTGTAACAACAGTCTTAAAGAAGGGATTTAAAGGACATTTCACGCTCTACAAAAAACTATAAAGAACAAAGTTCCTCAGATCAACCGTTTTAAAGATATCAGAGTTCAAAAATAATACTAATTTTAACAAAACATGAAAAATATTTTTTCCTCACTGTTCTAATGAAAAATATTAAGAATTTTTAATCACTGGAACTCTCATTTCTTTGAAACAGTTGAAACTTTGTTCTGAAGATCTTTTTTGTAGAACGTAAAATTTTCTAAAAAAAAAAACACAAATGAAAAATGGATTGAGGCAAAACTTATAATTGATATCAAGATCTCGTTTTTGTCCAAAAATTTTTGTTCAAACTTTTTGAACACCATATAGACTAGGAAAAATAAATTTTGAAGAGAAATGAAATTATAGTAGGATGAAACCCATTGGAAAAGGACGAGAATATAAGAAAAATGAAAGGGAAATAGATTACGTTCGATCTAAGGCGGGGAAGTGGAAAAGAGGGGCGTTTTAAGGGTAAAAACGGTTTATCTCGATTTCTGACAAAACTATGAGTCCTATGAAAAAAAGTTAAATGGCAACGTTGTAGATAATAAGTAAATCTACACGTTTTGTGCTAACACCTATTTCACATAACCTCATAATTTATGTGAAAAATTCCAATAACCAAGTTTTTGGTTTTTGTTATTTTTTACAAAAAAAAAAAAAAAATTTTTGAAATTCGGCAAAAACTTACCTCTTAATATCCCAAACATAATGTAATTTTTATCATTTAAAAAATTAATTTTTTCACCTTATAATGACTTAATATCGAAAAAGCAATATAATTTGCAATCGAAAATTCTCACGTGAAAACATCTGATTTTTTAAAAAAATCGGTAAGCTTTTTGTTCGTGGAAACCTATACTTTTTGATGGTGAAAAACTATATACATGATAATGTTAAATGTTCTCAGAAAATGCAATAATTGAAGTGTAAATTTTAATAAATTGTTCAAAATTGTATTTGTATAATTGTATTAGGTAGAGTTTTATACAATTTATTAAAATTTACGCTTTAATTATTGCGTTTTCTGAGGACATTTAGCATTGTCATGTATATATATGTTTTGCACCATCAAAAAATAGAGGTTTCAACAAACAAAAAGCTACCCGATTTTTTAAAAAAATCAGATGTTTTGACGTGAGAATTTTTGATTAAAAATTAGGGTGCTTTTTCGATATTAAATCATTATAAGGTGAAAAAATTAATATTTTAAATCAAAATAATTACAGTACGTTTGGGACATTAAGAGGTAAGTTTTCGGCAAAATTTTTGATTTTTTTTTTGTAAAAGATAAAAAAAAAACAAAAACTGGGTTATTGGAATTTTTTACATAAATTTTGAGGTTATGTGAAATAGGTGTTAGCACAAAAAGTGTAGATCTACTTATTATCTACAACGTTGCCATTTAACTTGTTTACATAGGACTCATAGTTTTGTCGGAAATTGAGATAAACCGTTTTTACCCTTATAACCCCCCTCTTTTCCACTTCCTCGCCTCAGATCGACCGTAAAATATTTATTTTTTTTGTAAAAGATAATTATAAAAAAAGAAAAACTTGGTTATTGAAATATTTCATATAAATTTTTAGGTTATGTGAAAAAAGTGTTAGCACAAAAGTTGTAGATCTTCTAATTACCTACAACTTTGCTAGTTAACTTTTTTCCATAAGACTTGTAGTTTTGTCGGAAATCGATATAAACCGTTTCTACATTTAAAAAACCCCCCTTTTACACTTCCCCAACTCAGATTGACCGTAATTCATTTTTCCTTTCATTTTTGTTATATCCTCTTCCTTTTCCAATGGGTTTCATCCTACTATAATTTTGTCCCCATTTTACCATTTTCATAGGCTAAAAGCACTAGTCTATAAAGAATTTTTTTGAAAATCTCATTAAATGTGACTAAGCCCCTTCTAAATATATATCGTGCTCTGTCTCAACAATGGTTAGTTCTATAAAAATTTCATAAGCACATAACTTATAGTAAATTTTCTCTTCTACAACTTTTTACATAACTTCAAATATCTTAAATAGTATAGAAAATGAGATATCCAGAAAAGTTTGAGAGCATTGAGCCTAAATTTCTGAAATATTTTTTCATATACGCACATTTTAAAGCAACATTTAATGTTGGAAAATTTTGGTTTCAAATTAGAATTTTTTCAACTTTGAAAACAATTTTTTTGGATTAACCAAAACCGTTTTGACTATCAACCAAAATTTTTGAGTAATCAATTCTAAAAAAATTCCATTACTTACGGAAATATGTAAAAACCTTCACAATTTCAACTTTAAAGTGTTTCAACCCCTAAACATGTTTTTTCGTCAGATCGCTTAGATTTCGATGAAAAATCGAGGGAAAAATCGGACACCTGGCATATCTTCCTTGTTATTTTTAAGACATTCCAAGATCAATTTAAGACTTTCAAATTGTGACCAACAAATAACTACGAGTATTTAATTTAGTAGTTGATGGCCACTTGAATTTAACTAAATTGCATCTTTTCAATTGCTATGAATTTGTTAAATGAAAGCAATTCAATTTGGTTTACTAACATAAAAATATAAACCGTTTGGTATTTAAGAATTTTTTTCTTTTTCGTTAGAGTAAAGTTTTAACAATGAAATATTAACATGAAAATTGGGTCACAAAATGTGACTTTTTTCATTTTTTTTTCGAAGATTTCATAACATCTTATATAGAGGTTTAAATTTAAATTATAATTATTTCACGTCAAAAATTAATTACCCTCGTCATAAACTTGATTGTTCATATTTGAAAATTGCAATTAAAGCGTCAGATAGATGCATAAATTGCACATTTGTCTTGAGAATCAAATTTCGATTTGCCAATCTAAAGATGACTTCATATGCAATTATGTTGGACTAATGGAATCAAATGGTTGGTAGATCGAATGATTATATAAATAAAAAAAAAAAACGATACCAATAAAAATAATTCAAAGTTCAAACCACCCAAGATGTGGTCAAATGTAAAAATAAACTAATCCTTATGAAGACAATTAATTTAAAAAAAAAATAAGTATCAAATTATTTTTATAAGACTACCTTCACATCAAAAACTTAAATTAACATTAAAAAAACTTTTCTGCTATAAGACAAACCCATCATATACTCTCATTATTACAAATAATATTATCATATATTACCAAAACTATTTTAATAATTTTAACATTATACATATTTTTTTTTCAACATTTGTTCATTTAATAAAAATGTAAATGAACTAAGCGATTTTTTTCTTTTTAGTATTACTATTATATAATATATAGGACGTACAGGTTAATTGATGTTTTAAGTAGGTATACCTATAATAATATTTTTCCAAGTTCGGATTTATTTGTTCCCAATATCTTTAAAAATCTTTTTGATATACTTAGTGAATTTCTTTGTTGATGCAATTTAATACATAATATGTTCTGTTTTGTTATATTTTAATTTTTGTTATTATAGAGAATTTTATCAATGTAAATGTAAAAAATTTTTGAAACTTCTTAATCCGAATTCAAGAATTCAATATGTGCCATATAGTTTGTAAGTTCGGCCTAAGTGTGAATGAGATTGAACTTGACTTATGTGTGTATGTGTGTGTGTGTATGATTGAATGAATCCAAGGCTTTTGTATAAGAACATTGATTTGTAAATATATAGTATATTATGTACATATTATATGTTTTCAAAGGATTTATTTTTATTATTAATAATTATTATGGTAATTTTTATTTTTTATTTCATTTATTATATATAGACTTTATATTTTTTTTTGTACATTTTGTTATCTTAGTTAAGTTGTAAATATAGTCGATTGAAATGAAATTGTGTTTTATTTTCACGATTTTTTTTAAATTGAGATCAAGTTTAGAAATGCTGCTTCAGTAAGTATTTACGTGGAAGAAAATGGTAAGAAGAAATGTTTTATAATCTTTTACTCGTTGAAAATTTCCCAAAAAAAAAAAAAAATTTATTAGCATTAATTTTCCTAAGCAAAGTTGTTTCAATATTAATTCATGTAAAACTTTAACGATATAACTTTGAAAAACGAGTTGTTGGTTCATCGATAAGATCAAATCATCGATAAGAATCTCTGAATTGTAACATTGTTTCTTAAGACCGTACATCAAGACATCAAGAAAAAAATTTTTGAAAAATAATTCGAAAAAAGCTATATGCATTTATTACTGAGTTTAGGATGAGAGTAGAAGGAATAAAGGTACCAAGGAAACGCTTGCATCCATCGCTGATTTATAACCGACTTCAAAAAAATGAGGAGGTTCTCAATTCGACTGTATTTTTTTATGTTTGTTACCTCAGAACTTTTCACTAGGTGATCCGATTTTGATGATTCTTTTTTATTTGAAAGCTGAGGCTTCTTGTGTGGTTTCATTTTTATTTAAAGGAAATCGTTTACTTCTAAGGGGTTGAAAACTAAGGGATGAAATGTAAACTTCTTATAGTATACCTCGTTTTTTAAAAATTTTTTTCTGTAGAACATAATTTTTAACTATACTCATTCCCATTTTTTTAAAAAACTTCACTCTTAAAGGGTTGTTCAAAAAATTAGAGATGAAATCTTACATTTTTCCTGGCTAACCCGATTTTGATAACTTTGCTTCTATTACGTACATCGTACCTTTAAATTGTTCACATTTCAAGAAATTTGAAATTTAAATTTTTAAAAATTAGAAATTTAAAGAAAAAAAATCCACCCCTTAAGCATGAAAATAAGGGGATGAAATAGTGACGTTTAACTGAACCAACAATTTTTTTTTTCTATACGATATACGGCATCGATTTGACAGGTCATTTAAAAATTTCGTTATTTTGACAACAATTAAAATCTCGTAGTTGTAAGACCACTTATAGACCAGAGCTAAGCTTTGAAAATGGTGAAAAGTGAAAAAAAATTATAGTAGGATGAAAAACATTAAAAAAGAAGAGAATAAAACATAAATTAAAGAAAAAATAAATTATGGTTGATCTGTGGTGGGATGTGGAAAAGGGGGGTGTTTTTAAGAGTAGAAACGGTCTATCTCGATTTCCGACAAAACCACAAGTTCTATGGAAAAAAGTTAAATAGCAAAGTTGTAGTTAATAAAAAGATCTACAACTTTTGTGTTAACACTTTTTTTATATAACCTTAACATTTATGTGAAAAATTCCAACAAACAAGTTTTTGGTTTTTTATTTTTATCTTTTACAAAAAAAAATTTTTTTTCATGAAATTTGGTAAAAACTTACCTTTTAATGTCCCAAACGCACTGTAATTTTATGGTTTTAAAATATTTGTATTTTCACCTTTATTTGACTTAATACTGAAAAAGCACCCTAATTTTCAATCGAAAATTCTCACGTCAACATATTTACTTTTTTAAAAAAGTTGGTAGGATTTCTCCACGTTGAAATCTCTACTTTCTGATGATGCAAAAAAATATACATTACAATGTTAAATGTTTACAGAAAATGCAATGATTTAAGTGTTAATTTTAATAAATTGCACAAAATTTTATATAATACAATTGTACAAGCACAACTTTGAGCTCTTTATTAAAATTTACACTTTAATTATTGAATTTCTGGGAACATTTAACATTGTAATGTATATTTTTTTTGTATCATCAGAAAGTAAAGATTTCAACGAGGAAAAATCTTACCAACTTTTTTAAAAGAGTAAATATGTTGACCTGAGAATTTTTGAATGAAAATAAGGGTGCTTTTTCAATATTAAGTCAAATTTAGGTAAAAAAATAAATATTCAACAAACAAAAACCCCACCGACTTTTTTGAAAAAGTAAATTAAAATGTAAGTCTTTACCAAAGTTCATGAATTTTTTTTTTTTTGTAAAATATAAAAATAAAAACCCAAAAACTTGGTTATTGTAATTTTTCACATAACTTTTAAGGTTATGAGAAAAAGTGTTAGCACAAAAGTTATAGATCTTCTTATTACCTACAACTTTGCATTTTAACTTTTTTCCATAGGACTTGTAGTTTAGTCAAAAATCGAAATAAACAGTTTTTACCCTTCGAAACACCCCCCTTTTCCTATTATTAGGCTATTATTAATATTACAATATTAATTATTTTTAGTTTCTTGCTTATATCTCACCTAAATCTGTCTCTTATTTTCATATAAGTATTTTTAAAGAATTTTTTATTCATCTGATGAAAATGTCATAAAAATACCCAAGGAAATAAATTAACAAAAACCAATTAATTAACAATCATTAATTGTGTAGTCTACAAGCTCTTACAACAATACAGTAGCAAACAATTAGATAAAATTAAAAATCTAGACTCGAATCTTTTTATAAAAAAAAAATATTGCAAGAGCTACGCATAATATTTGTAAGTATATTATAAACGCCTATGCTCAAAGGCAATCCTTTTATTTATAATAATTTTTTTTCCGAAATGTATCATTAAACAAATTAACATTTTTATGTCACTTCAAGTCATCGTACGATTTGTGTTTGTAATAAACATTCATAGTTTATAACTATTTTCCATAAAAATTTGCATTTATGAACAGATTTTATTTCCAACAACTAAATAGACTACTGAAAATTCATCGATTTCTTCTTGAATGATTTTTTTTGTGTATTTAATTTGAAAAAATTAATTGAATAATAAAATTTTTAAATGAATTCCATTGGAATAATTAATTATTTTTGCATATATTAAACGTGATAAGCCAATGTCGGGCATTGACTGAATAAATTTAAACTCTATGAAAAAATACAAGAGACAAATTTTTTTTTGTGTTAATTTGACATAGATACTTAAAGAACGGGAGGTTAAAACAATAAGGAAGATTTATTATATTTACATGAAAAAAATTAAGTGAGACCGTAGATTCCTTGTTAACTTATTCAAATATTGACTTGAGAAAAATACACCACAAAATTATTTGATGATAAGAACCTCGAATATACTTTATTCGAAAAATAAAAATTAAAAAGAAATAATTAAAATTTAAACGACGCGAGTAACGCAATTAAAAACCTGAAATGACCTTTCATCATAAAAATTTTGGCAAATATGAGCCGAATGTCACCGATTTACTGTTTAGAAAATTCAAGTCAACAAATTCCAGACGATTTGTGTCCTTCAAATTAATTAGATAACCGAAAACTTGGCGATATGCACGTACTATGACGATTTTTTTCCGGTGCTATTTTGCTGTTATATTTATTACATCAACTATATCCAAACATAATTCATATTTTTGGACAAAGAATTTATGTATCGTACAACCAAATATTCTCATGGGATTATAGACCTGTTAATATTTCAACTCCCATTCATAAAGTTATACTAACGTATAAATAATGCTGTCGATAATTTATAAGATTTACTTGCAACGATCAGTTCTGATTTATTGTGTTGACATTGGTTTTTTTTCTTAAAAGAATTATAATTGCAAATCAAAATAATTTAAAATTTGGTAGGTATAGCAATAACAGATTAATGAAATGTGAGAGAATTTTTTTTTTCTTAAAAAAAATAAAATTAATTTTAAATATCATCACAACTGGTTGCAATTATAGGTTCAACTTTCTTTAACTAAGAATATACAAATATAATAATTTTCAATGTTCAGCTTCCTCTCACAAAATATAAGTCACAGTAAAACGTAAATCACCACCATATGCTAATGTCAGAGATTAAAGTATTTACATATTTCATAAAATGCTGGTATATATTATTTGAACTATGTTCTTTTGAGTGTAATAAATTAAGAAATAAAATAAAAATATAATACAACTGGCAACAGGAAGAAAAAGCTTGTAATAGCTTAGTGAAAAATTATATCGTCTTTTGGCCAGTGTTATAAAAAATAATTTATGGTAACTTGAGCCAAGTTGGAAGTTCCATGATTAATTTCAAGTTTTATTAAGATTGAAGAAAAAAATGCTGCCAATGACATGGCGAGAATTTTGCACGCAGATGAAAAAATGAAAATCAAGGTAAGTTATGTCGTTCTTGATACAATAAAATTGAGCCTCCAATTTTATAATAATTGTGGTTAAAAAAAAGAAAACAATTTTGATCAAAAATTTTAATTTTACACGCAAAATATATTAGGAAATTAGATCATTTCCTGAATGAATCAGAAATTTTTTGGTAGAAAATTAATTTTTAGGACCTATAGTATGGATCTGGACGATGCTTATGCTTTCTAAACGATTTGTCGTGAAAATTGTACAGTGTTATCAGGTGTTCCAATTTACGCTAGATTTAAATACAAATATATTAAGCCAAGGCTTTAAAGTTTCAAGTTAAAGCTGTATGCATTAATACGTGTAATAATTATAGGAAGTTTAAGGGGGTATTCTAGTCTAGGATTTTGAAAAAAATCGAAAATTTTTTTCTTTCTTAATCCAATAGTTTATACAAACAAAAATAAGTTAAAAAATGAGTGAAAAAATCGACCTTTATTATTGAGTAGCCGCCATTTTCTGAAAAAAAATTTTTTTCTCTGCTTTGGAGGTTCATGCGATAGCGACATTTGTACTTATCAAGAATCCATCATTGTTTAATTTTTCAAATGACCACAAGGGTAGAAATCATGGCGACGAGAACACGATCTTTTTTTTTTCCTCTCTACTTCAAAGACGCATAACTCAATGAAAAATAAAAAAAAATTTTTGAAATTAATTTTGTGTACTCTCTGAATATAAATAAACAAATGATAAAAAAATGTATACTAAAAATATCAAATGCTTTTTCTTTATCAATTGCCAAAAAACGCTCAAAATTCGGGCCTCTAGACTAGAATACCCCCTTAAAAAAATCGTTGTAGCCGTTTAAAAAAAAACTTTTAAAAGCTCAAAAACCCATAGATTTCAACCCAAAGCTTCGCGGTGCAAATATATAAAATATGAAGGCAAAATTTGATATGACTGTCACACACACACATAAATGTTTATAAAAACCACTTGTTATGACTCAGAGGACCTCAAAACATATATTTCAAGTAAAAGCTCGAATCCAAAAATTCGACCCGATTACAATACTTCCTTTACTACCTACATATATAACCAGTCAAAATCGACATTACAATTTGCAAAACATGATGTATCTCTGATTTTTTAGGACGTTGTTTGGACTCATTAGGGCCATATATTCTCAAGTTTGCAACTATCAAAAAGTTATGGTAAAATTTTTATACAGGAAAAACCGTGAAAATTTGAACTTGTTTCAGATTCTGCTCGGTATCTCCTAGCCCATGCATTTTTTTTCAAAAGCTTTTCTGTGCGTTTTTTAAGAGAATCAAATGTGTTACAAATTAAGCTCAATTGGAGCTATGCACGTCAATGGGTTATCGAATTATGAAACTTTAAAAATAGGCCAGTTTTTTCAAAAATTAAAATTTTACGTTTAGACCTTTTTTGGATCGAAGTTGCATCGAAACCATTGATCCTACGGGCTGAACTTATTGAATATAATTTGTAGACAATTAAATTAGCTATAAATTAAGTGCAAAGCAGGAGCTGTAAGCCTTGTAGTTCTCTCAAAATCTTAGAGTACTCATATAAAGTGAAATCGCATTTTGGTGGGTACTCCAGAATTGGTGGATCGTCAGGGTTGTCTTAAGACTCGTCGCCGTCGTCCTCTTCAATAGGGATAAGGGCAGCATTCTCGTGTATTTCCCCAGAGCAGGTAGCACACATCGAAAAATATCTTAGCCTTCCTTTCAGGCAAGTGCAGCCACCTTTTAGCACCCCTTTTTGCATTTACAAGAGAGGAGTTTCAGGAGCTCTGCGGGGGTAGGAGCTTCCCGACTGGTAATGTAGAAGAGTCTAGCCGAGGTCATACATGTTTAGAAATCACTTCATGCAACAAAAAAGCATTTAAGTACATTTCTGGGAAAATGCAATTTTACCTTTTATTGGTTTTTTAAAGATTTTGAGAGTACTACGAGGTTTACAGATCCCGCTCTGCACTTAATTTATATAGCTAACTAAATTTTCTACAAATTTTATTCAACAAGTTATGCTCGTAGGAGCAATTGTTTCGACGCAACTTTGATCCAAAAAAGGTCTGTGGCGACTAGAAATGGAGTTTGAACATGCAGTGATACCTCTCGCAACTGCCCTGACAAAACGACGTTATATACCTTAAGCAATTCAATTTTTTTGGAGCCAGTGCTGGCCACTGTAATTGTAAATATATATATATATAAATAAATCTGGGTAACCACTCCCACCTTACAGGTCTAAAACTAAAATTTAAAATTAAAAAAATGGCCTTATTTCAAACTGCCGTAACTTGGTAACCCATTGCTGTTCAAAGCTCCGGTTAAACTTAAATTGTAACAAATTTAATGCTCTCAACAAACGTGCAGAAAAGCTTTTGAAGAAAAATTTATAAATAAGGAGATACCGAGCAGAATCTGAAACAAGTTCAAAATTTTTACGGTTTTTCCTCTATAAATATTTTTTCACCACTTTTTGAGAGTTGCAAACTTGAGAATACATGGTCTTTAATGGGTCTAAACAACATACTAAATAATCAGAGATACATAATGTTTTGAGAATTTTTATGTCGATTTTGACTGGCCTTAAAACTAAATAGTAGTAAAAGAAAGTAAAAAATGTTTTAGTAACCATTTGCCAGCTAAGTGTAGCTTTTTGTTTACTTAGTATCGTAAAAAGTATATAAGTATATTTGTACTTATACTGGATGACCACCTTTTTTGATACAGCTTGGGTTATAAGGAAAGTTTTGTGCTCTTTCCAACGACGAAAAGAAAACTTTTCTTTCACTTTTTGTTCAAATTCCAATTCGTCATTTTTTCGTATACTTATTTATGATAACTAATCAAAAAGTAGGTAATGAAAAACCGCTACAGTTTGAAACAAAAAAAGACAGACTGAGCTTTTTTAGGAAATTTCTTGTTGGAAATTAGATGTAAATTCCTATTTTTTTTTTAAATTTTGAATACCTTGAAAATCTTGTTACTACCCTGTACAAAAAAATATTTTTCAACTTTTTGGGTTCCTAAGAAATTTTATACTGAACATTTACATTTTAGATTAACGCGTGTTTTCCCTCCAACTATTATTTCTAGATTGTGAAGAGAAGAAAATATCGTTTTAACGGTTTAAACACGGTTTAAATTCTTCAATTTCAATTACAAAATTTCTTATATAAGTACATCTTAAATATTGATTAGTGTGATTGTTAAAAAAAAAGTGGTTGCGTGTACTTATGTACGCGCGTTAGAAGTTATATTTCTTTGGCATCATTTAAAATTAGTTTTTATTAATTGCATTCAAATAATCAATTTTAATAAACTGTTATTTAATATTTAATAATAATAGTAATATATATTTAAAGATATAATTATTAAAAATAAAATTATAGAATAATATTTTAATTTATATCAATAAATAATATCCAAAGGAAGTTGCCAGACGTTTATAAAATTTGTCAGGATCATTTTTCTGGTTAACAATTCATGCATGTCATGAAAACGAAGCTTCATAGAAATTGCGAAATTAAGTAAGTAGCTCCTTGTCAAAGTAAATGTCTTCGTCTTATTTTTATCTTGTTTTACTAAATTATTATTCTAAGATGGTTGAATCATTTCAGAATCCCAGATTTTGTGATAACAAAGAATATGCATGAAATGCAGACGTCATTTTCATCACAGCTACTGCAAAATTCGAGAAAGGTAATAACTTATTTTTTAATAATATGTGTCATTTGTATATATAATTATTTTTAATTTAAATATAAAAATAAATAAAACAAAAATTTAAATTACGCGCGCCAAGAAACCGAGTAGTTTTGCGGCCAACTTCATTTTGTTAATTTTTGTCTCAAGATGGCCGACCATCTAAAAATTTCACTCTCATCATTTTTTCATAACGCGCTTAAACAAGTATAACTTCAAAAATATGTAAAAAATTACGATATAACGTTCTTCTGTCAAAATGTAAATAGAAAAAAAATTATTTTCATTTTTTTATCTTTATTTTGTTAGTAAGGATAAACATGTTAAGCTATTTTCCTCAACAATAAGCATATTATATGCGTCGTACTTATGCCAATAGATTGCCCCACGAAAAGTAATATTAAGTTAGATTTATTAAAAATATGAAGTGGTCTTTTGGCATTAGTGATTAAACAATCAAAATTGTCGATATTTATGTACAATTTGGCTCATTTAGAAAATATTTGCATTAACTAGAGGACCAACAATTCAAGCTCCAGTAACATTTATCAAGCGAATCTTCAGACTGGTTTTGTACCATCTCAAAAACCTCATAACAAGCCTTTTTTACGTCTTTCTAGAAATCTACCTGCATCTACGCATTACACACTCATCATGGCTCATGGTGTTTCGTTGTTCTCCTCATCAAGACAGGGAATGCATTGAAATGAATATCCGTGTGGCGATCAGGTTTTATTCGGAATTGGAAATCCAGATAGAACATTTTACTAATGGAGGGGCAGCCACATTTCATAATATTCTTTTAGTTTGATTTTACCTAGCGTAAAGATCCAAACCGACGTAGAATCGTTCGAGTGACTCTCAAACCTTTTTAACATTTTAAAACAATCCCAAAAATTACAAACATTCATGTCAAAAAAAATTTAGAAAATTCACGTGTAAAATTGATGTGCAACTCAGTTTCATAAGTGCAAGATAATCTCAACAATATTTGTAAGTAAATTTTTTTTCCTGTGGTAAAACAACAATTTAACCCTAAAAATTAAAAACAAAAAAATTGAAATTTCACGTGAAAATTCGTAATTTAAAGGCAACAATATTTCTCAGACAAAACAAAAATGTTTAAATCAAAAATTAAAACTTAAAACCTTTCGATTGGCATTTAATTTTGATATAAACTTTTTCAGATCAAAATATTGTGTAATATTGTGCAATGGAAATCAATTCAACTCCAAAAAATCATGCCAATGAGAATAAACTTAAATTACAAATCAAAGTAAGTGGAAATAAATTTTAAATATTAAATTTTATGACTTGAAAACATGCATGTGATAAACTAAATTGTTGATAATTGTCCAATTAATTTTAATGGAACAGAGGAGAATTTATTGCAAATATTTCTTTTAGTAGGTAATTACATGTAAATCTGTGAGAAAATTGTAATTTAAAATAAATTTTCTATTAACTACATTTGACACAAGGCCAAAAGGGGTCGATTTATTAAAACTAGACGCAACTTTGATTATTTTTTTTTAATACATATATCAAACCGTTTATTTGCTTCTATCGTTATCCCACCTACAAATTCAAAAGATACGATCACATTGCTGAAATTTAGACAATCTTTTAATAGCTCGTAAACTTCAGATATAAAACGTTTTTGAACTTCAAAATTTACAGGCTTAAATGAGGCATAAATCAATATTTTTTTAATAGATTCAATATTCGTAGTATACAGTGATATTTCTTATGGCTAAATAATTTGGTGAACTTCGATTCGTGCACGTTTAATGGCTACTTTTAATACCTTTCTAAAATGCCATGAATTCCTTAATACAATGGGCGATAAACCGATGAGATTTTTCAGACTATTTTATATGAATTCACCTGAAAAAGTTTCGGTCTTAAAATTTAAACTGAAATTTTAAAAGATAAAAATATAACGGAAAGAAATGTGCTTCCCCTAAATGGCTTTTAAAAAAAAAGGGGTAAAATAGTTTTGATATCGATTACTTCGATGGAAGGGTTTGATGCTGTTTAATTTAAATCGATAATTACACTGTTGTAATATTGGAGTCAGAGTGAAATTTTAAAGTTCAATGTTTGAGAGAAACTATGAAAATATTTTAGAACTTTCTTGCATTCCTGAAAAAATCGACTTGTCAAAAAATGTTTCAAATAAAACTTGTGGGAAATTCAAATATCTATAAAATTTAAAATAAGGCTTTTCCTTAAAAAACTACCCCTAACTGAAATATTTAAAAATCAACTGCCAATTGCTGTTTACAGTTTGGCTAGTTTTAAAAAACAGGTTAAATCCGTTAAAAATCAGAGAATTAAAAAAAAACCAATCAAAAATATTTTAAGAACATTCTTCTACAAAATTGCTTCTTAAAATTTTTTTCGTCAAACAACCTCTAACTGAATTATTGTAAAAATAAAAATTTTAGTAATATTTTGTCAAGTCGCTTCAAATATTACATGTGAAAATTAAAAATTTTTGATAAATTCTAAAATAAAACTTTTTCAAAGCACAAATATCTAAGTTGCACTTTAAATTTTTTTTTTTCTAAAAACTACCTCTAAATTTTATCGATTGCCTTTAAAAACACCAATTGTACGCTTACGAAAAAAAAAGTTGTGATTGTTAAGAACCCAATACTATATAAAATTTCTCCCTGAAATTTTCCATTAAAAACAACCCTTAATTGAGATACTACAAAATTATATGTCTTTGATTTCATTTTTTTTTGGGATTGTTGAAAAAATCAATTAAAAACTTGTAAGAAAGTTGAAATAACAAAAAATATTTCAAACAAATCTTATCGAAAACCTTAATATCTATAAATTTGATAGCAAAGCTTTTTCTTGAAAACTACCCTTATTTAAATATCAAGACGCAAGCTATTTCAGTTAAAAGTTAAAATATCAACCCCAAACTCCTATTACTTGACTTGATGAATCCCTAAATAGGAATCAACATTTTTTTACAAACAAATTTTGAGCATTCAACGCTCTAAACTAGAATCTTTTAAAGAAATACCCAAAAATCAATATCCAGCGACTAAAACTTAAAAAAACCAAAAATAAGAAATTTCATTTTTCTAGTTTTTTCCTAAAAACTTGATTTTAAAAACCAGAATAAAACATTTTTAATTTAACAACAAAAAAAAAAACTTAAAAGATCTGTGAGAGCTTTGGAAAAAGTTGGTATTCGACCAATAAAAATCCATAGTTCTTTTTTTCAACCAATGAAGGTTAAATTAATCAAAGACTACTTGATCCTATTGCAATTTAAATTCTTAAATTTTATGCTAATACGGAATTCCAACTGCAGTTACCAAAACGTTTCATTTGATTTCTTCATAAAGATCATTGAGCAAAACTTTGAATTTTCATCGAAATTATTCGAAACTTAATACTCGATATTCGATCACAAAGTTCGATAAAAATTGCTTAACATATCATAATTCATTCTTCAATTAGGTAAACGTTGTACCGACTGTTAGAGTTTCCTTTAACTAAAATTTAGTAGGATCAAGTAGTTTTCGATCTCGATTGTTAAAAAAAAGAACTGTGCATCCCCATTGGTTGGAAATCAGTTTCTTTCAAAGCTCTCTCTGATGCTTTAAAATTTTCCTTATAGCCAAAAAGTTTCGTTTTAGTTGTATTTCAATGTTCTTCAACTGAGCTTTGAAATTGATTGGTTTTGAAAATACAAATATTATACATTAAAAATTTACTTGGCTGAATATTGAAATTTTTTGGATGACTTAAACAGTTCTTCACAGTATCGCATCAGAAGCTGTTTTTCGATCTATAAATTCGCTGATATTCAAAGATTAGTGTTATTTAAATTTTCTGACAAACCCAAAGTAACTAAGAAGACTTACGAGGCAAACGGGGTGGCATCGAACGGTCAGTTCATATTTTTTCTTTTAATCGGATTCTAAACCTCTTAAAATGTAAAAATAGAAATTTTATGGGGGGCAGAAAGTATCAAAATTTCTCAATTGGTTGACAAAGACAGCATTTTTAGTAAAAGTTTCACTAATCAAAATACGACAAGCAGGCCATGGTTTGTTTGATCTCGATTGGTCAAAAATCAGAGCTACGAGTTCTCATTGGAAGGAGAGTGCCATTTCCAAAACTTGCTTTGATATAATAAAATTTCTAGGCTATTTAGTGTATATTATGTATCATTTTAAAGTATAAGAAAATTTTGATGTTTTACTTCAACTATAATCAACCCTTAAAAACTAGTTAAGGCTCTAAAAATAAGTGCAAATGTAAAAAAACAATTTCTTCACAGAAAGACGTCTTGTAATTTTTATCAATATCATATTGAGCGAAAATTTTCCATAGATATGTCGAAAAGACCAGAAACAGTTAATATATGCATAAAGGTAAATCACTTGGTTTTTTTTCCCACAGTTTTGTCATGCAATCGACACCATCAACCAACTGTTATCATTATTATCTCACCCACTTTAACTATGGATTCTTTTATTAAATAAAATCTTGAATTTTATTAATTTTTTCCTTGACCACTACCGGTTTTCGGACGACGTAAACATTTGTGCATAAAACCGCTAAATATCCATATTTAAATGGAATTGGCTGATTTGAATGCAACACTGTCTTCGTTTCCACTAAACTTCACATACCAAATAACCATAAATTAAAAAGCCTAGTACTTAATTGAATTGTTTTTCTTTTAAGTTTAAATTCGTTTGGATTAGTTTATCAATTTTTTAATTAGCATTTCGATAGTAAATATCAATTGATGCGACGAAGTCATAAACAAATCGCGTGTATTAACATAATTGATATCTATAAAGTCAAACATTTCAAGTCACCGAGTAAAACCATTTGAAATTATTATCATCGAAATTTGCATGTATAGATTATTCGATTTTTCCGATAGTTTCATAATTAATTTCGTATAGAACATAAATATTTATATTGGAAATCTTAAATCTTTCTCGCAGCTCTTGTAAAATTGTAAAACAGGTATTCATATCGTGTAAATTTTAACGAAACGAGCGTCACAAATAAATATCGATTTGCTGTTAGATTTTAATCGAAAAATTGGTTTTTATACCACATTTTTGTCGTTAGTGAAATGTTAAAAACATCATTTTTGCAATACAATATTTTCCTGTTGAATATTTACCATATAGCCGTTGATGAACAAGATCATAAATTGTCTAATCCAATTTATTTGTCGATTGATTTTTGGCTAATTAGCCACGAAAAGATGGAGATTTGTAGAGCGATTGCTCTATTTCACGTAGCCACACAATTTGAGCTAAATTTGCATATTTTTCTTATCTGTATCGCAATTAGATAAAAAACTACAAATGTTTTTTTTTTCGTTTGATTTGGCTCGAAATTAGGTTTTAATTGAAATAATTAACACTAATTAACGGAGATAACGATTATTTGTTTCTAAAAATAGGAATCGTTTGAGCTGGTTTTGGTGTTAGAATTTTTTGTCTTTTTTGGTCTTGGTAAGGTTTTGAGACTGGAATTAATTCGATTTTAGTTTTTCTTCTAATAATTCACTGTGTTTTGTTAAAATTTCTTTTTGGTATGCTAATGGCTTTATTTGATATTAAGTGTTGGTTTTATCACATGTCGTTATTTATGAAGAAAGATTGGCTCGATTTTGGCTTGGTTGAAGAAGAAGTTGTTATAGAAGAAATTATTTTACAAGTGGTTTAAGGTCTATTGTTGCAAATATTAAAACAAAAGTTTAAAAAAATAAGTAATGTGATATGATTTTAGTAGAAATAAATTTGAGAGAAATCATCATTGATGAGAAATCATCAACTTGAACTAGTCCATAGGGACTACTCCTTTCCTGAGTTAATCACGACCAGAAGCACTAATTGCATCGCTGTGCAGATTGTGCATAATTTAGGGAAAAAAACTGTTAATAGAGGGTTTGAGTAGGTAAAGGATTAAAATTAGGGTTTCATTAAACACTTGGTAATCTGTTAGTTCTAATAAAAAAGTTTAAGAAAGTAAAGTTGAGGTAAATACAATTTTTCAGAAAAAAGTTATTTCAAATTTTCTCTTTGATCGAATGTTAACCAAAATCTCAAAGCTGCACCTATACATTTCTATACAATATGAAAGCGTATAGTATTCAATTTAATTTAGCTTTGCTCAGCGAAGCGGATGGGTGTCACCTAGTTTTTTTTTTTAATATAAAGATTCCAGTACTAAGAAAATTGCTATAACAAAGTCTTCCACAATATGTTACGTACATATTTAGTGTGAAAACGTTTCATCTATCCCATAGGAATCAGGTAGATAACTGATTATATTGCTTGTATGTACAATGATATCACCTAAATGAGCCTTAAACCTCCAAGTCTTCATCTTTATCGTAGGCCATTTTTCCTAAATAAATGAAAAATTGTAAGAATATAATTACTAAAAGACGTCAAAATTTGATCACCACTAAAAACGCAATAAAACATCGCTTTCAAATCTATGTTTAATTATTTTTCACAAAATATGAATTTTCTTTAAAATGATAAAACCGATTGGTGTCCTAATAAGACCCTATCAAAGTTCCATCACAATCTAATCAGTGATTGAGGAACGCAGTAAGGACAAATACAAAAACATTATTCCTTATAAACAACGTATGTTGAATATTTTGACGTTAAATTTTTAAAATTCTTCGCTTAAAAACTTAGACTTTATATAGATTTGTGCAAACGACTGAATTTATTTAAATTTTCTCCAACTTAATGTCAGGGTCTTGCACTAAAAATGCAGATAAGTTCAAACTTTTGACTTTGAATTCCACATTCATTTTGAATGTATTGTTACTTTCATTAAAGTAAAAAAAAATCTTTTTACTTTTAAAGCATCTTAAGCGTGTGAGGTTTAAAATATATTCTTAAATAGCTTAATATTAGTGCTCCACAAATCAAATGTTATAAATAATGTTTTCTTATAAATAATGCAATTTTTAGTCATTTACGAAAATTAAACTTGGTTTAAAGTTTATTGGGCCTAAGATTAAGTACTGAATTTTATGTTTAGTGGAAACATGCATTAACCAGAAACCACAATGTATTAACCTCATTTCTTTTGATAATAAGTAAGCAAAAAATTTCGGTTCTAATTAGTTTTATTTATTTTGTTCTTTAAGAAAAATTTTTTTAACGTTATTATGTAAATCCTTTTAACTATTAGCATCTATTATTTTTTATGGTTGTTTTAAAAATTCTCGGAACTATAGATAGTAACTGTGATTAGTAGCAACTTTTTTTTATTTCTACTAATTTTAGAATTTTTGTTTATTTTTTTAAAGTACATATATTTTTGAATGTAGTTTTTATAACCTTCAATATCATTAGTGAATGATCATATTTGTAAATTGATGGATAGTAAAACCTGCAGTCTAACACTATATTAGCTAAACGTTTTGAGTAAAAAAGAGAAAAAAAATTTCAAGTGGTTCCATTGTCAGTGTGTTTAGTATCTGCATATAATAAATGCACTTAATAAATCAATTAATTTGCAGTTATTGTAGAGCGTTTCCATGGTAACGAAAACGTAGAGCTACCCAAGTTAGCTATGGAATTGCTACACTCATAATATTTGCATATAATAAGCCTGGTGTTACATATACTTCAGTTACCATGGAAACGTACTCCAATAATAAATTATTATTGATGTTTGAACCGTTTATTTTGAAAATGGTCCAAATCCAACTTAAATGGGATATCTATCTATAAAAGTAACAACTAAGATTGACTTGGACCATTCTCATAGTAAATGGAGTTTTTTTTTATCTGATGCCTACAATAAAGAACATATCGCTTAGTCAAATATTATATCTATTTTTTTTTCTTTTTGCAAAAATATTTTAAAAGACCAATTTGTTTAATTTAAAATTTCGAAAGACATCCAATAAAATATAACCTTCCCAAGTATGAAGATAACTGAATTGTTTTACTACAAAATTTTCAAACTTTTTGATCCATTTTAAATTGTATGTAAATCTTCTGGCAAATTATAAAATTTTTATGGGCCCCGAGTCGAAATTTCAGACCTCTTTTGGCCCTAAAATGGCACTTTTACCATCTTTTGGACCTCCAAAGAGTAAAATGAGCCTCATATAGACCTAAACGATTCCATCGTCTTCATTTTAACCTACATGAAATTTTTATTATATTTTGTGAACATATCGTCTCGTCCTAAAAAAAGGTTTATGATCATAAAACATAAAATATGGTTGTAAATTTCCTTATTTTTACAATACCTATTGCAAATGTTATTTACTAATAACCCAAATTTTTGATCTATCTCTTTCCTATACTTAGATGCTTAGTATAATATTGTGTATTCTGGTATCCATTACTGGTTTGATACTTAATCCTGTTCACTCTGGTTCATTTTTACTCAGCTTTAGTCTCTTGTTAACCGTTCGCGTGCTACACGAGTTATTATACAACAATTGAATAAACTTATTTCGCTAATTGATTATTTTTCAATATTGTCTATATCAAAAGGCCTAAAAGTGTAAATGTAAAAAATTTAAAAGTGAAAAAACCGAGTTTAAACGAAAAAGTGTGAAAAAATTTGCTTTAATGTATTATCTTGAAACTAATCAGAGAGATGTTATACAATTAAATAAAATTTCTAAAGAAATGCACATGGTTGGGTATGTTGTGGATTATAATAAAAGGAAATCCTGGAAAAAAAATATGGTAATGGCGACAATAAAGGAGCTGGTAAACAAGGACAAGGAGATTAAGAACTAAGAACTGATATTTGTTATATTCTTATTACTTTTAAATTTATTGCTTATATTAATGAAACTTGTATATTTAATGAATAAAAAAAAATATTAAAATAAAAATCTTATTCTTTTTGAAAAAAACCCTACCAATTAAACAATAAAAGAGAGTGACAAAGAAAGAGTGGAGAAAAGAGAGAGAGAGAGAGAGAAAGAGGTCCATTGGAGGGTTTTTCTGTAGACCTCTTTTGAGCCTAAACATGGTATTTTGTCCGATAAATGCCACTTGTAGGTTCAAAAGAGGTCTAAAATTCAAATGCAAATGGTCATGTTTCAATCTACTTGAACCCAGATTTTGAGGTCTAAAATAGGTCTAAAATTTCGACTCGGGGTATCACAGAAATTTCGATTTACAGACGTATGATAGCGTCAAATTAACAATGCTGGAAAAGCTCAGAATTAGAAATATTACTCATGGACAAAAAACACTTACAACTTCATCCATGAAGAGACCTTTAGATACAGTATGTCTCAAAAACTTTGATCCATTATATAGAATTTTTGTAAAAAAAATTAGTCCCAAAAATTTCATATACATACTAGCATTTAAAATTATTTTTGATACATTAAACCCATCGAATTTTTTGTTTCCATTTAATTCTAGAAGAATCCAAGTTTCTGTGATAAAAAATACTTCTTCTAGTCAATAAGATTGTCCGTGAAACTTTCAAATGAAAACATTTTCCGTATGAGTACTTTTAAAATTATAAAACTTTTATTTACTATATATTATCAATGCGACATTGGACATTCCATGGAAGAATATAAACAATAAATAATTGGTTTATTCATTTACCCAATGATAGATTTACGACTTTAACTGCAAAACCACAATTATTTACTTAAAACCACTAATAATAAAAAGAAGCGATTATTTCAATATTTCAATTCAATAAATTAGCACCTTTAAATGTGTTTATGAAGCAGGTTGTTAACGATGTTAATATCTATGTTTGTATCAATGAAACAAGCTAAAACAAATATTGATATAACTGAAATTGTTGAGGTTGATTTAAAAACTTAAATAGACCCATTTGAAATTTTGCCTTAAAACTTTTATGAATATCAAATAAATATCTATTAACTAGTTGTACCAGATCAACATATGGAGGCATTTGCGAATATTTAAATCATGTGAAAGTTGTTTGTTATTCGATTGGTCTCTAGTTCTCATTGGTATCAACCTTTTCGCCAATAGAATTTATACTATTTTTGCAATGTGGGGATTTATGATTTACATTAATCATTTGACTTAGTAAATTTATATTATTTGATAGTGATTTTGTATAAATTATTTCCTATTTTCAATGTTAATGAAAAATTAAATCAGTAGAAATCTATGTAAAATGTTATCTTTTTGCAATCTTAGTATTAATATTTCTTTAGATCCTTGTATTACTAGATATAGAGGAGCAATGAATCGAGATTAACAATGAATGCAACGAGAGTATCAGGTCGCGACGTTTCGCCATATATTATAGGTTCACCAGGTTCACTGATGCATGCTCAGCATTCATGTCTTTCTGTAGCCTTATATTTACCAACTTTTATATAATATATTGCTTTATTTTAAAAACGAGTCTGGTACTCATGATTGACAATTACTACTCTTACATCAGGATCATATGTACGCAATAGATAGTAAATCCAATATTATTGTGTATCAAAAAGCGCTTCAATCAACAGCCCATACAACTATTTAACATTATTGCAAAGCATGAAAACGAAAAATAATTTTCTGTAAAACTTTTTTGCTTTTCAAAAGTTTACTACTTCAAATAGCAATATTCGTAGAGTTGGCATAGAAAAACAGAAAGATTCAATAGAATCAAAATATTCATAAACAATTTTTCACATACCTATTTTGCTTGAGGAAATCCATTTTATGAAGTAGTAAACCACCATCTAAAAATAAAAAAAACTTAATTAGAAGCATGAAGTATTTTGTATTTGTAAAAAAAATAATTTTGAAGGCTGCTATAAGTAGCTGATCTCTAAAATCTCCTCTCAAAAATCATCTTGCGGTGACCACTATATCTCTGAATTGGATCATTTAAAATTAAAAACCAAACAGATTTCGTTCAAGTAGTGTATAAATTTATAATTGATGGAAGGAATAAAAAAAATACCTTAAATGGTTCATTAAAAGAAAAGTATTTATCAGTGAAAATAAACCTTTGATTAGTTAATAAATTACTAAAAAATACTTAAAAAGCTTGTGGTAAAATTTGAGACCTCAGCCGTTTCTGAGATCATCGACTTTAAAAAAAAAATTGAGAAAAACGCGTTTAAAGTGTCAAAAGCACTTTAGATCGAATAAAAACTGTCTTTACTAATTTGCGTATAACTTTGAAAATAATCACCGGATTGACTTGAAATTTTCTGGGTGTAGGTATGCTTAAATAAATTTCAAAAATTATAATTATAGCCCCTTAAATATCTTAAAAACGTAAACTTCTATTAAAATTTGTAATAAATTACAATTTTTATAGAAAAAGTTCCTTTCATTAGTACTCCCTCTGAATCTAGCTAAAAAAGGTCAAAGGTTAAAAGGTTAAACTGATTCAGAGACAGCAGACGGTTATATTAAGATTTTTTCTCGGGAATGGACGCTATATAAAAAATTAGATTATACAGCGTGATCTAGGAGTATCTTAAGTACCATAAACGTGTAAAAGTTCACCTTAAATTAAATAGTTATTGGAGCTATACAAGAAATACCATACATAAAAGACTGAAGGGTATGGATTCAATTGAATCTATTAATTCATAAAATATATATATCTGTGTGTATGTATGTATGTGCGTAAAAATGTATGTATATGTTATGTATGCATAAGTAGACCAAAGCTGAAGCCTTTGAAAAGTTAAAAAGTGAAAAAAAAAATCATAGTTGGTTGAAACCCATTAAAAAAATAAATTTTGGTCGATCTTAGGTGGGGAAGTGGAAAAGGGGGGTGTTTTTAAGGGTAAAAACGGTTTATTTCGATTTCCGACAAAAGTACAAGTCTATGGAAAAAAATTAAACAGCAAAGTTGTAGGTAATAGAAGATCTACAACTTTTGTACGGGCACTTTATTCACATAACCTCAAAATTAATGTGAACAATTTGAATAACCAGGTTTTTGGTTCTTAATTTTTATCTTGTACAAAAAAAAAAACGAAATTCGGTGAATATTTACCTTTTTGTGCCCCAAACACAGCGTAATTGTTTTATTTTAAATATTTATTTTTCACCTTATTTTGACTTAATATTGAAAAAGCATCCTAATTTTCAATCTAAAATTCTCACGTCAGAATATCCAATTTTTTAAATAAGTTGGTGGGCTTTTTGTTTGTTGAAATCACTACTTTCTAATGATGCAAATAAAAATATACAATACAATATTAAATGTTCCCAGAAAATGCAATAATTAAAGTGTAATTTTTAATAAATTGCTCAAAGTTGTATTTGTACAATTGTATTATGTACAATTTTGAGCAATGAATTAAAATTTACACTTTAATTATTGTATTTTCTGGGAACATTTATCATTGTTTTGTATATTTTTTTGCACCATCTGAATGTGGAGGTTTCAACAAACAAAAAGCCTACCAACTTTTTAAAAACAGCAGATGTTTTGACGTCAGAATTTTCTATTAAAAAGTACGGTGCTTCTTCAATATAAAGTCAAAATAAGGTGAAAAAATAAATATTTTAAATAAAAAAAATTATACTGTGTTTGGGGTACAAAAAAGTTAATTTTCACTAAATTTCGTAAAAAAAAATTTTTTTCTTGCAAAAGATAAAAATAAAACACCAAAAACTTAGTTATTAGCGTTTTTCACATACATTTTGAGATTATTACAAAAGCTGTAGATTTTCTTATTACGTACAATTTTGCTATTTAATTTTTTTTCATAGGACCTGCAGTTTTATAGGAAATCGAGATAAACCGTTTCTACCCTTAAAAACACCCCTCTTTTCCCCTTCCCGACCACAGATCGACCGTTATTTATTTTTCCTTTCATTTTTGTTATATTCTTTTCCGTTTCCAATGGGTTTCATTCTATTATAATTTTTGTGGGTCCAAAAATTATCGACCCTTGTCTATAAGTGTCTGTGAGTGTCTAAGTATATGTGCATATATTATGTGTAGATACATGATTTATTGCACTTTTAAATACCCTTAAATATTCAAATGTTAATGTTTCTTACGCCACAGATCAAAGACTATGAAAAGCATTCAAGAAATCCTAAAATCTAAATCGTAGAATTCAAAAATAACCAATGATACACAAAAATAGTTTATTTAAGATTAATGTTGAATACATAAAATAGTCTTAAGCTAACAATTTCTCATTGATACACAAAAGTTGTTTCTACAAAGCACTCATTATGAAACGCAGTTGAATAATTAATAATCTTTCTTTACTATAAAATTTGTTTTTTATGGTTAATATCAAAATTTTCTCATCTAAGCCCGATTCAAAGAAATTCGATAAGTCTCAGACAATGATAGAAATGCACTGAACCAAAAAAATTAATTTCCATACTAGGTTCTTATATATCCAATTGGTAACAATATCATAATTTAAGCCAAGGTAAACATTTTCTCAGCCTTTGAACATGAAATAATTTAGATGAAACCCAAATCACGTTACCAAATAAACATCGTGCATATACACCTAGGGAGATTTTGATAATGAAACGAGACAAGGTTCTCTACTTTGAAAAAATCCTAGCTTTAAACTCTTATTTATGACTTAAAGCGGCTTCGAGTATAAAGCAACGTACCAAATAAATTTAATTTCACCCTAAGAAAAATATTTCAAACCATACAATCAACGTATTATGTAACATATACCATTTAAAAAAAAAATTTCATCGACAAAACTAAAATGGCTTCTGTTTCGATAACATTTGGCATTCATTGTATAGTTAATTTCCTCCAAGTCCAATTAATTTACTAATGAGTGAAAAACACGAGCCAATCATTCAATTAGCTGATACTAAAAACGTGATCTTTCGATATCTCTTCCGTTCCGGGTCAATGGCGATATTTTATTCAAAATGTTATCTTGTTAAAAAAATCCACAACATTCACAAAATGTTACAATATCGATTTGAGGCGGGGCTCTTGAAAACTTTTAAGTTTTCCTTCGCAACTATTCAAATGAACAATTCTTCTAATTAAGGTACCGTTATAGAAAGTTTAAATTAAATATTTCGAAGAAAATTTTTAATTTTAATCAAAGAATTTTTTTTTTAAATCATACGATCAACACAAAGATAAATTAATGGCCACAACCATCAAACCTCATTGTTGGGAAAAAAATGCAAATTTCTTCATAAAATCTCTCACATTTAACTTGATACTCTTCAACAACCTGTTTGCATCAATCAAGAGAAAAAAATTCTCTGGTTGATATTATGAAAATATCGCTATTTAATGTCATTTTATTCATATTGAATAACGATTGAGAAAATACTGTTCTTTTGAATGAAATAAAATACTTTGAGATAAATTACTATCATAACAAAAAGTGTTTGATATAAAATATTCTCGCATTAACCCTAAAAAATTTTCATGTCTCAAACTAACGGACAACGGGCAAAAGGCCGCCGTTTTAAGATAATTTTTAAGTTATACTTCTTTAGGTGCGTTATGAAAAAATTATGAGAGTGAAATTTTTAGATGGGCGGCCATCTTGAGACAAAAATTAACATAATGAAGTTGGTCGCAAAATCACTCGGTTTCTTGGAGCGCGTAATTTGAATTTTTGTTTTATTTATTTACTTACTTATTTTTATATTTAAATTAAAAATAATTATATATACAAATGACACATATTATTACTAAATAAGTTATTACTTTTCTCAAGTTTTGCAGTAGCTGTTATACCTACTATTTTGAGTTTTGTGATGAAAATGACGTTTGCATCGTGGCGCGGTTTTAGAAGTATTAGTAGCGTTCTATTTTATCATCACAAATTAACAAGATGAAGTTGGCCGCAAAATCGCTTGGTTTTTTTTAACTAGGCACGCGTAATTTGAATTTTTGTTTTATTTATTTACTAATTTATTTTTATATTTAAATTAAAAATTAGTTTTTATTAATTTTATTCGAATAATCAATTTTAAACACTATATAATTTAATAATAATAATATATATATTTAAAGATATAATTATTAAAAATAAAATTAAGAGGATAATATTTTAATTTATATCAATAAACAATATTCAAAGAAAGCTGCAAGACGTTTATAAAATTTGTCAGGATTATTTTTCTGGTTAACAATTCATGCATGCCATGAAAACGAAGCTCCATAGAAATTGCGAAATAAAGTAAGTAGCTACTTGTCAAAGTAAATGTCTTAGTCTTATTCTTATCTTGTGTTACTAAATTATTATTCTAAGATGGTTGAATCATTTCAGAATCCCAGATTTCGTGATAACTAAGAATATGCATGAAATGCAGTCGTCATTTTCATCATTAAATTTCAAATAATATCACAGCTACTGCAAAATTCGAGAAAAGTAATAACTTATTTATTAATAATATGTGTCATTTGTATATATAATTATTTTTAATTTAAATATAAAAATAAATAAATTAGAAAATAAATACAACAAAAATTCAAAATACGCGCGTCTAGTTAAAAATACCGAGCCGTTTTGCGGGCAACTTCATCTTGATAATTTGTGTAGATAAAATAGAACGCTACAAATGCTTCTGAAACCGCGCCGCGATGCAGACGTCATTTTTATCATTAAACTTCAAAAAGTACTTATAACAACTACTGCAAAATTTGAGAAAAGTAATAACTTATTTTTTTAGTAATATGTGTCATTTGTATATATAATTATTTTTAATTTAAATATAAAAATAAGTAAATTAGAAAATAAATACAACTAAAATTCAAATTACGCGCGCCAGGCGACCCACTGGTTTTGCGACTTACTTCATTTTGTTCATTTTTCTTTAAAATGCGCGCGCATCTTAAAATTTCACTCTCATCATTTTTTAATAACTTATAACTTCAATAAGTCATTACTTTTCTCGAATTTTGCAGTAGTTGTTATATTATTTGAAATTTAATGATGAAAATGACGTCTGCATTCCATGCATATTCTTAATTATCACGAAATCTGGGATTCTGAAATGATTCAACCATCTTAGAATAATAATTTAGTAAAACAAGATAAAAATAAGATGAAGACATTTACTTTGGCAAGGAGCTACTTACTTTATTTCGCAATTTCTATGAAGCTTCGTTTTCATGACATGCATAAATTGTTAACCAGAAAAATGATCCTGACAAATTTTATAAACGTCTGGCAACTTCCTTCGGATATTATTTATTGATATAAATTAAAATAATATTCTCTTAATTTTATTTTTTTAAATATATATATTATTTTTATTATTAAATATTAATTTACAATTTTTTAAAATTGATTATCTGAATGCAATTAATAAAAACTAATTTTAAATGATGCCAAAGAAGCATAACTTCTCACGCGCGTACATTAGTACACGCAACCACTTTTTTTTTAATGGCCCTGTTAATCAAACGGGGAGGCAATGATCATGGCGACAAGACAATTAATTTGTCTTATCAGATTTGTTTTTTGAGAAATTTAAGTAAGATATTTAGCATTTGACAAAATTATCTATTTAATGTGTGTAGTTTAACGAAATTTATGACCCAAAAATTCAATAAGCTTGAATTACATTTAATGATTATTAACACGGAAAAATTGAATTAATTTGTTTGATTCGATGAAATTCAGTTGAAAACACTAGTTTAATAAATCAGGCTCAACCTAAATGGCACAATAAATAATTTAATTTTAACAAATTCGATTGTATCTCTAGTTAAAAAAAACTAGAAAAATTAATGTGTGAAAACAAGTTTTTGGCGCTGAGGATTTTGGCACGTGTTTGCCCTCTGAGATGTCCCTTTTCATTCGGCAAATAAAAGCTTACGGTTCTTCCATGGTATGAGAATCAAAAGTTGTTCTTATCTTACAAGAAATGTTCATGTTAATGTCTTTCATAAATCGAACAATTTTTAAAAGCAACTTGTCTACGACAAGTAAATCTAACTATTTTTCTCTATGTATATATAAAAATGAGAAATGGGAAGTATTAAAAGCGATTAAATAGAAAATTCCTAACGCAAGACGTAAATATGGATTTAATTTTAGCAATTAACATGTACGATTATCTGTGAGAAATACCAACATGCCATTAAAAACAAATAAATAAATAGCTATGCATAGCAATGCAGTTTTAATTTTATATTGCACCGTGGCGAAACCGAATCGCCTTGAGGAACTGCTTCTTTTGCGTGAATCCTGTTATACAATCGTAATCAACGAATTGATTAATGAAAATTACCAAAATAAATTATACTTAACGCAAAAACTTGCAACCATTTTTAACTAATTTATACTTTTAATCCTTAATAAATCACTTAAAAACATGTCAAGTTTCACGTGTTTGAAGTTTTATATATATTCATTAAATGCAATTTTGGTGATTAAAAATTAAATCTTAATAGTAATTGATTGAAATCAATAGAAAAAATTATCAAGATTTTGGAAAAGTGTAAAAACTGGAATTGATTTTTACTAAAATCAACTTTTATTTACATTGAAAGAGGTTTCATTACACTACCACTCAAAAAACTGGCCCAAACATGCGATATATGATATTAGGTATATGGTGGATATGATAGATCGTATGTCCATTATATATGATTTGAATTATTTTTACTTTCTTTCACTACTTTAAAAGACCAGTGCTTTTAGCCTTTGAAAATGGTAAAAATTGAAAAAAATTAAAGTAGCAGTATTTGTATTTTTTTTATTTAAATTATTAATTTTTTTACCTTATAATGACTTTATATCGAAAAACCACCTTAATTTTCAATCGATTATTCTCACGTCAAAATATCTAATTTTTTAAAAAAGTCGGTGAAATTTTTGTTTGTTGAAACCTCTACTTTCTGATGGGGCAAAAAATACATACATTGTAATGTTAAATTTTCCCAGAAAATGCAATAATTAAAGTGTACATTTTAATAAATTGTTCAAAATTGTACATAATACAATTGTACATAACACAATTTTGAGAAATTTATTAAAATTTACTCTTTAATTATTGCATTTTCTGGGGACATTTAACATAGTATGTATTTTTTTTTTCAAATTTTTTTTTCAATGTATTTTTTTGCAGCATCAAAAAGTAGAGGTTTCAACGAACAAAAAACTCACCGCCTTTTTAAAAAAATCAGATGTTTTGATGTGAGAATTTCCGATTGAAAATTAGGGTGCTTTTACGATATTAGGTCATTATAAGGGGAAAAAATTAATATTTTAAATAAAATAAAAATACAGTGTATTTAGGACATTAAAAGGTAAGCTTTCACTAAATTTCGTATAATTTTTTTTTGTAAAAGATAAAAATTAAAAACTAAACACTTGGTAATTTGACTTTCTTACATAAATTTTGAGGTTATGTAAAAAAAGTGTTAGTACAAAAGTTGTAGTTGTTATTACCTACAACTTTGCTATTTAACTTTTTTCCATAGGATTTGTAGTTTTGTCGGAAATCGAGATAAACCGTTTTTACCCTTAAAAACACCTCCCTTTTCCACTTCCCCACCTCAGATCGACCGTAATTTATTTTTCCTTTCATTTTTGTTATATTCTCTTCCTTTTCCAAAGTTTTTCATCCTACTATAATTTCTGTTCAAAAATTATTTACCCTGGTCATAAGGTCAGGGAAATATTGTAATCAGGTTAAATTTTCGAATTTGATCTTTCACCGGAAATACATGTTTTGAGGTCCTCTGAATCGAAGAAAGTGGTGTTTAGAAAAATCAGTTCTCCAAAAGCTCCACTTTGTTCTAGGTTTTAAGCTTTTTCAATTTTTTTCAAAAACTATTTTCTTTTAACTTGCTATAGGTAGATTATAGACTTATCAATGCCTACAATTTTTTTTATGAAATTATTCCCTGCGAAAATTCAAATAAGGACGGTTCTGGGGCTAAGGGTTGTCATTCGTATACCGATACATGGAGGCTAATTCATATAATTCTGTGTATATTATATTAATATTTATATATTATTCTATTTATAATATTTTTAATCAACCGCGGACTTCCTTTAATGCAATTTAATCCAACAGCGAGTTTCATTAAAAATAAAATACTGTGACGCGTCGCAGCAGATATTTTCATCTTTTTATCACTTTTTAATCTAAGAAGGATTTTGGAGACCTTATTGAAAATATTTTTAACATTTTTGAACTCATATATATAAACAACCAACTCAGAGATTTCAATGCATGATAAACGAGAAACCAAATAAAATCGAATTTTGACTTACAATTATACATACAATTTTTGATTTTGAATTTTCACTGCAAATTTACGTTTTGAGGTCCTCTAAATCCAAAAAACTGGTTTTTAGAAACATGTCTGCGTGTGTGTGTGTGACAGCCATATCGTATTGAAAGCTTTATTCAAATTTCATCAAACTTGAAATTTGGTCTGCATTTTACATCAAGTGGTACCACGAAGCTTTTGGTTGAATTCGGTTAACCGAAAGCTCCACTTTATTCCATGAGCTTTTAAGCTTTTTAAATTTTTTTTCGAAAACGACTTCAAGGATTTTTTTAAAACTTGCTATAGTTCTTAAACGCATTGATGCCTAAAACTTTAATTTTAAACTTTTTCTTGGGTAAATTAAAATAAGGATGGGTCAGTGGTTAAGGGTGGGAGTTTGTATATACATAGAGATTGTCTGCTTATATAGTATTAAAGTGCTTATAGTTCTTTTAACCAACTGCGAGTTTTATAAATGAACGTAAAATAAATTCCTCTGAAGCCTCGCAGCAGATATTTTCTATATAGTTTTCAGACAATTACTACAAACCCTTCAGAAATTTGTAGGATTTTTGATGTATTTTTGAACGCTGAGCCCAAATCAGTGATTTCCCGTACTCTTCAGTTTTCAGAAAATCGATATGTGCATCCAAGTCCCATCTATGTAATGACGAAAACCTTGAAATTTGCAGCAAAGAACAGGGTGAAAGATTCCATTGAAAAAAATGAAGAAGGGATAGAAGAGCAGTTGGAATATGAATATAATGACATACTACTGTTGAAGCTTTAAAAGAGACAGTAAACTAAATAACTAAAGAAAAGGAAGAGAAAATCGTTTCTTCGATCGAAGAAAAAATAAAGTGGTAAAACGAAGGTGCACTTGCGTGTTATATTTAACATATACTTAGGCATAAACCAATCTTATAAATAGTTAAATATCTTTTTTCACTTTTAGCTTGCATGAGCTAAATTTTTACAATTTTCTGAAGAAACTACAGCAATTTTTGCAGGTTTAAGTTTTGCGTGCAAAAACAGCAATTTTTGAAAACTGAAGAGTCCTAAAGCAAAACGGAACACTGATTTGTGATTAGCATTCAAAGTTACACTGAAAATCATGCGGCTTTCTTCAATTTTCTAAAAACGAAAGGACGCTGGAGAAAAATCACGAATTCGTGCTTAGTGTAAAAAAATACACTAGGAACTATAAATCGGATCGCTGGGTCCGATTTTTTTGCTGGGTTGTGTAATTTATGAAAACGTTAGAGATCAGACGTAAAAAGAAAATTTTCATATTGATGCATTAGTGGTACCATTCTATTGCTAATTAGGAATGGAATCAGACTCTATAAAAAAGATATTGGAAAAGTGCAAAAACCTGATTTGCATGATACACAAATCAACTTCTTTTACATTGGAAGATGATTCATAATTTGAGATTACAAATTATGTTTGGCACAGACGGAAAACTCCATGTTGATAAATTAGTTAAATAATAATTAATTAGGGTTGAAATTACCACAACCTGTTAGTGCGAAATGATAAGAAATATGCGTGTCGGATTTGATGGTACGGAATTAATAAGCTACTTAACGGATTCTAGTCTCGACGGGAGGTCTCCAGTGTTTCTTGACTACTAAACATTTCATAAGTTAGAAAGCTGAACTTGGCTTGTGTATATTATAAGAATATTCCAAACTCGAATGTTACATTCCTTCGTATTTTTATCTGTCACTCAATCAAGATTCATCATGAATATGGCAAGCAGCAAGAACCCATTTAAACAGAGAAATTCATCTACTCGTGTCTAAAGCATCAAAATCCTCAAAATTTTTTAGTTCTTAGGGGCAGCTCCGATTTTTTTGGTCTTGTATATTATTTGAAATCAAAACTTTATGAATGTGAGCAATTAACTATCGTTTTAACAATTAAAACAATTTTTTACGGCTTTTAAATAGTAAAAAATTAATATTTAAGTAAGTTTAACTTAGTTGAATATCCCTTAAATGGTTGGTTTATTTAGAAAAATATATTCATCCTTAGTTTAAACTAAAGTAAATTTCTTACAATTTGAGACTAAAATGAGCAACAGTGAAAATATTCACTAAGATATGGGTCTTTCAAATTTCTAAATATCTAAAAAAATCATCAAAATCGGAACTGTCCCTGAGGACTAAGAAGTAAATTCCTTCAGTGCCTCGAGTAATGATAAGGAGATTTTTTGTGCACTTTTGTTGAACTTTGATGATTTATTACTATTAAATTCAATTATTATATGATCCCATTGTTACTATCAGATGACATTAATTTCATTTTAAAAATCTACCAAACTAAAGAGACTACGTTAAATGGCGCCACAACAGACTTCATTGGACCTGAACCTTTTTGTGAAATCGCAAAATAAAATCAAAAACCGCTTTTCTAGCTTGGGAGGCCAAAATTAAGGCCTCATACTGGAGAAATCCTCCGAGGAATCCAAGCAAAGAAATTCATAAAGTACTCCAAGAAGAAAACTCGTGACATATTTTCACTCTGCAAAAGGACGTAAGGCTATTTAAAAAAATTCTATGGGTTTGTTCCACTTGTCCATTTGATGCTGTTGAAACACGTCCATCGAATGACAAAGAGTAAGACACATTAACCAAGAGACAAGAGTGAGTAAAAATCATGAAGCAAGGGCTTCGCCCTAATTTAAAACTGGTTTTGCATTGTTTAAACACCTCCAAATCAGTGTCTGAGCGAACTATTGTCATAAAAATGTACGTTCATAGCTCCGCTCTCAGCCTGGTGCGGCCAAACGGCTAAGTACTGGGGCGTTTCTTCAGTCACTCTTGTCTCTTGGTCAGTGTGCCTTGCTCTTTGTCTTACGTGGACGTGTTTTGCTTTAACGTCTGGAACAAAACTTATATGAACCGTTGTAGGCTAAATAGACCAGTGCTTTTATCCTTTGAAAATGGTAAAAAATTAAAAAAATATAGTAGGCTAAAACCCATTCGAAAAAAAGAAAATATTAAAAAATGAAAGGTAAAATAAATTACGGTCGATCTGAGGTTGGGTAGTGGGAGGGGGGAAGGGTAGAAACGGTTTATTTCAATTTCCGACAAAGTTGTAGGTCCTATGGAAAAAAATTAAATAGCAAACTTGTAGGTAATAAGTAGATCTACAACTTTTGTACTAACACATTTTTCACATAACCTTAAAATTTATGTGAAAAATTCCATTAACCAAGTTTTTAGTTTTTATTTCTATATTTAAAATTTTTATTTTTAAAATATTTTTACACGAAATTTGGTGGAAACTTCCCTTTTGATGTCCCAAACATACTGTAATTTTTTTGATTTAAAATATAATTTTTTCACCTTATAATGACTTAATATCGAAAAAGCACCCTAATTTTCAATCGAAAATTCACATGTCAAATCTTGTGATTTTTTTAAAAAGTCGGTGAGCTTTTTGTTTGTTGAAACCTCTACTTTCTGATGGTGCAAAAATATATACATTACTTTGCTAAATGTTCTCAGAAAATGCAATAATTAAAGTGTACATTTTAATAACTTGCTCAAGATTATACATAAGTAGGTAATTGTATAAATACAACTTGGAGCAACTTATTAAAATTTACACTTTAATTATTGCATGTTCTGAGAACATTTAACATTGTAATATACTTTTTGCACCATCAGAAAGTAGAGGTTTCAACAAACAAAAAGCTCATCAACTTTTTTAAAAAATCAGATGTTTTGATGTGAGAATTTTCGATTGAAAATTATGGTGCTGTTTCGATATTAAGTCATTATAAGGTGAAAAATTAATATTTTAAATCACAAAAATACAGTGTGTTTGGGACATTAAAAGGTAAGTTTTTACCAATTTTCATGATTTTTTTTTGTAAAAATTAAAAACCAAAAACTTGGTTATTGGAATTTTTCACATAAATTTTAAGGTTATGTGAAAAATGTGTTAGTACAAAAGTTGTAGATCTACTTATTACCTACAACTTTGCTATTTAATTTTTTTCCATAGGACCTACAACTTTGTCGGAAATCGAGATAAACCGTTTCTACCCTTAAAAACACCCCCCTTTTCCACTTCCCCACCTCAGATCGACCGTAATTTATTTTTTCTTTCATTTTTGTTATATTCTTTTCCTTTTCTAATGGGTTTCATCCAACTATAATTTTTTTTGTGTTCAAAAATTATGGTCTATTATAAATATAATTTTCTAGATAATTCGAGTGATGAATCAAAGATTTCTTGTTGACATAGAAAGTCTTTTAAAATTTATTTCTCGCATATAAACTTGCAAAATTTAACCTGACCTGAAAGGTCTCGATATAAATAAATGTCGTTAACATATAGAAAAAATTAACATCAATTCTCTGTTATCACATTCAATGCAAACGTCTAATTTATGGCCACTTTCTTAATTTTCGCCAAAATATTCTTTGTTACGATCTCGTTAGCCTTACAAACCTGCCTTAAGAGTGTTTACCTTGTGGTAGCCAAATATTGGGACACCAAAAGATCAACAGGAACTAATTATTTGTCAAACTAACCCAAGGCAGTCTATCGTAAGGTAGATCGGGATGTCCACGTCCTCAATTTCGAAAGTTTTAAATATTTATTTTTAATTAAATTTCAGGAGGGCAATGGTGATACAATTGATGGTAATAGTATCGAGAATGAAACGCTCAAAGTTGAACGTCTGACAAGAAGCTATAGTCGATGGTCTCCCGAAGAGGAAGGCGTTACGGTGGCCTGGCGTGATTTAAGTGTCTACGCCCGAACCAAATCGAAACAAGGAAATTCCTACAAACGAATCATAAACAATGGTAATAATCATGTTACAAGAACGACCACAAATTTCTTAATCGAGGCCCATTTGAGCCCATTTTGATAATGAAATCTACCGAAACTTAAATAAACGTTCACATAAAGATTACAGTTAACGAGAGAAAAATCTATTATGCTAAAATATTCAATGTTCATCTAATTTATTTGACCCGAGCGATTGATTAGAGCCAAAACCAATAAATTGGTGAGATAACATCCCAAAGCATACACTTAACAGGTGGTTAGAAGTTTTTTTTTTTTTTAATTTTCAAGTTAATTTTTGAACAATCCAAAGACGAAAATAACACGTGAGGAAATTTTTAATTTAATGCTTTAAAATTTTTTTTTTATAGTAACTGGTGCAGTTAAAGCTGGAACTTTAGTGGCACTAATGGGATCGAGGTATTGAAAGAATGAGGGTGAAAATTTCCACTTGTTGATTGATGATTTATTTACTTTTAGTGGAGCTGGAAAAAGTACGTTAATGACAGCATTGGCATATCGGACCTCAGGTAAAATTGTGTCTCATTCTTGTATAATACAAATACGAAAGAAATCTATGTCCTGTTATTTTATTATAATGGAAGTACATGGCTTTCAACTCTTGAAATATTTATGGAGGATAACACAAAGAAAAAAAACATATTTAAATGTTTTTCGAATAAATTTCTTTCGGGTTCGTTTTCGTAGACTTCTTACATAACTGGGAAGGATTATTTAAAGCCGAAAGTCAATGCGTTAGATAAAATTATATCTTTAAGAATTTTTTTTGTTCTGTAACCTAATGGTATATTTATAGGTGGTATGACTACGGAAGGCGACATACTAATCAATGGAAGGCCGATTGGAGATTTCATGCGTAATTTAAGTGGATTCATGCACCAGGATGACATATTTACGGGAACCCTCACGGTCTGGGAACATATGAACATTATGGTAATGGCGTTTTCTTTTTAAATTCATTCACATTCCTCGTTGAGACCCCCAAAAAACTCACTTAAGCTATTTCGACGATAAAATTAAGATGAGAGAAAAATCCATTCAAATTAAAAAAAATTTAAGATAATTCATTTCAACGACTTATTCTCACTAATCACCTCTTCATTTCCTCAACCATTGGATATACGGGAATGGTGGTACTTTAAAAAGGTTAAAACAATTTTAACTAATGACGATCCCATTAGCGATTCTGCATTATGTATTTTGTAATCGAATTTATTATTTGCTGTCCTTCACGAATATTGGCACGTAATTTAAAGCATCATTTAACATTTAATACAAGAAAAAAAATGTTCGAAAAATTGAAGATATTTTTTTTTTTTGGGATGTAATACAAGCAAGTAACGCCTTTGACATTTATTTATCTTATTTTACATATTTATATAAAAAATATTTTGCATAATATTTCTCATTCTTTAGAATTGTAAAGAATGCAAAAGATTTGCGATAAATGGGAGAAATAATAAAAAAAATTTATAGACAAAACGGACGAATTTGTACGTTTTTAGCAAATTCAAGGTTTTAAATATTTATTTACTTAAATATAAATAAGTGATTTATGGCATTGAATATGTTTTCTTTTGATTTCAATTTTTTGAATGGGTTTGCAGCCACTTAAAAATTAATTTTTGATTGGTCAAATCTATCGCATACATAAAATTTTTAGGAAATATTTCAAGCAATTACCAGGTGAAAAGACCAGTTTTTTAATTTTAACAATTTATATTTTTTTGACACTACGTTTCGTCGGTGTTATTCCAACTTAATCAGGTATCTTGAAAATTGTTATACCAAATATAATCAAAATATAATTTGAATGTAACTTTGACAATACAAAATTTCAGGTGTCAAATATTCAGATAGGCAAATGTTTAAATTTTTAAATTTAAAAAACAAAAAAAACATTTGCCGATCTGAATATTTGAAACCTGAAATTTTCTATAGTTAAATTTATATTCAAATTATATTTTGATTACATTTGGTATAAAAATTTTCAAGATACCCGATGAAGTCGGAATAACACCGACGAAACGTAGTGTCAAAAGAATATTAATTGTTAAAATTAAAAAAACTGATCTTTTCACTTGATAATTGCTTAAAATATTAAACTATTTAGATCTGAAAATTAGTATTATGTATTTTTAGGAAATCAATTTTCTTTCAAATTAAACTCAATTTTTCACATTTCTAGTTCGTTCTTTGTGTTGTTAAATCATAAACTGATATATTGTGATATCTCGGCGTGCGTAAGTGTTTTTGTAAAAGTTTATGTAAAACTTTTGAAGATTTTTTTGTCAATAAATTTCAGAAATAAATCATTGTATTTAGTAAAATGCTGCTTTTAAGCTTATAGAAGTTTGATGTTTAAGCCTGAGAGTTGAACAAAGCTAAAATTTTTAACTTTTCATGTTGTATACCATGGGTTGAGAACCAGACGGCCAGTATAGAAATTCGCCAATTCGAATTTGCGAGTTCTCTATGTAAGCCAGTGTCAATTTACGTGGAGTTCCTTGAATTGCGGGATTCCAAAGTTAAAGTGGTGGGGATTGTACAATATGAGATTTATTTTTGGGGTAGAATTAACAGTGAATCTGGTAGTAATTCTTATTGGTAGTTCGTACGTCGATTTTAAATGTTCACGATGCAAGACCCACAAGGGGATCCCAAGGGTCGCGACAGTGGAGTGGGGGGGGGGCTTATAGTCAGCATTTGCTGAAATGCTTACCATTAGATCTGCCACTGCCCGCACTAAACCCTGCGTAAAATATTTGACCCTTTACAACAAAAGGTTACCGACCCCTGATCTAAACTATCAAAAAAATTTTAACAAATTATATGTGAAGAATTTGAAAATCTTGTTACAATTTTTATCATTAATCTAATTCATAATTTTTCATTTTTCCAAGGAGGTTTTTATAAGGTTCCCATTTTTTCATTTCCCGACTTTTTATTAAATAAGTACCTTGAAAATGTTAGATTTTAGCCAAAAATATGATTATATGATCAGATGATGAGGACGGAATAAGAAAGCTAATAGTGTTCTTGAAACAAGTGGGATTGTGGGAAAAGGTGTAAAAAATAGTTTAAAATCAGGATAACTAGTGACGATGAATAATAAAAATTTATCAAAGACCCATAGAGATTAAAAAATAGCAAAAGTGGCCTAATGTGAAAGCTGTGAAAGACAACTAAGACCTTAGTTTAACAAAGACAACAGACGCAAATAACCGTGCAGTTGAGCGTCTTTAAATAAAGTTTAAAAAAAATTACTCTATAAAAAATCTCTTTTAAAGGAGAGGCGAAAACCACAAAATGCAATTTTTCACTCTTGATTTTAGGACGATTATTATGGGTACTTAGTTGTATTGTAATCAGAATTTTTCCGAATTTTTGTGAATTCGTTGATTTTTTAAGAAAATAAATTTTTATTTTTTAATTGTCTTATTTTAATTGGCTTCGTGTGTATGTTCAAAGTACATTAGCCCATTTTTGAACACCTTCACATTATTCAATCATCACCAAAGTTTGCATGCAGGTTGAAATTCGATGACATGACCCACCATAAAATTGCAATAGTACAACACAATCGTGAAACTAACCTTGTTTGGGTTGAGAATTGTTAACGTTCCTCGTTTCTGGATCCCCAAAAAATCACCAAACACTCCAGAACACTTTGCATACCCCTGTAATACAATAAAAACACCGTATTAATTAAACATTTTCCAATAATTTACTTTTAAAAAACGGTTAACTTGAAATAATACTTATAATAATACAACAATTTGGACCCTTTACAATTAGAACCATAAACAACTGGGACCATTGACCTATTACACCTTGCGAGACGTAAAACAACTATTTGATAATTTTGAATTTTCATTAGGTAGTATGGAACAGTTCATTATAACAGTTATCTGAAAAAAAGGATTGAAAGAAAATTTTACGTTCTACAAAAAAGGTCCATAGTACAATATTCCTCAGATCAATCGTTTCAAAGATATCAGAGTTCAAATATAATACTTATAGGTACTAAAAATTTTAAATATTTTCCTACTTTGTTCTAAGGACCTTTTTTCTATAGAGACTAAAAATTCTTTCTTTAAATTTTTGTTGTTACAATGCGTTGTTCCAAACTAAAAATAAAATCAAAAATAAAAATTCTGGATTACTTAAATGGCAAATGAAAAACCGGATTGTCGCAAACCTTTTACTGATAGCTCGTTATTTGACCGCAAAGATTATGGTTAAAAAAATTTATCAATTTTTAGACAAAATAAGAAAAAACTTATTTTTTTTCAAACATTTTAAATTAAACATTGCGTGCTGACATATTGACCTATCCTTATTGATAAGGTCAGAGACATTATCATCAATAGGAAGACTGATTTTCTAGTATGTTGTTTAGACCCATTAAAGCTTTATATCCTCAAGTTTGCAAGTCTCAAAAAGTTGTGGAACAATTTTTATAGAGAAAAAACCGTGAAAATTTTGAACTTGTTTCAGATTCTGCTCGGTATTTCCTAAACCATGTATTTTTCTTCAAAAGCTATTCTATACGGTTTTTAAGAACATCATTTTTTTTTACAAATTAAGCCCAATCGGAGCTCTGCACGTCAATGAGTTACCGAGGTACGGCCCTTTGAAAATAAGCCAGTTTTTCAGAAATTGAAATAATTTTAGACCTTTTTTGGATCGAAATTGCGTCGAAACCATTGATCCTACGAGCAGAACTTGTCAATTTTTAGCAATTGTTGCTTTTGACTGGCCAGCTATAGTGTCAATATTAAGATTTGTCTCAATGAATTTTTAAGCGACTTCAAAAAAGGAAGAGTTTCTCAATTCGACTGTATTTTTTTTTTAATGTTTGTTACCTCAGCATTTTCGACTGGGAGAAGCGATTTTGATGATTCTTTTTTTATTTGAAAGCTGGTTCCTTTCCGAATGGTCCCATTTTAATTTGAAGGAAATCGTTCACTTCTAAACGGTTGAAAACTAAGGGATGAAATACTAACTTTTTATTGGATAGCTCTTTTTTGATAATTCTTTTTTTTATTTGTAGAACACAACTTTAAACTAATATCCTATCCATTTTTTCTAAAAAAAAACTCCACTCATAAGGGGTTCAAAATTAGAAATGGAATAATATTATACATTTTTCCTGGCTAACCCGATTTTGATAATTTTGTTTCTATTACGTACAACGTACCTTTAAATTGTTCACATTTCAATTTAAAGAAAAAAATCTACCCCTTAAGGATGAAAATAGGGGATGAAATAGTGACATTTAACCGAATTTTGATAATTTATTTCTGTTGGAAAGAGTAATTCACTTAGTTTTGTTTTTACATTTAAAAGCAAAATATTTCAACCCTTAAGGACAAAAAGGGATGATGTAGTAACTTTTAATATTAAACGACGCTGCGTCATATGAGCAGCGCGTTTGGAAGTTTAACCATTTTCAAGAAACTAAAATCAGTTATCAAACTTCAGATCACTAAAACGCGAGAAATAAATAAATATTACAAAAAAATGAAAAACGGACTTCAAAATATATAAAAATTCTTAAACAAGAAATGCACTAAAAAGTAACAAAATAATGGCGTATCCTTGCAGTATCTACAACTTACAAATTATTAGGATGATACAATGTACAACTATTGTTATTTTTGGAGTTGGTGTCAGCCAAGGAAATACGACTATATTGGTACTTAGCAAAAAACGAGAATACCTTATGAAAGTTATTTTTTAAATGAACTTTTAAACAATATACTCGAACTGTAACAATATCTAGCGACCTTTAACCTACCAAATACCAATAACCAACTAAACCTTTTTAAAATTTTTACAAATTACTATTAATATTTATGCAAGGATACGCCATTATTTTGTTACTTTTTAGTGCATTTCTTGTTTAAGAATTTTTATATATTTTGAATATTTTTAAATTTATATATTTTTCATTTTTTTTATAATATTTATTTTTTGATTTTCACATTTTCATAACTTTGAAACAGTTCATCGGAACAACAATCCGAACGATGAAATTTAAAGGAAATTTCACGCTCTACTAAAAGATCCTTAGATAAGAAAATAGTAAGAAAATATTAATTAGTGTTAATTTTGAACTATGGTATCTTTGGAATGATTTCGATTGATTTCGATCTGAGAAACTTTTTTGTAGAGCGTAACATTTCCCTTAAATCCCTTTCAAAAGTAATGAAAATTAAAAAAAGAAATTTTTTTTGTGTGTTATATAAATGAAAAATGAAAAAATCGATTTAGGCTTGATATTAAGAGCTTGGTTTGGTGCCAAATTTTTTGTGTTAATATATTATATATTATCAATTTTTAACTATAATCAATATTCAAGCAATATTCACTATATGATAAAATTGTTCTTCCAACTATTTGGAGAAATAAGGAGCTTTTTCTAAGACTGAAAATTCATAATTTTCCTTGCATACGCGACTCATAAAAATTTAAATAATTGTTTCTTAAAATAGCCAACAGATCAAAGACGATCAAAAGCATTTAAAAAATCCCAAAACCATAACCAGTAGAATTCAAAAATAACCATTTAGTTAAAACTATGCTGTTATAGAATCAAAACACAAATATTATAAGCAAGTTGACGAGCAATTTTGACTGTGTCGGAATTTTAATCGATAAAGATTTTCATCGTTTGAAGATTATTTCATCTTATTTTTGAAGTCTTATCTACATATATGTATAGCTACTATTTACATAAATTTTCAAAAATCATAACGAATCATTTATAAATTAGTATAACAGAACGATTTTGAAAGATATTTTTCAAGTCGTGGCAATAATGACTCATAGAGAGAAAAATTTCCTGGCTAGAGATGTGATGATTCAGTGCCATTAAGCCAATAAAGCCAATTTACATGTCGAGATCTTTTAACCTAATGAAAATCTGTCCAAAAAAATAATATCTTGCAATTTTTCAAAAAATCGATTTTTAGTTAAAAATTACCTTGCCTACACATTATAATCAGGAACCGGTTTACATATTCGATAAATAATTTTTCTCGTTGTAATATCTGATTTGAATAATAAACAAATAATCGGTAATGAGCATTTAAATGAGACAAATAAATGGATTATTAGTAAAACGTGTATTGTGTATCGAGTTCCTTATAATTTTCGGTATTTTTCAAAGTGGGATAATTTACATGTAAATTCCATTTTTTTTTCTTTTTTTTGATTAGACAAGACTTAAGTTGGACCGGAGCATAAGTGATTCGGCTCGAAATAAAACGATAACGAGCTTATTGAGAAATTTGGGATTAACTCACTGTATGCATACGAGAATCGGGATCAGTGGCGATGCAAAAGTTTTATCGGGAGGCGAAAAAAAGAGATTAGCCTTCGCTACTGAGGTACACAAAATTTTTAGTTTAAAAAAAAGTTCTTGTATTGATTTGAAGCTAATTTCAGCTAATTACAAATCCACCGTTGTTGTTTTGTGACGAACCAACAACCGGATTGGACTCGTACTCGGCCCAAAAGCTCGTCTCAATGATGAACATGATGACCCATCAAGGCAAAACTATCATCTGTACAATCCACCAACCGTCCTCAGAACTATTCACAATGTTCGACCAGTTGATTTTAGTGGCCGATGGTCGAATTGCCTTTATGGGATCCACCGATCAAGCTTTGTATTTCTTTGAAAGGTAGGTATTGAGTTGGTAGGTCATTGGTAGATTAAGTAATTGTGAGTTTTATGGGACATTTTAGCCAAGGATATGCCTGTCCGAAAAACTACAATCCAGCCGATTTTTTTATAAGGACCTTGGCTGTGACCCCTGGCTCGGAGGCGGCCAGCAAACAAACGATGAAGAGAATTTGCGATCAGTTCGTGGTCAGCGATGCTGCTAAAGAAGTCGATTTTATTGTGCAATATGAGTTTCATATGGGACAGTCTTTTGATTCAACTTCCTCAAAAATTAAAAATCAACGATTGTAAGGACAAAAAAATTATATACATTATGTTCTAGATAACTACAGATAGTTGTACTCGCTCTGATCTGATTTCAAAGAAAAAAATTTAGTCATTGTTTGAAGGCACACATACTGGCAATTTGGTTTGTAAAACAAACTATACCCATTGATACCTCTAATATACCTATATTTCAAGGAAAACGTTGACTTCTGAGGGGTTGAAAACTAAAGGATGAAATATTAACTTCTTATTGGATAGCTCGAGTTTGATAATTTTTTTTTTTTTTTTTGGTAGAACATAATTTTTAAGTAATCTCATACCCATTTTTATGCAAAAATATACTAATAAGGGATTAAGGGGGTATTCTAGTCTAGGAATTTGAAAAAATCGAAATTTTTTTTTTTTTATAATTCGATAGTTTATATATTTAAAAATATTTCCCTAAAAGGATTTTTCAAAATTCAAATTATTTCCGAAGTTATAGCCGTTTTCGTGTCGTGGCAACTCGACCGGTTGAGAGTTAACGTAAAATTTTAAACGCGTTTTTTTCGAAACTACTTTTTTCGATGCGGTAGTTACAATATCTCAAGTTCTAATCAGCCAATTTACTTGAAATTTGGCAGGAATATTCTTTAAATATCTCTCTATCGCATGAACGAACAAAAAATGAAAATTTGAACGGCCGTAAGGGTATAAGCATAGTGAATTTGCCCCCGGAAGATATTTAAACGATACTTGGTGGGTTTGTAGGTGTTAATGAAATAATAAGATCCTGAAATTTTGTAAAAATCTGAAAAAAAAATTTTTTTTTTCAAGAACGCGTAAATCGATTGATCTAAATTTTGGATATGTTTTAGGAGCTAATAATAGCTTTTGGGAAAAAAATTAAAAGTGTTTTCGGTTTATAAAATGTTTGAAAAAAATGAGGTTTTTTATTTAATTTCAATTTTTAACCATGATACAATTCGGGCACAATTACAAAACAATTTTTTTTTAAATCCTCATTCATTTTTTTATAAGAATATAAGTTTTTGAAATGTAAAAAATTGGTACGCCATAGTCAAAAAAAATAAAAACCGAGCGCGCGTACTCAAATGCTGACTTCATTTACTTATATGTATTTAGTTCTTATTTAATTTTTTAAAGCATAGTTAACATATTTTGAATAAAATCGAAAGATTTATACATATATCATACAACAGTACAGCAGTTGGTGATAATTAATAATTAAAAAATTAAAATGATGACTTCTTTAAACATTTGATTTTCAGCAAAAAATAATTTTTGTTGTTTTGAAAATAAAATAAATCTTTTGATTTAATTCAAAATATGTGAACTATGTTTTAAAAAATTAAATAAGAATTAAATACATATAGGTAAATGAAGTCAACATTTGGGTACGCGCGATCGGTTTTTATTTTTTTGGACTATGGCGTACCAATTTTTTACATTTCCAAAACTTATATTCTTATAGAAAAATGAATGAGGATTTAAAAAAAAATTGTTTTGTAATTGTGCCCGAATTGTATCATGGTTAAAAATTGAAATTAAATAAAAAACCTCATTTTTTTCAAACATTTTATAAACCGAAAACACTTTTAATTTTTTTCCCAAAAGCTATTATTAGCTCCTAAAACATATCCAAAATTTAGATCAATCGATTTACGCGTTCTTGAAAAAAAAAATTTTTTTTTCAGATTTTTACAAAATTTCAGGATCTTATTATTTCATTAACACCTACAAACCCACCAAGTATCGTTTAAATATCTTCCGGCGGCAAATTCACTATGCTTATACCCCTACGGCCTTTGTAAAACTTTTAAAAAATTCGACAAGATTAAAAAATGAGTGAAAAAATCGACCTTTATTTTTGGGTAGCCGCCATTTTATGAAAGAAAAATTTTTTTTCAGTTTTGGAGATTCATGCGATAGCGACATTCCTATTTTTCAAGAATCCATTATTGTTTTATTTTTCAAATGACCACAAGGGTAGAAATCATGGCGACGAGGACACGGCCTTTTTTTCCCCCTTTACGTCAAAGACGCATAACTCGTTGAAAAAAAAATTTTTTTTAAATTAATTTTGTGTACTCTCTGAATATAAATAAACAAATGATTAAAAATGGATCGTAAAAATATCAAATGCTTCTTTTTTATAAATTGCAAAAAACGCTTGAAATTCGGGTCTCTAGATTAGAATACCCCCTTACAAATTAGGGATGAACTAATAAATTGGCTAACCCGATTTCGATAATTGTTTTCCATTACGTACATCGTACCTTTAAATTGTTCACATATCAATTTGAAGAAAAAAATCCACCCCCTAAGGATGAAAATAGGGGATGAAATAGTGACGTTAAACTAAATCATCGAATTTTGATGATTTTTTTTATTGGAAAGAGTATTCCACTTAGTTCTTTCATTATATTTAAAAGTAAAAAATTTCAACCCTTAAGAGCAAAAGGGGATGAAGTAGTAACTTATAACATTTAACGACGCTGTAGGTTTGCCCATATTTAAAAAAAGAATATCAGTTATCAAACTTCAGATCACTAAAAATTGAGAAATATATAAAAATTATAACAAAATGAAAAAAACAACTTTAAAATAAATAAAAAATCTTAAAGAAAAAATGCACTAAAAAGTAAAAAAATAATTGCGTATCCTTGCAGTGTCTACAACTTACAAATTATTAGGATGATATAATGTACAACTATTGTTATTTTTGGAGTTGGTGTCAACCAAGAAAATAAATTTTAATATTAATTTTTAAAAAAAGTTTAATTGGTTATTGGTATTTTGTGGTTTCAAGGTCGCTAGACATGGTCACAGTACCTACTAGTATATTATATAAAAGTGGATTTGAAAAATACATTTCATAAGGTAATCTCGTTTATTGCTAAGTACCCATTTCCTTGGCTGGCACCAACTCCAAAAATAACAATAGTTGTACATTATATCTTCACTAATAATTTTTAAGTTATAGACACTGCAAGTAATTTAGACAAACTTGGTTTTCTACTATCTTTAATTATTATATTGTTCTCTTCAATATAAGGTTGAGTGGGGTAAGATCGTAAACGGGGTAAGATCGTTAACGCCTTAAATTTATTCTAAAATCCATTGCATTATATAGACTAAGGTGTAGAAACCTGTATTTGATTATTATGCAGTCATCAAACTATATTTCGCTCGTTCAGAAATAAGTTTTCTGTTTTTATAACCAATATAAATTCTCACTCATTTTGAAGTTCACTTGCAAGTTAGAATTGGCAAGATAAATGCCGTGATATTGAAACAAATCTTTTATCCTGAGCGATTATTTTTGGGAGGTATTAAGAAAAATGCTTACAATTTATTTTAAATGAATAAATTCTATTAATTGTTTCGAATGTTTTGAGAAAATCACTACTCCGGTCTTGCCCCGAAAATATTAGTGCACGGGGCAAGTTCGAAGTATATGGCAAATTTGTATTAAAGGTACCTAACTACCTAACTAAAAACAAACTATTCTCAAAACTTCGTTATAAATCTATAACTTTGAAATTAAACAGCCGATTTTAATCTAGTAAAAAGCATTTTATAAATGGTGAATGGAGAATTCCGAATTTGTCATATAATGTATGAACATTGATTTCAATGCGCTTTAAATGGCTGCTTACGGACTTGCCCCGTCACGGGGCAAAACTGGAGTTGCTACGATTTTTTTTGATTTATCATAAAAGTTGTAATTTCCAGTACAAATTGGTGTTTATGTCAATGCAAACTGAAAGAGTGTTAGTTGCACTTTACGATGATACCAACATAATGTTTAATATTTGAAACATAGTTTTAAAAATAAATGGTAAATTCGAACTTATCAAAAACCGCTCCGATCTTAACCCACTTCACTTTACTTATTTAAGATTGTTGAAACTGTAGCTAACTACAATTAAGTCGCCTAATTAAAAAACATCAATCAATCAAAATTAATCATCGTAATGGAAACTGTAGATCAAAGATCATCTACAAAACTGTTTAGATGTTATTCAATATGTTGTACAAGGACGCAGTGTGGCTGGAAGCTTGAAAAGAGCTGAAAATTTGAAAAGAGCTGAAAATTTGAAAAGAGTTAAAAATATTTCATTTCTAATTCTTGATTTATCTTAGTCTGTACTTATCTAGAACACAAATTAAGTTAAACTTTTTAATTATAATAACAATTATTTTTTATAGTAAAGGACCGTTTTGGTGGCAGAAATTATATTGGGTCACCTACAGATCGATACTGCAAGTCTTACGAGATCCAGCCGTTCAAGGCATGCGAATCATCCAGAAAATTGTAAATATTTCATAATATCATAATTCGAAGAATTTTTAAAAGTGAAAGTGTGAAAGAATGAACAGGTAAAAAGGGACTTTGTACGATTGTATCGTTTCTTAAGTGGCGCCCAACATACAATTTCATAAAGACCCTTTTTGACTGTCGGAATGCAACAAATAAATTGCTTTAAATGACAATGTTTAAAAAAATTTCAGGCAATTGCTTTGATGGTGGGACTATGTTATGTGGGCTCAACAACTTCCAATCAAAACGGGATTCAATCGGTACAAGGTGCTTTATTCATTTTAGTAGCCGAAAATACTTTCGGGCCTATGTATTCAGTGCTCGCCTTATTCCCGAAGGAATTTCCACTGTTTATTCGCGAATACAAGTCGGGACTTTATTCAACGGGTATCTACTATATAGCCAATATGATTGCTGTGGTAAGTGATCTAATTGGAGATTTGGATCTTTGATATTATAGTCTTGACTGTAGCTTCCAGGACTAATTGTCGAACCGATTATTTTCGTTCTAATTTGTTATTGGATGGTGGGCTTACGAAACCAACTTTATGCATTCTTAATGACCTTATTAGCGACTGTTATAACGATGAATGTCGCGACTGCTTGTGGTAAGAATCAATTTTTTTTTTTTTTTGAAAGTAAGTTAATTTTTTTTTTATTTAAGGAACTTTTTTTTCGGCCGCTTTTGAATCAACGGGAATTGCAATGGCTTTCCTAGTACCTTTCGACTATGTCCTCATGATTACTTCAGGAGTTTTCGTTAATTTAAGGTAAACTATTCAAAATTTCTTATTAAAAAAATAAATTTTTCATTTTTTAGTACTTTACCATGGTATGTAATGTGGACGAAATACCTATCATGGCTTATGTATTCTAATGAAGCGATGACTATCGTTCAATGGGACGGCATTAACAATATAAGTATGTAGAATGGGTTGCCTATACTAAACAATATATTAATACAAATTTGAACTTGTAGCTTGTGATGCCTTGAATGAAAACATGCCATGTCTCTCGACGGGTGATCAAATTTTGGAGAAATACAGCTTTTCAAAATCGCATTTATATCTGGATTACATAAATATGATATTGCTCTATTGTCTGTATCATTTCTTGGGATTTATCCTGTTGTGGCGGAGAGCACGACGTAATTAAAATGTGATTTGCATTTAAGCTTAGGAACAGTGCAAAAGATTCTAATCAAATGATGTGCCATAAACAATAAATTAGATCTTAAAGATCGTAATATATACGTAGATATTAAATTTGAAACTTTTGAGTCTAGGTTTTGTAAGGCTAAGGATAGACAGAAGTTTATTTAATTAATGTTAATAAACGTTATTATATAAAAGTGAAACTAATAGTAAAAAATTGGAAATTAATACTAAAAAATAGGAACAAAATTTGGATTTGTGTCGCATTTAATTTTTATTCCATAGAAATTTAGCTTTGAGGAAAAATAAATTCATTTTTTTAAGATGCATTTAGGCATACATTTACATTGTATTGTACAGGGAAAATTTATTTTTTATTTTCAAATTTCCATAACTTTTGAACGGTTTGTCCTAACAACAATCTGAAACAAGGGATTGAAAGGAAATGCCATGCTTTACAAAAAAGATCCTCAATTAAAGTTTCTCAGATCAACCATTTCAAAGATATCAGAGTTCAAAAGTGACACCAATTATTAAGAAAACATGAAAATATTTTTTTTTTAGCAGTGCTGTTGGTAAACAACGGTTGATCTGAGGAACTTGGTTCCAAGGACCTTTTTGTCGATTGAAAATTTCCTTTAAATCCTTTCTTTTAGGTTAAAAGATTCAAGGTCTTGTTCCAACCTATTTTCTTCGGTCTATGACAACAATAACAAAACTATTTGAGAATATTAAAGATTCACTACTTTACTTGATTTTAAAGCTATACTTGGCTTGATTTAACTTAAATTCAAGACAAACTCGAGTCCAATATTAATATTTAAATAACAAATCAAGTCAAGCAATGCTTTTACATGTTATTTCATTTATAATTAGCCACAATTAAAACAATGGATTTATTTTCCCAAAATTCAATATTGTCTTAAGTTAACAACAGATTTTCCTTTTAATAATAATAAATGTGCAATTTCTGGACAAAAAAAAAATATAGTAGGATGAAACCCATTAGAAAAGAAGGAGGATATAAAAAAAGGGAAAGGAAAAATAAATTACGGCCGATCTGAGGTGGGGAAGTGGAAAATGGGGGTGTTTTTAAGGGTAACGGAATGAAACGTTCTATATAGATTTCCGACACAACTGCAAGTCCTATCAAAAAAAGTTAAATAGCAAAGTTGTAGGTAATAAGAAGATCTACAACTTTTGTTCTAACACTTTTTTCACATAACCTCAAAATTTAGGTGAAAAATTCCAATAACCAAGTTTTTATTTTTTTATTTTTATCTTTCACAAAAAAAAAATTTCATGAAATTAGGTAGGAACTCTTAGGAAATCTTAATGTCCCAAATATATTGTAATTTTTAAAACTGTAAATTTTAATAAATTGCTCAGAATTGTACATAATAAGCCCACCGACTTATTTAAAAGAGTAAATATTTTGATGTGAGAATTTCGATTGAAAATTGGGGTACTTTTTCAATATTAAGTCAAAATAAGGTTAAAAAATAAATATTTTAAATCAAAAAAAAATAATACTGTGTTTGTGTTTGGGACATAAAAAGGTAAAATTTCACCAAATTTCATAACAAAAAATTAATTTTTTGTACAATATAAAAATAAAAAACCAAAAACTGGAATTTTTCACAGAAATTTTGAGGTTATGTGAATAAATGTTAGTACAAAAGTTGTAGATCTTCTTATTACCTACAACTTTGCTATTTAACTTTTTTACACAGGACTTGTAGTTTTGTCGGAAATCAAGATAGGCCGTTTCTACCTTTAAAAACACCTCCATTTTCCACTTTCCCACCTCAGATCGACCGTAATTTATTTTTCCTTTAATTTTTGTTATATTCTCTTCCTTTTCTAATGGGTTTCATCCTATTATAATTTTATTTCACTTTTAACCATTTTCAAAGCTCTGGTCTAAGAGTGTTTCGATTATGAGCTTTTTTATATGGGTTTTACTATGAATTTATAACTTATTTGATTCTTTCTACTTGTGTTTTTATTAACTTTTGAGATTCCTGATGAATCATAAAAGATATTAGAATCTTTTCAATTTAAGAAGAACAAATTATTAGTACTTTATTTTACTTAGAAAAAATTTTCATAATTTCTTTTATATATTTCTTTTGTATTATACTATTATCGATATTTGGTTTGTATACGAAACTAATTCTTAAATGTTATCACTTTGAAGTTTAAGCTTTAAAAAGCCGAAATAGAATTAATTTATATTTTTTAGTTTGCTATCTGAAATTTGTAAATGTTACAAATTTTCAACTCAACGTGCCATATAGATATTATAATAGATAATATATTATAATGTATTTACTTTAAGTATTGTTTTTCAATAAATGCAATTTTACTTACAATTGACAGATCCATGTCCTGTTTTCAGATTTGTGATGACGGTGTCAAATCCATAATTTCCTATTACAAAATAAAAATAAATAATTTTCAAATAAGAAATAATAAATAGTTTTGTTAATAAGTATGTATAGTTTAAGATCTACGATTTATTTTCATCAAACAGTACATATGAAATAAAATGTATTGTAAAAGGGTTGCCTAAAATATCTTAAAGAAAACTTTTGGGTAAGTATGGGTGAAAGAAATAAGACCAAATCAAATAAACGCAATGCAAATTCATTTCACTTTCATGCACTTCATTTCATGAAGTGTTTGATTCACTTTGAATTTTTTATATACTATCTACTGCAGTGGTTCCCAAAGTTGTCTAGGTCAAAGTATCTAACAAAGATTTCTAATCTTGGAACCCACCTCTTAGTTGTCTTAAAGAAAAGAGGGCATAAATATTAGTAATGCTCAGTCATCATTATTCATAGTATACTTAATTCTTATACAGTGGCGAATCGCCCATTAGGTCCTACTCAATATTTAGTATAACCCACTAACCCCCCCCCAATTTAGTGTACCCCACTGGGGTTTGGGAGATACTGATCTACTGGATAAGCAGATAATCATGTGTTGGCTTGACCTACCTGGGGACACCAGGTAGGTTATTAGTCTTATTCTCAATAAGAGAAAGATGTATGGCCCCAAAATTTGTATCGCTTATATCTCAAAAACGGTGGATTTAATAAAAAAAATATTTCTTAGTAAAATTGAAGCTGATAAAATTTGCAACAATTTAGCCTCTATTCACTTTTTCTCTTTTTCGGATAGTTTTTGAGGTATACGTCCTCAAAAGTTACATCCCATAGTCAAAAATTCCCTTCCTTCCAACGCATTCTATAAACCATTTATTTAGTGTATTTCTGTAATTGAGGGGTTTGTAGCAACAAAGAATTAACTCCAATTTTTATAATTTTTGGGAAAACAAAAATAATGTTCAAAAATATAGAATGTAGATATTTAAAACGATTTTATCTTCGTTCAATATCTATTGCGACCTACCACTACATGTTCTAGCCAAATTCCATTGAGAAATTCGTCAAATTCCCAACTCTTTAGTTTATTTTATTCTGGAGTTAACTACTTTTTGGGCCAAATAATTGAAAATTAGAAAGGAAGCTCCAAACTACTAAGAAGATCATAGCATTCAGCGTCGGTGATTAATCATTAAATTATTATCAACGAAAGATAACTCGGACAAATAGAAACTAACGGGAAATAGAATCCAGAACCGAAGCATTTTTCAGAACCGGTTTTACGGGACTAGATTTTTATAAACCCGGTTCTGGACACTAAGTTAAAAACAATTAAAAAATAATAATAGTTCAGAAAAACGTTTCATATTCATTTTTATTAACATTAGTCATTTAGCTGTGACCGAATTTGGGTGGAAATTTTTCCACAACCAGAAAACCCCCGCTCTGGTACCACGCTGGTAGGTGGTATTGATTTAAGGCAATTATAGCACTAACTCTTATTCTTTCCACGATTGCCTTCAACTTCGAAAATAGCCAATTTATACAACAAAAAATAGAATCGAAAACCGGGCATTTGACAGATACCAGAACCGGTTTTCGGTGCCGGAAATATTCCGGGATTCCCGGGAAACCGGGTACCCGGGGTTGTATTCTATAGATAACTCTTTGTTGAACCAAACGAATAAATGATTTTTTTCCCTCAAGAAAATGAAGTTTACTCTTTTTTGCTACTGTAAACCCGTCGAAAGGTAACTTCATTTAATTAATATCTAATTAACGATAACTCAGAGGCGAAAATGATCAAGGACTTTTCGTTTTTCTGAATTTCATCCTCTCTGGACCCTTTTAAAAAATTCCATGTTTCACGAGATTTAATAATAATCAAACGATTGGCCGGTTTTAGAGTACGTTGATAGAAGAATTTTTGACTACGGAATTTAAACTTTGAGGGCGTATATCTCAGAAACCATTAGCAAAAGATAAAAAATGTATAGAAGTAAACTTGTTGCAAATTTTATAAGCCTTAATTTTCGTTAGAACTAGCTAATACCCGCTCGCTTTGCTGAGTGTATCTAAATTTAACCGATTGATTAAAAGATTCCCAACGTTCATAGCGAAATATAAAAATTAATCTATTTTGACAGAAAAAGATGAAAGATACTTTCATACTTTAGATCCAAAGAAAGTTCATCAAAATTCGTAGAACTACTTTACAAGAAAGATATGTTAGCTGTCTCACGTCAGCTTCTATACGATTTTTAAAAAGTAAAAAGTAACTGTATTTCTTCCTTTAGGACTTGAAAATCTTTTATACCAAATGTCATTTAACACCGTACAGCTATTTTAGGGGGCATCCATTAGTTGCTCAAGGCGATTTTTGCGGTTTTTTAAATCCCATCCCCTCCCCTCTGGTAAGATGTCATGAGATTTGACATATATCATTCCCCCAACCCGCAATCTAATGTGATATTTTTCAAAACATAAAAATACTTGATATTTGCGAGACCTTTCGTTTCCCTAAAGTAAGGTTAGATGAGATTCGGCTCGACCCCCGCGGCCCCTGAAGGTCTCACATAATTAATGAATGTTCCCTTAAAAGAATAGATTAGTAGCTATCCTACAGGATCTTTAGCAAAACTTCATTAACATTCATTCCGTTAAGTAATTGTTAAATTTTAAAATTTTTAGTTTATTATTTTAATACGTTTATTTCTAATTAATATCTTCGACAATGAACAATGAAAAAATTCAAATATTTAAAAAAAGTTCATTATTAATTTTATCGGATGTTAAATTGAAATTCATAAGTTGTCAATTTTTTAATTTCAACTTTGTAGAGATTTCTTTGGTTATCGTTTTAAATTGGAGAAAAATGCGTTAAAATTCTATTTCACGAACTTTACCGAAGCTTACGGTTCCTGTAGGATATAATTGTTTTGCCATTCCATGGGAACCATGCATTATTCTAGCCTTAAAAGTAAGCTATATCATTCTCCCCAAAACTACTACATTGCAAAAATCATATCAATCTTTAACTCTGTGATAAACAAAAAACATATCTATCCCACGGGAATATCTACATCTCCCCTGAGTAAAAAGTAGATCAAGTCTTCCTAAGAAAAACGTGTTAAGACTCTATTTTATAAACTTTAACGAAACTGCTTTTAAATACTCGGTTCCTATAGAATACATACTTGTTTTACTATCCCATGGGAACCGTTCATTTTTCCGGTGTAAGAAGTAGCCTATATTACTCTCTGACCCCTAAACTACCACATTGTAAAAAAGAAAAGTTAATCTTTTGCTCTGTAAAAATAAAAAATATCTATCCCACTGGAACCGTACATTTTTTCTGGATATAAAGTATGCACTTTATTTGAAAGTCAACATTCGCGAATGTGAAAAATTAGACATTCGTTACATCGCTAATATAAACGATAAAAATTTTGGGACATATTTGTTGCACCTATCTCTCATACTAAATACCTGTTATCTCCAGATAAGCCAGGTCAGCACATAATCTTACCTGCGTATACTACCCAGTATATACTACTATACAAAATTTTAACCTGTATCAAACACTTCATAAAAGGTCTAGCTGTTCAGAGTAAAATAAACAAAGCCGTAAACAATTTCAGACCATCTTATTAATTACAATTGGGTAAATGTTAACTAATTTTAAAGGCCAAGATTAACTTCCACTCAAGTATAATACAAATTCCTTACTTAATAGAGATTCTAATAAGTTGATTTAATCATAGTCCATAGCCAAATTTTTGAAATATTTACAATGTTAACAATAAAACAATCATTAGATGCATTCAAATCTTATGGCTTCTTGTAAATGTAAGAGTTAGTACATTGAACAACTTACCTCTATAGAGGAATTGGCGATGATAATTTCTATACACAGAAATTTGCACATATTTTGTTGAAAACCCATTGAAAATGTTTCACTAAGATTAAACTATGACTAATAATTCAATTTATCAAATAAAATTTATAATTATTATGAATTAATCGAAGAAAAAATCGATTTAATCACAGCGAAATTAACGGACGCCTCACAACTTCATGACGTTAGACGATCGTCGATTGTTCAACGCGTACGAGGCGAACGACGCGTACAACGCATCTCTTATTGGTGGTTCGAAACCTGGCTAAGCCCCGTTCAATTTAAATATATTTAAAATAACGTTCAACGCAATCAATTTTTTATAGATTGAAATTTAAAAATTGCCCCCCAATTTTTCAGTTGTATAATTTATAAAAATATCTTGTCAATTTTGACGTTAGTTTGTATTGTATTTAATAAAATACAATTTTTATTAAAATATTATTACTTAATAAAAATACATTGCAATGCATGAAGTTTTTTATGTTTTTAGAATATTTATTCTATGCGTTTACGTTTTATTGAATCATTTGCATTCTTGCAATGCGACAATTGACATTAATTTGCCAGAACTGGAATACATAGCCGATCATTTAGAAGCAGAGGAATGCAGAAAATTGGTCGCGTCACTTCATTTCGATTCCTATCAAATGCCTAACTCAATTGATTCAGCCGGTAAAGCCATATATGAATAAGTCGATAGCCAATCCTTGTCGATATTATGCTAATGGAAAAATTTTGATCAAATTTTTTGCTTTGGTCTTTAAACAGTACAAAAAAAAAATAATATAAGTTATTAAGAAGGTCAGAGAACGGGAAGAAAAATTTATTTCGTCTCATGTCTTAGTAAAAAAAATTATATACTTTACATCATTAAAATAGCCTTTACTTTTTACTTCTACATCGTAAACGAAAAAAGTTATTTTTAATAGGTTTTTAAGAATACTTCTTTAAGTTTGTCTCTATGAAAGTTCCTCATTTTCATTTATTATTTAGAACGAAAAATTTCCGAAGATATTCCATGTATTAGACTTCTGATCCATTGGAATTCGGGTAAAGGTGAAGGTGTGGGCCAAACTCATGAAGTCTTAGAGCATCGACTTCGGCAAATAAATCGTCTCGATTTGGCCGATTGGCTGGGCAACACGGTCTTTCAAGAACTTGGAGATGAATTGGAAACCAATTTAAACTCTTCCTTCAACGATATAATTAATATAACAAGGTATCCTCTTAAAAATCGCATCAGAATTGAAAACTATTAAAGTGAAACTTTTAATACATCGTCTCAAAATTTTTGGCATGTCTTAGCATGTCGCATGTTACATTCTCGGTAAGAAATCGGCAAGTGTTCGGCAAAGCTCGACAAACCAATGATGGCGACACCCATTTGCACAATACAATTTCAACATTACAGTGTATACTCATTATTAGCTATATAACATGTCGTTTTACCAGGGTTGTTGCGCGAGTTATTGCTGAATGGCTATTTTCCTCTCCATTACAACGTTTTAGTATATTATAAGTTGTCATTAACCACCTATTGGCGCTGTGGTTAGAGCAATTGCTCTCTTCGCTTCATGCGTCAAGTGGTTCTGAGTTTGATCCCCGCTGAATCCTAGACTTAAGATCATAGACTTAAGATATAATTGACCAACCAAAATTCGCTGTGCTTAGATAGTCGTGATATGACCTTAGATGTTAAAGCGACTTAAAAACACCAAAAAAAAAGTTGTCTAATTGTCAATCATATTTGTATTGGTATTTGTGTGTTTTGATCAGTGTATTGATATAATGTTGTTGTTCACTTAATATAGTAGACAAAGATACAGCTAGTGAGAAAAGTGAGAAAATATCCAACGGTGAATTAATTTTACTCCGTAAGAGAAAGACTGCCGACAGAGTTCGTGCTTATAGAGACAGGAAAAAGGCTCCTGGTGGGTTGATTTAATTTTTTACAATTTCTTCGCCACAACAAACTTTATTTGACAATGATTGAACACGATGAAGTAACTTTACAATAGATTACAACAGGCAGATGATCGAGTTAACAATAATCAACAAATTCAATAATGAAAATAACATTCGAGTATTAACATCAATAATGAAAATTCAAAATTAGTTGCCTACAATCCAAAAAAAAGTTTCAATTGCCCCGTGGTTTCGTAAAACAACACAATAATTTTTTTAAAAAATTATAGTACCACTGCTTCAGTAATGGGTTTCGATAATCTCGAAAACGAAAACGATGATGACGTGTTTTCCTGGCTTCCTCTCGATTCAGTTTGTTTCGTCATAATCTTAGTGTTGGCTTCTATAACAATTTTGGTCTTGTTACGAGTATTATGGACATTCAGACCTTGGTGTAGAAGAAAAAACCGAGATCGGTAAGACAATTTAAAATTTTTTTTTCCAATTAATTATAATTTTATTTTTGCAGACCGTTGATGGCTAGTAATAAATATAGTCTTCTTGATTTGGACTCGGAAGCCTCAATCTCTGAATCTGAATATGAAATATATTCGGCCAAACAGGATAATAAATCTCCTAAGTATTCAAGCCAAAATTGAATCAAAATTTATTTAAAATATTGCTATTATAATTATTATAGACATGTAATGCTCTTATGATTTGATTATAAAAGGAAAAAATCGAATTAATAAAGGTATATATAGAGAAATGTGTAACTTTGTTTGCCTATACTACTACAAAATGCGCTTTCTTATGACATGCCGGCTTTTACGGATTTAATTTAAATTAATTATGAAAAGACAAAAATAACTTAATAATAAACAAAACAGATTGTAAATAATTTACTTTATTTTAGTAAAATATGGTTTTTACAACAAAATATAGTTTTGTACTTATATAATACCTCTATATGTTTATAAATTACAAATCACTTAATCAGAGAGAAAAAAAAAAGAAATTATAAATCTTTTATTTTTGCAGAACTTTAATGGCTAGTAATAAATATAGTCTTCTCGATTTAGACTCGGAAGCCTCAATGTCTGAATCTGAATATGAAATAGATTCGACAAAACAGGATAATAAATCTCCTAAGTAATCAAGCCAAAATTAAGCCAAAGTTTATTTTAAAAATATTGCTATTATACTTACCATAGACTTGTGTATTGAATAAAACTGTTTCATGTTCTTATGCTTTGATTGTAAAAAGAAAAAGAACGAATTAATAAAGGTATATATAGAAAAATATGTAACTTTGTTTGCCTATACTACTACAAAATGTGCTTTCTTATAACATGCCGCCTTTTGCTGATTTAATTTAAATTAGTTACTAAAAGAAATGAACAACTTAATAATAAATAAAACAGAATATAAATAATTTACTTTATTTTAGTAAAATATAGTTTTTACAACAAAATATAGCTTCGTACTTATATAATAGCTCTATGTTTATAAATTACAAATCACTTAATCAGATAGAGAAAAAAAAAAAAGAAATCATAAATCTTATACAATTTTGAGCAAAACTCAGATGTGCCTATAGAGAGACTAGTGGTCATCAACCAGTGGTCCGCGTATCACTTTACAGTTTACGAGTGATATAAACCTTAAGAAAACTACTTAAAATGTACTTTGCAAAAATAAAATCGTTCCAAAATTTGAAAGAACGACCAAAGAGGTGTTTCAATCTGAATTTTGCTGTTTAAAAAGTTGCAATTAAAAAAACATGAAATATTTTTCATATCAATGGATTCATTTATAATACAAATATGTACAAAAATTATTATACACAAACTTATGTAGAGCATGTATAGGTATGAATATCAAATATTTACATCTTAAGTGTGGGATTCATTTTTTCAAAATATAAATCCTTGTCATTTAATACCTGATATGTCACACATATGTTTAATGAAGCGCTGAATCAATCCAAGCGAAACATTAATAACATTAGCTGATTTTAAATTCGAGCGTCCAAAAAGCGACACTTAGATAAATTATTTTTTATATTTACTAAGTGGCTGTAGGTAGACAAATGATTCAAATATAATTGCATTTTTTTTTTTTTTGGGAAAATTCAATTTTTTTTTGAGGATAACTTAAAAGTTTACCTCCATTTTATAGTTTCAATTAAAATATCCAAAGCTACGCCACTGATTTGGGAAGGAATTGATGTCGCGACCATTTTATTAAGATAATATTCACATGATTTTAATTAGGCAATTCGATCATTAAAATCGATAACGTCGTCACAAGCACTTGTCACCTGTCAAGTGACAACGACTCGAATGTGTCTATCTCGAATAAAACACGACGTGCCATCAAGGCGTTTCCTATATTTATTTTTTTTAAATCAATTTTTTTGATCAGTTCATTCCAATATTGTCTCGCTCCAAAAATCGTGTAGGAGACAAATGACTCATTGGTTGATTCATTCGATGATTGGATAAATTTTTTTTTTAAACAGGTCCTATTTCTACTTTTATTTTAATAACACTCTCAATTTTTGATAAACTTAAATGAACATTTATTCATTCTTATATAAAATATATATCGATACATAATTTCTATGTAATATACAATTAATAAAGTTAAAATAAATCCGTCAATTCGATTCAAAAAATAAGAAAACAAAATTATTTCCACCCAAAACTTAGAATGTTTCTTAGTCATCACTATCAAGAGGTTCATATATAAGCGACCAGGCCAATTATTTTTTTTTTTTTAATATATACATATACAGATTTATTTGCTGGTGAAATTTACACAGGGAAGAGAAAATTGGTAGGTTTTGCCTCCGTGTTGGAGTATATGGAATAGAGATCGAAGTTTATTCAGGAGTTCCGTTGCTGTCCTCGGTGTGGGTGCCACAGGAATCTTCGGCGGCTGAATCATGTCGTTGCGATCGACAATTTTGGCATCGTCCCTGATTGCCGCCACTCGATAAATATACTTTTCCACAACGGTTGCACTCTTCCTGAGGATCACCTAAAAATAAAAAAAAATCAAATTTTATTTAATTATTCTTTTAATAGAGATCAAAAAAATCAAATCAAGTTATTTGCAGTTTCGTCTAGTTTCATTTGATTGGACTTATATAAATCAAAGCTCAATCAAAGCTAACTTTGATCTGATCTACGGATTTTAAAGGGGCTATCAGTTACATATAAGATTCGAAGTTACTATCATCTTAATTTATAGGCCAGTCAAAATCAACAATAAAATAACAAAATATGATGTATTTCTGATTTTTAAGTATGTGGTTTGGACCCATTCGAGCTTTGCAACTCCCAAAAAATTTTGGAAATATTTTTATAGAGGAAAAACCGTGAAATTTTTGAACTTGTTTCAGATTCTGCTCGATATCTCCCAATTCATGCATTTTTCTTCGAAAATTTTTCAGTACGTTTTTTAAGAGCATCAAATTTGTTACAAATTAAGCCCAACTGGAGCTATGCACGTTAATGGGTTACCGAGTTACGGCACTTTGAAAATAGCAAGTTTTTTAAAAATTCAAAATTTTAGTTTGGGACCTTTTTTGGATCGAAGTTGCGTCGAAACCATTGATCCTACAAGCAGAACTTGTTGAATATAATTTGTAGGCAATTTAATTAGCTTTAAATTAAGCGCAGAGCGGGGTTTGTAAGCCTTTTAGTTCTCTCAAAATCTTTAAAAAAACCTATAAAAGGTAAAATCGCATTTTCTCAGAAATGTACCTAAACACTTTTTTAATATTTTTTAAAGATTTTGAGAGAACTACAAGGCTTACAAACCCCGCTCTGCATTTAATTTAAAGATAATTAAATTGCCTATAAATTATATTCAACAAGTTCTGCTCGTAGGAATGCATGGATTAAGAGATACCGAGCAGAATCTGAAACAAGTTCAAAATTTTCACGGTTTTTCATCTATTAAAATTTTTCCACAAATTTTTGAGAGTTGGAAATTTGAGAATACATAGCCCCAATGGGACCAAACAACATACTAAAAAATCAGAGGTACATCATGTTTTGCGAATGTACCAATTTTTATGTCGATTTTGACAGGCCCAATAAGTAAAAGATCAAACAGTTAAAAATTCAAATCAAGTTATCTACGATTTCGTCTATTCTCATTGGTTGATTCGAGAAATCACGCGTTTTCATTCGTTGAAATTTCATAAGTTCAAAGCTAACTTGGATCTAACGACCTACTATTGAAAGTGTTATCAGTAAATGGGGTTCAAAGCTTAAAAAATATTTTCTTTAACTTTTTTTTTTATATAATGAAAGAATTATTTGACTCAAACTTTTCAGCATATACAAGGGCACTATTTCGAACGAGTTTTGCAAAATTTTCTGTTAAATCCTGGTTTTTCGGAGATACCATGGAAAATCTATTTTCCGAAATCCGGAAAATATTTTCTATTTGTATGTGTGACTACGATTTCTGATTGGATGAAGGATTTTAAAAATTAAATTTTGGTCAGGTTGTATTCAATTAATGTTATGGTCAAAGACAGAGATGACGAGATGAAACTGTGCGTTGAAAAATGATGAAACATTCTCGAATGTTCCAACAATCGAAGTCTTGTCATGTTCAAGAAATAGGTTTCGAGTATTTAAAAAACGAATCATTTATCATTGGACAGTCAATCAGAAAAATTACATAAATTTAAAAACCTCTTGTTTCAACGTAGCCGTGAAATTTTATGAAATGTCTGATTTTATGTATAAATATGACAGTATATAAAACTAGCGACATCTTTTGGTGAGACCACTTTCTATATCTATTATAATTTTAATTTTATTTATGATGAATTTGTCGAGTCTTAAAATCGATTCTTTTTTGTGATCGGGAATACGTGCGTGTGAAAAATTTCAGGTCTATTCAGGACATAGAAAAGTGAGATAAAATATGGACTAAAAGATTCCACCCAAACAAACAGATAAAGTTAATATACTTAAGTGCTAAAAATGAAATTAAATTTGATAAGAAATTAAAAAAAGTGGTTGCTTGTACTTATGTACGCGCGTGAGAATATATACTTCTTTGGTATCATTAAAAATTAGTTTTTATTGATTTTATTCAAATAATCAATTTTAAAAAACTGTAATTTAATATTTAATAATAATAATTTATATATATTTAAAGATATAATTATTAAAAATAAAATTAAGAGAATATTATTTTAATTTGTATCAATAAAAAATATCCAAAGAAAGCTGCAAGACGTTTATGAAATTTGTCAGGATCATTTTTCTGGTTAACAATTCATGCATGTCATGAAAACGAAGCTTCATAGAAATTGCGAAATAAAGTAAGTAGCTACTTTTCAAAGTAAATGTCTTCATCTCATTCATATCTTGTGTTACTAAATTATTATTCTAAGATGGTTGAATCATTTCAGAAACCCAGATTTCGTGATAACTAAGAATAAGCATGGAATGCAGACGTCATTTTCATCATTAAATTTCAAATAGTATAACAGCTACTGCAAAATTCGAGAAAATTAATAACTTCTTTATTGATAATATGTGTCATTTGTATAAATAATTATTTTTAATTTAAATATAAAAATTAATAAACTAGAAAATAAATACAACAAAAATTCAAATTACGCGCGCCATGAGACCCATTGGTTTTGCGACTAACTTCATTTTGTTAATTTTTGTCTCAAAATGGCCGCCCATCTAAAAATTTTAACTTCAATTTAACTTCAAAAAAGAATTAAAGTGATTGTTTAGATACCAAAAAGTTGACAATCGACACAATACTCCATATTTTACCCAGGAAAAAATGATAATCAATAACAATGAAAACAAAACTTTCAGTCTAATCTTCACCAAATGAGAGACCTTTTCAAAAGACAATTCCACTTGACTTCAAATCTTTGAGAACTTTTTTTTTTAAATATCTTAGTCCACGTAACCCCTTAAGCAACAAATGGGAAGGTAAAGAATAAATTCAAAGGTATCCTAGGCAAAAATTCCAAGCCAATTTCATCGAGAAAATTATACAGTGGAATACGAGCCAAATTAAATCGTTCGAATATATCACCCAATTATTAATTGAAAAAAAAAAAAAACATTAAAACATATCGATTGATATATGTAGAGAAATAGTTTGAATTGAACGTCCTCTGGTACGTCGTTAAAATTTTTTGGGATCAATGTATGGTATGTCGATCGTACAAGAAACTGCAGGCGTTATGTTACATTAAGACGAGTAATAATAGAAGTGTCCATATACGTAATGATAGAGGTAAATTAAATGACACAGTGTAAGCCTATAATCATTTATATTTAGTGAATAGGGAGAGGATTTTTATCTTCATTCCATAATGACCATCATAATCATCAGCCAACACCATATAGGTATATATAGTATATTCTGCCAACATTGATGCTTTTTAAATCGAATCAACGACGGTGTTACCGAAAGAATGGCGCCAGTATTAAAGAACCTTTTACATAACAATCGTTAACATGAATAAAACATTGAACATAATAAAAATTAAATCTTTAATGAATTTTCCTCAGAAAACGAAATGATTTTTAAAAAGGGAAATAATAGGTTTTACGGATAAAGCACCAAAAGGACAGATTCGATTCAGGTAAATTTCAAAGAGAAGACGCAATTTATATTGCATTAGAAACATTATCATAAATGAAATTATAATCAGTGCCCGTAGGTCCTCCTTTCAGAGAGATGAAGAAAAAAAAATAAATGCCTCCATCGGTTTTCTATCTCTAGATTACATTTTAAATGATTTCCTACAGTGCCGAGATAAAAATAGCTACGCTAATTTTAGGGTATCTTTTCAATGGCATGGCGTCTGTCTACCGACTGCAATTATGCACTTTTTGTTTGGTCTAATGGCTGACTTTGCGACGCCTGTTGATATTATCAAATTACAAGTAGATCAGGAAAGTTCTTTTATTTGTGGTTGAGGTTAATTGAAAGAGCTTAAATGATGGGCGTTGATATGCAATGACTTACCTTCGTGTGTTTTCATGTGCGCCCGTAAATTACACGCAAGAGCAAATTTTTTGTTACAAATGTCGCAAGCGTGAGGTTTGTCACCTGAAACAAGAAGAAAAGAATTTTAATTGTCATCCTGAAATTGATCATCATAGTAAGAAAGGAATGATAAAAATATTTATAAAGACAAAAATTTCCAAAGAAAAATATAACAAGAGAGGAAATGTTTTAAGGTGTTTTGAAAGTTAAAAATTGTGGAGATAATTCATTGCAAATGAAGCTACCTGTGAAAGGAAAAATTATATCCAAGAGCTACCTACTATAGATACATATACCAATGTATTGACATCAAATAGTCATCGTTGGAGGGTTTAGATTTTTAGCCAATTTTGGCGGGTTTTAAAAATTTTTGTTTTTTTTTTTTCAATGTACCCAATCTTAAGTAATGGTATTCTAGTAACACTACTTTTTTAATAAATTTGAAAAAAAATTAGATGGCCTAATGATTAAAAATTTGGGAAACAACCGGAAATAATTCAATATAAAATAAAAAAAACGTGGAGATTTCAATGCTTGATAAAGCTGCTTCTAAATGAAAAACTTCGATACATACGTAACTAACGTGGAATTTCTCATGGATTAACAATAAATGCTAGATAAACAACCCTTTTGGCAGATCTTCCACACCTATTTTTCAAAATTAACCCAACTTTAAGGAATAATGTCCTCACAATACCAAACTGAAGTTAATTATTGAAGTTTTTCGATGTTAAAAAAATCTTTCCAATCAATCCATCACTTTTACTAAATGCTCTAAGAGCAGATTGTATAAAATGTTAATTTAAAATTAAAAAAAGATCCAGTAAAAATATCTAACTCATATTATAAACGTGAAAGTTTGTAAGGATGTTTGTTGCTCTTTCACTCAAAAAGTACTAAATGAATCTGGATGAAATTTGGCATAAATATAGATTATAATCCGGTTAAACATATAGTATACTTTATATCCAGAAAAATGTACGGTTCCCGTGGGATAGATTTTTTTTTTGTTTTTTTCCAGAGCAAACGATTAACTTCCTTTTTTGTAATGTGGTAGTTTAGGGGTCAGAAAATAGATTACTTCTTATACCGGAATAGTAAACGGTTCCCATGGGATAGCAAAACAAGTATGTATTCTATAAGAACCGTTTATTTAAAAGCAGTTTCATTAAAATCCACGAAATAGAGTCTTAACTCAATTTCCTTAAGAAGATTTGATCTACTTTTTACTCAGGAGAGATGTACTATTCTCGTGGGATAGATATGTTTTTTGTTTATCACAGAGTTAAAGATTGATATGATTGTTGCAATGTGGTAGTTTGGGGGAGAATAATATCTCTATTATTTATAGAATAATATCTATATAATCTTTTATATAGCTTACTTTTAAGGCTAGAATAACGCATAGTTCCCAAGGGATGGCAAAAAATTATATCCTACAGGAACCGTACATTTAAAAAGTTTTGGTAAAGTTCGTGAAATAGAATTTTAACGCATTTTCTTCCAATTTTACACAATAACAAAAAAAATCTCTACAAAGTTTAAATAAAAAATTTAACAATTTTTACTAGAAAATAAATATGAATTTCAATTTAACACCCGATAAAATTGATTATGAAATTTTTTTAAATATTTGAATATTTTCATTGTTCATTGTCGAAGATATTAATTAGAAATAAACGTATTAAAATAACTGAAAATTTCAAAAAATTAACAATTACTTAACGGAACGAATTTTAATGAAGTTTTGCTAAAGATCCGGTAGGATAGCTACTAATCTATTATTTTAAGGTAACATCCATTAATTACGTGAGGCGTTCAGGGGCCGATGGGGTCGAGCCGAATCTCATCTAATCTTACTTTGGGGAAAGGGAAGGTCTCGCAAATATCACGTATTTTTTTGTTTTGGAAAATATCACATTAGATTGCGGGTTGGGGGAATGATATACACCAAATCTCATGACATCTTACCAGAGGGGAGGAGATGGGATTTCAAAAATCGCAAAAAACGCCTCGCACAATTAATGGATGCCCCCTAAAATAGCTGTACGGTTTTAAATGAAATTTGGTATGAAAGATTTTCAAGTCCTAAAGGAAGGAATACAAGTACTTTTTTATCTAACAATCGTATAGAATCGATGCGAGAGAGCTAACATCTCTTTCTTGAAAAGTAGTTTTGCGAATTTTTATGAACTTTCTTTGGATCTAAAGTCTGAAAGTATCTATCATTTGTTTTTGTCAAAATAGATTAATTTTTATATTTCGCTATGAACGTTGGGAATCTTTTAATCAATCAGTTATTTAGATACACTCAGCGAAGCGAGCTGGTATCAGCTAGTAAAACTATATTTGTAGAATGAAGTCCCAAAATCCCGAATGACCCATCACCAACTCCGGAAATACAACGATAAAATATCCACTATAACAAACAGGTTACGAGCAATGCAGGTATTCCACTGTCTTACATTTTCTAGTCTAGATGTGGAGCGTTTCAAAAAAATTGTCTTCGATCATTTCGATGGAATGTCGTCGCTTCGACTCGAAAAATAATAAAAACAACTAGGTATAAACTACATCCGAATGCAAAACCGTACGATTCAATAATTACAATTATTATTAAATAAGAAAAAACAGAGCTCGCAGCGTCGACGGTCAGCCACAAGTCAATATACTCAAACGACTACTAACAAATTCAATGAGTCAAAAATCGACTCAAAATTTCATTATATTTATAATTTCAGGCCAGAAAAAAATTCTACGGTTGAATCATTAAATTCGTGACAAGAATAATTTTGTCAAAACTAATTAATTATTTTAACGGTTATTCCATTAACAAATACAAGAAAAAAAAACTTTGAAAATCTAAAATTAGTATCTCAACTTTTCGATCATCGTATATCGAGTAGATTATAATTAAATTACGCAACCGCTACTGTTTCTATTTATACGGAGAGAAATTATAAAATTAATACGGTTATCAGAAAATCAAATACTTTTAAACATAGTTCGTTGATAAAAAAAACGGCGCTTAAAATCTATAATTTACCAACGTTTTGATGGCCGGTTTTATCTCAACGCAGGCCTCAGAACATTTTTTCTTCTGATTATATAAATTATAATTGAGAGACGAATCATCTTCGCCGAATCATTGCTGGAAATTATATTAAACTTTTCGTCCCCGGTGGCGAATAATCTATCGTAATAAAAAAAAATTAGAATTGATACGTTTGAAGATTTTCGAAATCGATGTTAACTGTAATTATTAAATACATTACATTAGAGCATGCTACTGAATGATGCTGAATGTTCGATGGACACTTCATATTTCCATGAATTTATATGGCACGAAATTGATGTTATTGTGCAACAAAAAAAGATATTGAGAGAAGTTAATCGAACTTTCGTATTTGGTCTGTTGCCGGTTTTATTTGCGACTAATTATATTTGAAGAATCGAACAGTTAGTTTGATGTGATGTGACATGTTAATTGTAAGCTGATCGACAAGTAATTATATTGTTTTACGTTGTAATTAATATTAAATTAATTATTAATTGTTGTTGCGTTTTTGTCGACCAACAGAAGCTCATTATTAAGACTTTCACAAGAAGAATTAGAATCGAATAAGTTTTAAGACTTGACTAGTTTTTAATTCTAAGAATTGTCTTCTTGTTACTTCTGTAATTTGGATCAAATATTTTTAACCCCTAATTTTCGCTACAAACTTTTAATTTTGGAGAAATTGTGAAATATTCAAGCTTGTGATAGCGATCTTTTGTAAGCAATCACACAAATTGGCAATTATTAAGTATAGAAAAAGTCCGAAGCAGGACGTTTTGGCGCGGGATTTAAGGTGGACAACTATTGAAGTTTTCAATGAGAAACCGGACGATGATACAAAAAAACCCACCCCGCATAGACCCCGGTACCATTGGGCGTCCTGCACCAAAACGTCCCGCGCCAAAACGTCTTGCGCCAAAATGTCACGTACCGGAAAAAGGCAACTTACAGTTGGACATTCCAACATTTTTCTAAAGGAACCCTTATGGGTTTACCTATATTAATTTTTAGTTTCTTAAACCCACGAGCTTCGATTTGAAGACAAATTCTATTTTTATACTTCAAGTCACAAACTGGACTTTCTGGATTAAAGCATTGACTATATAAACGGTATCGTTTAGTGCAAGAGAGGGGTAGTTTCTTCATCAAATTGTACCTAATTTCATACAAAATTTGTTGTATTCACATCGAGACTATCACACATTTGCAGCTAGTAAGTGATAGGAGAAGCCCGGGCAAAAAAACCCAATGAAGAAAAAAGCTAGAATTGGCTGTCCGATTGAAAGCTAGAAAAAAAAACCGAAACTCTATAAACAGACAAACCTTAGAAGGTTATTTTAGATATAAATTCTCATGGGCCTACCTTTAAAAATATTTCTTAAACTTAAAAGCACATGGAATTCTATTTGAATGCAGTTTGAAACCCCCTCAAACGAACCAAGTTCGTTTAAAAAATTAAAAAAATAAAGCTACAAATATTGTTTAATCAACTATTAAATAAAAGCTTCTTCAAATTTCTAAGCCGAGAAATTATTTTTCAGCCCCTCGACTAGCACATTAAAAAGTCTTTAGTAAAAGTTCATTTTTGGGTTCATTTCATAGTCAATTAAAGCCCTTTTGAGGCAAACCTAATACAATAAAAAGAAAAAAATGTAATAAAAATTATTATTCTTTGATATTTTAAAACCATGATTGGGATCATCTGAAAATCTGAACTGAAATACGATATATTCCGAAAAACAATTGGTTAAATTATTTAAAATAATTTCTAAGAAAAAAAAGGCAGAGAAGAGTACCAAAAATTAACAAAGAGCTTTTAAAACCAAATTGGCGGTAAAAGACGATTGAGAGTAAAGAAAAATTATATATTTAGAATGTTTACTATAAAGTGTTTAAGTCTTACGATAGTTGATAGCAAAAAAGCATGGAGATTTCAATGCTAGATAAAGTTGCTTGCTAATGGAAAAAGTTATCTGTATCAAAGAAAGCCTCGGAATTAAGGTAGGATACTTCATATATTTACAACAAATGAACCTCGTTTAAGTCATTTGCGATAAAAAAAGTTGAATATTGGGAAGAATATCGGAAAATAGGGTCGTAATATTAAGCTTTGTGGGAAAAAAACAGAGATTTCAATGCTCAACATCAGCTATCAGTGAAAAAAGGTTATTTTATTAAACAAAGTTTTAGAGCTAACTTTAAAATAGTTCTTAGTTAAACATTAAATAGTCTTATGTATAAGCATTGCTTATTTTTTCAAAATTTACTTAATCTTAACAAAAAATTTCGCTGTATTTGCCAGTCAAATAATTTTCGAAGCTTTGAAGTTTTTTTTATCCATTTAATTAACATAAGTATTTCCTTCTTATCCAACTCCTGAAACAATCTAAAAGCTTACTATTTTCCTTTCATTAACCCTTCATAAATATAAGCAAAAATGAAAAATTCTAAAAAATATATTCGTAATTTTATGAAAGCCAAAATAGAGCCACAAAAAAAAGTTTTGTGGAAGCAAAGCGGAGATATTTCAAAGCTCGATGAAGTTACCATTGTAAAAAGAAGCTACTATAGGTTCGTTCCAAGCGACACACAGGCGACCATTTTCGTCTACGAACGGCTTACGGACGTGCTTTGAGTGGTTGAGTTTGTAACTCAAGCGAACTTGTCACTGTATGATGCACGTATTTATCAGTTTATGGTTAGGGGTAGGTAAGTATCCTTAAAACTGGTTGAGACCACGTTTCACTTATGACAGTTAAAGACAAAAAAGATGCTTCCCACCACCGGCGACCCCTAAAAAGTAATTCGAGGGTAGATTTCCGTACAAAATAATTACAAACAGAACTTTTCAATGTATTTACACACCCTCGTGTACATCCAAGACATGCGGATTAGAATAAACCTTATATTTAACAAAGTTTCAAACTAGAGATTTCAATGCCCGATGAAGCTACCAGCCTAACAAAGCTTTTATATTAAACAAAGCCTTAGAGCGGGATAATCACAACTTGGTATTAAACAATATTGGTCAAAGGCATATTTTAATAGATTTTCGATCTTTTCTTCCAAAATTTACTTATTCTTTATTAAAAGTATTCGTTGTAAACCATTCAGACATATTTTTTTCAAGTTTTTACCATCCAAATGATTTTCTTTATATATTTTCGTTCTTTTCTAATCTTTGAAACAATCTAAAAGCTTACAATTTTAAGACTGAGATAGACTTAAATAAGCAATTATTTAATTAATAGTGGTTATAAATCGTTAATGAAGCCTTCAACAAACTGAGATTATTAAATATTTTATCTCAAAAAAAAAACTTTAAACTCAAAAAAGGTAGCTGTTATAGTTTTACGAGCCATAAATATCTACTTTCTCCGTTTGGACGCAGAGTAGTGAATTTATTTGGAGTATAGGAACTTAATAAAATAATTCATAATATCAAGTCTATAAAGCGATACATATTATAGGATACAAATAACGTTTTAATATAGTTTTATAGTTTTGAATACTTAATATAATTTTCAGATCGTGTCTGCTCTCTGTTGAGTGTACGTTTAATTTTATTATAGGCTAATATTTATATGAGAAGCATATTCAAATCACACGTAATGAAATAATTATAATTCAAAAATGGCGCCCCATCGGGCCAGTAGCTGTTCGTGTACCAACCGAGAGCGCAACATTGAAATATCTGAAGCACTTATTTATGGCGTTGATTACCGAACGAATGTTCGAACCGTTTGCATTCACAACTCATATAAAATCTTTGCTAAAGACGTTTTCTTAAATCACTCAAATTTCTAAAGAACGAAAATTTCCGTTTTTAATTAATTTCGATTACGAGAAATATTCGATTCACACGATATTTATCGTGCCACCATAAAATTCATATATCTGTACATTTATGACTAGCGTGTTTTGGAAGCGCCCAGGATGTGTTGAGACTAAGATTTTATCAATTCCCGCGTCTATCACGTCTTCAATATCGATCTAATAAATCTATTTTAAATCTCTCTATTGAGAGAGCTGAACGAAATTATAAATCGAGTCACTGACCACCATAAATGGAAATATTATTTTTGAAAATATTTATTGGCGTCTAAATTGAAAATTGTTTTCATAGCATTTACATTATTTCATCGTGATTAATATGAAGTGGATGCATTCGAAAATCGAATTTATATAACTACTTTATTGATATAAGAAGACATCACCCATTGGTCTGATGTGTTTCTACCCACATATACGCTCGTTTATTGTTCGAATAATAAATAGAATCGCTGTAAATATTAAAACGTAGCGTGACTAAATACACAATTTTTTCAATACCACACAATTTATGTGAATGAAAAATATATCTACCAATATCCTTTGAGGACCCACTCAAGTGAGTGCACTGATTTCCAGGGGAATTACCTTTTTATATATTCCGATAAGCTTCGTTTAAATGATTTCAATGGCGTATACTAACAACTAGATAATTAAATGAAGCCATTAAAAATGTTTAATCAACGCGAATCCAACATATAATATTATAATGTACATATTATATATATATATATATATATATATATATATATATATATATATAGAGAAGAACAATTCGAGTTGCAACAACTCGATGATGCTTCCTACGCGTTTTTACTACACATTTTAATACATTTTATTTACAATCGCTCGCCTTCCTTATCAATAAAACTGGTACAAGACTATCATTTAATATAGAGTTATTCTCTTTAACAAAACCGAACAAAAACGAATGTTCATTTGAATTATTGCCGTTTCTTTTTCCAATCAGCTAAAGTGAATACTTTGTCTTCGTCTTCGTATATTACTGATGGTGTATTCAGCATATGGCTGATTTGTATATTTGTGCCTTGGAGGCGGTCGTCGAAGATATTAAAGTCCATGTAAAAGCTGCAATACGTACAATGTAGTTGTGTCAAAGATGTCCAAATGTAAAAAGTTTCATTGGGTAGTTAATTTTTTTTTCAAAACGTAAAAAGCAGCAATTAACAAACCAATTTTGAATTTGAAAGAGAAATGTTTAACCACAAAACAATTTTATGGAAAAGCGAACTTTAAAATTCTATTATCTCGATTCTTTTATATGTAAGTATATGCTAGATCTAAATAAAGGACAATGAAAAAAATAAAATTTGAGTTAGTTACAAAGAATTTAATTTAAAAAATTTTTTTTGACAAAATTACCGCTTCTTAAAAAAATCGAAATGTATGTACTGGGACAATTGGATCAGCAGATTGTTAATGTACTTGTCCAATTTGAAAACCAGCTCGTAAAAGTACAAGTTAAAATTTTGCTACGATTTGTTTTTCCACTTGTCCGTTGAATTTTCACTTCTACTATGTCTCCCAGCACACATTTCGATTTTTTTAAGAAGCTGTCATTTCGTCAAAAAGTTTATTTCGCTTATTTTTCCTTTTCTTCCTTCAATTAATTAGAAGATTTTACATAACTTAAATGAAATTCGTTTGGTTTTTTCATTTTAAATGCTCCAGTCCTGAGATATGGTAGTCACAGCAAAATGCATTTTTAACCGGCTTCAAAAAAAGGAGGAGGTTCTCAATTTGACTGTGTTTTTTATGAATGTTACCCCAAAATTTTCGACTGGGTGAACCGAAAGCTGGTGCTTTCCGTGTGGTCCCATTTTAATTTTACGGAAATCGTTCAGTTCTAAGAGGTTGAAAACTAAGGGATGAAATATTAACTTCTTATTGGATAGCTAGATTTGGATAATTCTTTTTTTTTATTGGTAGAACATAATTTTTAATTAATCTCATATCAATTTTTTATGAAATACTCCACTCATAAGGGGTTAAAAATTAGGGATGAAATAATATAATAGATTTTTCCTGGCTAACCCGATTTCTATAATTTTTTATTATACCTTTAAATTGTTAACATTTCAATTTGAAGAAAAAAATCCACCCTCTAAGGATGAAAATAGAGGATGAAATAGTGACGTTTAACTGAACCATCGGATTTTGATGATTTTCTTTTCTATTGGAAAGAGTATTTCACTTAGTTCTTTCATTACATTTAAAAGCAGAAAATTTCAACCCTTAAGAGCAAAAGGGGATGAAGTAATAACTTATAACATTTAACGACGCTACCTCATATGAGCAGTGCATTTATTAGGTTTATACATATTCAAAAAAATAAAATCAATTATCAAACTTCAGATCACTAAAAAACGAGAAATAAACAAAAATTATAACAAAATGAAAAACCGAGTTCAAAATAAATAAAAAATCTTAAACAAAAAATGCACTAAAAAGTAAAAAAAAAAATAATTGCGTATCCTGGCAGTGTCTACAACTTCCAAATTATTAGGATGATATTATGTACAAATATTGTTATTTTTGGAGTTGGTGTCAGCCAAGGAGATAAATATTAATGGTCATTTGTTAAAAGGTTTAGTTGGTTATTGGTATTTTGTAGTTCAAAGGTCGCTAGATATTGTCATAGTACTAGCACTTTGTATAAAAGTTAATTTGAAAAATAAATTTCATAAGGTATTCTCGTTTATGGCTAAGTACCAATATAGTCGTATTTCCTTGGATGACACCAACTCCAAAAATAACAATAGTTGTACATTTTATCTTCACTAATAGTTTGTAAGTTGTAGACACTGCAAGGGTACGCAATTTCTTTTTTACTTTTTAGTCAATTTTTTGTTTAAGGTTTTTTATTTATTTTGAAGTCGGTGTTTCTTTTTGTTATAATTTTTTAGAAGAGCTTTTGGGATTAGCAAACAGTTACAAATTACCATTCTATGTGCACATATTTTTATTAAAAAATTTAAAAGTCTTCTCGGGAAAATATTTTGAAAAATCATTTTTATTTTTTGGCCTCCTGACTGATGTATGGACCTATATGATTCTTTAATTGGTTCCAAGTACGAAAAGATTTGCTACTGGAAATTGTATTCTTAATTTTGATTGAAATACGGTCATAGGTACCTTCTGGTATCTCGGTTTAAGCTTGAAGCTTTTCTTAGTTTCAAAACAACAAACAAAGCTTTATAATTTTAGAAAAATCAACCTGAAATTCTGAACTTCTCCTAATTTCATAATAGTTTTCAACCTTTTCACGAGCATTACTTTTGTCGTAACCGTGTAAACTTTTCGCTGCACAAAATCGACAATGTTTGTTTAAAGTTCTGTCACTATTTAACATAAATCAGATCGCGCCGCTATCAAATAACTTACGGTGTTTTAACATGTTTTTTTAAACAGGCGCTAACAAACAGCGACGGTATTCGAGTTGGTATGTTTATGGTTTCCATGTGAGTGGTCAAGCGCAACTTAAACTTAACTCGACAAAGGTCTTTAGTAATGCATCATTGATACGATTCGCAAACTTCATTTCATATTGCAAAAATTAATTTTCAAAACATTATATCAGCCACAGACGAGACCACATATTAAATGGGTGATATTTCACGATTCATTTGTATATATACCTATACCTATATGTTTTTTGCATGCTGTATGTACGAGCTGATTTGTGCAAGTTTAATATGTTATAAACAGAAATTTATGGATAGATCTAATGATGCATTGTGTTCGAGTTCGAAAGATTTTATTCATTAAGGAAATTGATGTGAGGCACGTTGTTTTTTTGCTGTGCTTCTTCCAATGGTGGATATGAAAAATATCTCGGAAGAGGATGTCGTTTAACATACATATGCATTACCTAAGTATATAATCAATGATGCAAAACCATTTTTTTTTCGCAAGAAAAATAAATATCCATAGCACTTCCACATACTTGATTTAAAAGCAACGCCTGTAGTTGTTTTATTGGTGACATTAATTTCGAATATTGCGACAGTTCAAGAACTTAATGTTGAATCTTGGTCGAATGATAACAATACGAGATTTTATTAGTTTAAGTAAAATTTACATTTAAACAGATCGCATAGGGAGTTTTTATTGGAATCGTACATTAAGAACGTACGGATTCGATTATCAAAAGCGATTAACACGCAAATCACGCATAAACGTTCGAATCAAATGTAGGTGTAATAAATTAAATATCATGCACCTTATGCAGTGCTCTCCTGGGAAATTTATTTGAACGACTTGCTTAAATGTTTTCTACTTTGCTAGTTTTCTTCTCTATTTATCAACCACTGGAAAGTGGCGACTGAAAATTAATCTTAAAATTCCCTGACTTTTACCAAACTAAAAAAAAAAAAATTTGAATATAAAATTCTTAGTTATCCCTGAAAATAATGGGTAATTCTCATGATTTCTCGAAATTACCTATCAATAAATTAATGAAAAATATTTAAATTAATTCATCTTCATTTGCTCTTAAATTTGTACTATTTATCTTACTAGAAGTGAAAAATATCGTGATCCCCAGAATAAATGAGTTTTGACGATTTAAATGTGAGAGAATGATGACTGAGGTGAGAAAATGATGAATATATTGATTTTTTCATATGAAATCGTATTATTTATTTTTAAAATATATTTTGAATTCTACTAGGTTATATTAACTTACAAATTAAAAAGTTTCTATAAGCAAAGATGTACGAAAACCGAGTCGATCTAGTCTGAAAGTCATTAACTCATAACTCATCATCCCCTCACTTTTAATCAAAATGAGGAAATGACGGTGAGGGAATGACAAAATAAATCATAATCCAAAAAAATCTCGCAACATAACCGTTCGTTACCAGCTAGCTTTGCTACGCTCTCTACCTTTAAAAACATACTTTCGTACGTCATCGAAATTGAAATATTATAATTACCTTTTTTATTCTTCACTACGAGAGAATGATTGAATAAAATGTAATCTTTTAAAATATTGCAATGAAATCTTCTTCCAACAATTACTCTAACAAATTTGACGTCAATTCGCCATTTCGAACAAGTAATCGTACTACCAACTGTCAAAAACTAATGAGAGTGTTACCAAAGTCCTCAAAAATATACCTACTTATCGACTGTTGGTAATGCTGTGAGGGAATGATTATTTTTCATGGGACAAGTGTTGAGTTAACATTAGACAAGTTGTTGATGACTTATGATCCTAAATTTAGAGAAATTTTGAAAATTTGTTGTATTTACAATAGACAAGTGATAGTTACAAACGGATTTTTTAAGAACTTCTCAATGAAAACTTTAGACAATGTTCTAATCTGGAGTTTGGGACATATTGAAGGAATGCTTTTCAGAGTACTATATATTTATTATACCTAACAAATGCCCGTACAATCCCAAGGTTATTACCAATATTTTTAGCCTTGATGATGTTCTTTCAAAAAAAAAAAAAACATCCTAAGTCTGTAGGGTTATTCGAAAAACTGCTAGGACAAGAATTTCAAGATTTCAGGAGAATTACCCAAATATAGTTTGGCTATAATACCGGAAGCTCCTGAAAATGCTACAGAGATAATAAAAAACAAATTAGAAATTCCCTAACCAAGATTAAAATTCTGACTTTTCCCAGAAATATTAAATTTTCCAACTTTCCCAAGTCAATCTCCACTCTGTAAGAACATGAAATTTGGTCATTTGGCAAAGAGGATGTTGTGAACGAGGTCACGGGTAGCCACTAGTCCATTCGATGCTTAATACTAGAATTAGACTTGTCGAGGAATTTGGACTTGGAAAGTTCACACGCTTATACAAAGGGCGGGGACAGAAATGGGAATATCTTTTAGATTGTCTACGTTCGTAAAAGATGTCTGTGATAGATCTGTGACGTCGCGAACTCGGTGGTCCTCCATTTGAATATAATAAAATATACGATGAAGCTATATGCAAAGACAACTGTCGCCAATCTTCGCTTAACCGTTTAACTGTTTGAGCCCGTTTATTCCCCATTTCACCAATGAAACAAATGCACTATAAAATGCACTTCGAGAACAAAACGTAGGATTGGTAAACTTGTGCGACATGTAATTACCATACTCTTTTTATCTTATATAATCGATAAGTGCATTATAAGTAAATCGATTCATCGCAACATCTATTACACCTATGAAAAAGTTTCTCTGAAAATATTTTCGTTTCAAAAAATTTAAATTGCATCTGATTTAGTGCATTTTTTTTGGGCTCATCGATTTACATGTCTATGCAAAAGACGTTATTTCATTCATCCACCTCCCATATATATTATTTGGATAATGTCATATCTATTTCTCTTAATTGGTAGCTATGATCGACGACTTGACTGTTTTATTGTGTTCAGTTAACGAAATTCGTTGATTTAATTTGACTTTCAAATTTTTCGTTTCATTTAATATCTTAATACATCAATCAAAACACGACGCGTATTTTCCATTTTAACCTAATGATTGCGTCTTGTCAGAGAGAAGTAACTGTTTGAGATGGGTTTTATGGCATGAAACACGTAAAAAATTCGTTAATAGGAAACACAAACATAAAAGGACCAAAAAATTGAAACATTCAACCCAACAAAACCCTTCCAATATTAAAAAACAGTGATGTGAAAACTTTATTCAAATATAATCCAAAAAATTTCAAAAAATTGTACCTTAAATGCTCTTTCCGGATCCGCAATTGCTCCAGATGTATAGTTAATTAGTAATTCAATTTTTAAACTATTCATGTTTATAAGATCCAATGGTAATTGATGACGTCATAGTACAACAATAAATGCATAAATAGTTACAAATAATTAATTTTTAAAAATATTGCAAAAATTTGATCAATTATTTGCGTAATTAAAATAGCAAAGAGCTTAAAAAAACAAAAATTTCAATTAAAATTTATTTTGGGTTTTATAGCGATTTTAATTCTAGTGATTGAAATTTAAAAAAAAATGCAATTATTAATTAACTATACACCTGGAGCAATTGCGGATCCGGAAAGAGCATTTAAGAAGCAATTTCAAAAAAAATTTTTTCTCGCCGCCTTAACTCTTTCTGGTTAAAAATATATGCAATAATAAAAGGGAAGTGTTAAAATGTAATTTGATTATTGTAACGGTTGTAACTTAAAAATGTATTTTGAATTTCTATTGACAGTTAAATATAAAAAATGCTAAAAGAGAATTTAAAAAAGCTATATTAATCTAATATCTCGCTAACTGCATTAACTATTAAGTCTACGCTCAAATTGACATAATCAGTAGGAAGTGGAAATAGAAACACTCCCTCTGAAGCCGGTCATGCACATTAAACCGTTTGCCTCACTCTATCAAAGCGACGAAAAATTCTCGCATAAAGCGTTTTGCTTTTTAAAAATCAAATTTTTAAAACCTTAATTACTTTGTTTTTAATGAAGATATCGTGTTAATTTTTTTTTAGATAAGGACCAAGTATATATGAAGTCAAACAAAAAATAAATTGGTCGAAATACATCCAGTAGTTTTTGATTTAAAAGCAAACATTGGAAAACAGCTATCATTTTATTTATATAGATTGTAAGTCAAAATTCGATTTTATTAGGTTTCTCGTTTATCAGGCATTGAAATCTCTGAGTTGGTTGCTTATATAAGTTCAAATATTTTGACAAAATTTTAATAAAACCCTCAAAATCCTTCTTAGATTATAAAGTGTTATAGAAATATTTGCTGCGACGCGTCACATCAGTACTTTCTTTAACAAGAACCTCGCTTTTGGTTAAGAGAACATAAATAAAACCCATAATTGATTAAAACATTGTTAAACAGAATAATGAATAAATATTAATATAAACAGAATTATAATTATGAATAATGCCTCAGAACTTTACCTCGATACCCCTTTTATTTAAATTTTTTCTAGGAAAAAGTTTCAAATAAAAGTTGTAGTCTGAGAACAGAAGAAGAGTCTAAGAACTATAGCAAGTTTAAAGAAAATCTTTCGATCCGTTTTCGAAATGTTTTTATAAAAAAACTCAAATAATAACATATAGCTTCTGGGCAATCAATTTCAACCAAAAGCTTCGCAACACAAATAGATGTAATGTGAAGGTAAAATTACAAATTTGGTGTAATTTAAATAAAGCTTTTCGACCCGATTACAATACTTCCTTTACTATATACCTACACGGAAAAAAATGTGTTGTAGTTTTAACAACATTCCTTGTTAATTTTACTACATTAACTAGTATTATATAGGATGACACCAGGTGTGGTAACGTTTACCAGTTAAGTGTTATAAAAAAAAACTGTACTACTATTTACAACACAAACTAGTTAAAATGACTCCATGATAATATAATGTAGTTGAATTTTTGACACTTGCATTTATTTGTCAAAATTATAGGTTATGTTGTACAATGTGCGCCGCATGCGCACCATTAAAAATTTTAACAGTATAATTATAGAAAAAGGTAAAGATGGCTCTGATGTTTTTTTTTCTCAGCCGTTTTACAAGGTTTTACAACATAATGGAGTAAATTGTACATTATATATAGTATTATATACACCAAAAATGGTAGCGATTACAAATTTGTTAAAATTCGTGGCGTAACAGAAACGCCAAAATTTGTTAATTGTACAACACTCAGCAGTTGTAACAGCTGCATATATTTACTACACTATGGTAGTAAAAATTACTATACGTTAGAGCTGAATACATCAAGGTGTGTTATCTTCTGTTACATTTGTAGTTATAGTGAACACAAAGTGCAGTAAAAATATTACTAGTTTAGTGTTGTAAATTTTACACCACTATTTTTTCCGTGTAGTAGTAAAAGAAAATGAAATTATTAAATTTTCATATTCATTTAATTATTTCGTATAAGAACCAAACTTTTATCCATTTGAATAAAGTGGAAGCACAAGAAAACCTTATTGAACCAAACCAAAAAATTTCAAGCTATTTTCTTGCTTATAGTTCTTAAATCTTATTGCATAAATTGTAAGAGTTAATGTAAGAGTTAAAATGCGATTTAATTACGTTCATTGCGTATCAAGCATTGAAGTCTCTTAGTTGGTTAAGCCAAAATATTTTGATAAATCTTTCATAAAATCCTGTAAAATCTTAAATTTTATCGTCAAATTTCTACTCAATAATATCATTTTTCTTGTGCGTCCATTTGATTAATTTAAATAAATCGAAATGAAACCGATTACATTTTATACCCTATAAAATTCAAACTTTTTAACATCAAGCATTCGAACGAAAAAAAAAATATCTCCAGCTGAGGACGAACTCTATAGTCTATTGCATGTGTAATGGGCTTAAAAACGTAGAAGCCTGATTTCTTTCACCTGCTGAGGCACCTGACCTACCACCATGGGTTACATCCCATATGAATTCACACACACCAGAAGAAAAAAAAAATCCAACAATAGCAGACTCAGTGAAAATAATATCGGACGAAATTAAAATACACTGTTCGTTTTATTTCCTTGAAACTCTCGTGGTTTACGTTTTATCGAGTTTTTAAGAGTGAATAAAATTTTATTTATACCAGATATAAAGATGTAAGATCCCCTTGATTTTCTCTTCGCGAAGCGTCATAATCACAGTAATATATTTTGCAATAAAATCATAAACGAATAAAAGATAAAAGCTCAGTGCATTTAAACGTATATGAAAATCGACTAAGTCAATTATCTGTATCGCACTCATTATAAAAGAATTTCTTTTATTTTTAATTAAAACAACAAAGTTACAACTTCTCAACCTACATGCTGTGATTATTTAGTCGTAAAACTTAAAAGTGAGTCTTCTAGTCCGTTCCTTCTCTTCACGTGCAATAAAATTTATTTTTAAAAACAATCATTTTCTTAAAATTAATCGGAATTTGATTTAATAATTACTGAAATATTGTCTATTGGATATCGAACGATTTACTTCCTGTCGCAACAAGATGCGAATGGAACTCGGTAAATGCAACTTCATTGAACTTCAACTAAACTGAATAAATCAATTACGAAGTAATGAAATTCAGACTCGGTTTCGAGCATTGTTAAGGATTACATCCAGTAGTCAGAGTTACTTATCTATCAAAATCATCTCATCAGCCATCACGGTGGTCTATTAAATCTTATTAACATAGTTAATACCGAACAAATAATTACATTAGTTAACAACGTCGGTTGAATATAAACGTTTAGGTAGAGCATCATTGCGACAGGCTTGAACGATGATTTTCATCTGATTTTTGATTTAAAGTAAAAATGGATCTAAACTATTATGAATGAAGCTAATATCTAACTAACCATGGATGATTTTCTTCTAATCTGTTAAATTAAATTTGTTGGGAGGATGTATGTATATACAGAGTTTTTTTTGCTTTAATTACTTACAGTGGATGATTAAAAGCTGAAGTGATTATATAATTAAATGGTAAAAGCAATTTACAGAATAAATAAAAATAAATATGAAGGAATACAATTTGTTGGTAAAGATTTCATCGAAGGTTTGAGAACATTTAATACCTCCTTGTTCAACTGGGTAAAAATGTTAGGTTAATAAAGAATTGAGTGAATATTAAACGTTTCATATCATTTTTATAAATATAAGAAGGGTTTTCTGAAAGATTCATCGAAATATTTGAACTTATAAGAAACCAACCCAGAAACTTCAATGCTTGGTAAACGACGAAATTAATAAAATCGAAGTTTCACTCGTAACTTATGCTGGCTAAAAATTTGGTTACAGGTGGTAAACAAGGAATAATTAAGTGAATATTAAAATTAGTTAAAGTTTTCTTATCATTTTTTAAATCTGAGATAGAATTTGAAGTCTTTCCGAGTCAAAATTTTAGACCTATTTTGGCTCTAAAATGGATCTTTTACCCTCATTTCAACCTACAAAGAGTAAAATGAACCTCATCTCAACATAAAAAGATATTCCAACGTCCTCATTTTAACCTACATGAAATTTTTATTATATTTTGTGAACCTAGTATCGTCCTAAAAAAAAGTTTTATCATCATAAAACATAAAACTTGGTTGTAAACCTGCTTTTTTTACAATTATTGCAAATATTATTTACTAATAATCCAAATTTTTGATCTCTCTCTTTCCTATACTTAGATGCTTAATATAATATTGTGTAGCCTCTACTAACATAGAAATTATTGGGTAACGGGATATGATCCATTACTGGTTTGATCCTTAATCCTGTTTACTCTTGTTCATTTTTACTCAGGTTTAGTCTCTTGTTAACCGTTCGAGTGGCTAAACGTTCGTCATAATACAAAAATTGAATAAACTTATTTCACTACCTATTTGATTTATTTTTCAATATTGTCTATATCAAAAAGTCTAAATATGTAAATGTAAAAAATTTAAAGGTAAAAAAATTGAGTTTAAAAGAAAAAGTGTGAAGAAATTTATTATCTTGAAAGTAATCAGAGAGATGTTATACAATTAAATAAAATTTCTAAAGAAATGCGCATGGTTGGGTATATTGTGGATTAAAATAAAAGGAAATCCTAAAAAAAATGATGGCAATGGCGACAATAAAGAAATTGATAAACGAGGACAAGGAAATTAAGAATTAAGAACTGATATTTGTAATATTTATATTACTTTTAAATTTATCGCTAATATTAATGAAACTTGTATATTTAATGAATAAAAAAAAAACAAAATATTAAAATAAAAATGTTATTCTTTTTGAAAAAAACCCTACCAATAAAACAATAAAAAAGAGTGACAAAGAAAGAGCGGAGAAAAGACAGAGAGAGATTAAATAAAAAAATTTTCAACCTCAATTTAACCTAAACATTGTATTTTGTTCAATAAATGCCACTTGTAGGTTCAAATGAGGTCCAAAATTCAAATGCAAATGGTCCTCTTGTCAATCTACTTGAACCTCTTCGAAAGATTAATCAAAATATTTGAACTTATAAACAATCAGCTCAGCAACTTCAATGCTTAATAAGCGACAAACCTACTTACTGCTTTGTTCAAATAATTAAAAATTTGACACTTATAAAGAATTGAGTAGATATTAAAAATTGTTAAAATTTTCACCTAATTTTTTAAAGAAGAAATGGCAGGGATTTCAGTGGGTGTATAAGCGACGAACCTAAGAAAATCAAATTTATATGGGCAAATAAATACAAATAAATATGAGAAAAGGTGATATGAACGTGGTCGGTTTTGTTTGTGAAGATTCCATCGCGAAGACGGTTTCGAGAACATTGAATTCCACTTTGTTCGAATGGGGTGAAACCGGAACAAGCTGTTAAGATCACTTTGGGGAGACCAATAATAAAAATGTAACGGAAAATTACCTATGCACAACAGGTGTATTTAATACAATAACATAATTAGAAAAATATTCGTTAGTGACCTATTTAGTCTTGGCTACAAACCGTGTCCGACTCATATTAATCGTGGGAACTTCTTAAGAAATTCACAAGAATCTAAGTGAAACGTCCCATAAATACAACCACTTCCTTCCAAAAAATTAATCTAGATTTTCCAAGTCGAAACTTGAAGATTTTCCAATGACATATTGACTATTTCGATTCATTGTATCAAAGCACGTTCAACTTATTGTAAATTATTTAAAAAAATATTTATTCAATGCAAATGTTAATTATATCCACGTCGACCGATAGGTAATAAAAAAGAAGCCGTTTATTTTTCGTCGATCTTTTGATATGTGTTAAAGTAGGTAGATTATAATATGTTGTTTGGGCATTAACACATTTGGGAGTGGAATTCATTGATTAATCTATACCGTATGGTTTTGTAAGCGGGTCGTCTTTCACGAAGATTCCACTTGTAACTGCCATTCCATCAATGTATTTCAGCAGGTGCCCAAAAGGGCAGTTAAACCACTAACGCCACCTGTCCCTTGTGATTAACCCCCAAGATAGCTATTTCCTCAGCCAATATTACCACTTACATAGAATAATAATTTTTTTCTTTTCTTAATAACGAACTATATGTGATGTAACGTGAGTTTTAAATTTTCAAAACCACTTTTTGAAATATTATCCTCCCTTTCAAAATGTAAGAAAAATATAATTAAATATTATTCGTGCAATGGAAATCGACTGACAGACTAACACTCATTGACATCAACAAGTGAATTTTTCTTTTTAGAAGAATTATTTATTGTCTTTTTGAAAAACGGTTTGTCTATAAAAATCGCCCGTTGAACAGCAGCCAAACCATATGTTTTGCTTGAATAGTTAATGATTGGCCGTTACTAAAAAAAAAAAAAAAAACGAACAGAAGGCGCACCGGGGTCGTTTGCGTGCACAAAATTACATCCCAACCACTTGAAGTCAAATCCTGAGGATGTACTTGAACGTATTATACCTTAGTAAAACGCACTAGAAACTGCTTAAACATTGCAAGGAGTCAAAATTGAAGAAATTTATGTAGATAGATCTATTAGCTATGTCTGGATGTTAGGGGTTATTAAAATAAAATTGCATTTCTCATAAAACATTAGAGATTAATATGGTATAAGATAAGAAGAATGTTCAGGTGAAAAATTGTCTTAGATTTGAGGAATATCTAACAAAAGTTGTTTTTCTCATATTGATTTTACTTTTAAAAAGGGTTTTTGTTAAGAAGATGCAGTTAAAATTAGACAATCATTTTAAATTTAACATTTTCGAATCGCCTTATCTTCGAGTGGCAATAATTGTGAGTTTTTCGAGTGAAAATTCAATTTTTATTGAATTCGTCGCTTATGCAGTCATTAAAGTCTCTAAAGCGATTTCTTAAATATTCAAATATTTAAAAGAATCTTTCAAAAAAGCATTCAAAACTGGCTTTCAAAACGATTTAACAGTCCTCAACTTTTTCTTATAAGATACCATATGATATGATATTCTGTCAATCCTCTTAGAACTCGAATTTTATGTAGATATCACAAAAAATGTCTTAACTGAAGAAATCAAGATTTGAAAGCTATGATAGGCCAGTCAGCAATTTGACGTCTTGAAGACGTCTTACCTAATTTGTACGAAAAATTAAGTCTTGAGGATGGCGCTTGCGTCACTTTATGAGCAATTTGGAATATAATAAAGAACTTTTGAAGTTTTTTTTTTTTTGAGTTTAGCAAAGAATATCTTAGACTTCTAAAAAAGTCAAAAAGAAGAATTCTTAAGTGACTACTTAATTGAGAACTTCATATAATTAAGTCATTAAGACGTGATATTTAGATTTATTAAAGACTAGCTGATCCCACCCGCTTCGCTGAGAGTTTTCAAGTTTGGTGACGTATGTTTTTCGTTGCATAGAGTTTTTTAGGTTTTATTTTTTTGCTCAGAAAATAAAAAAATTTTCGGAATAAAAAGAATTTTATAGCAATTTTTGTAATGTTTACTACCTGTATGTGAAAATTTCGTCCAAATCGGACCAGCCGTTTTCAAGTTTGCGAAGAACAAACAAACAGACAGGAAAAAGTATTCGAAATTTAAATTAACCTACAATGTAAGTTAGAATATTTAATAACTTTTTGTAAAAATTTCATTGAAATCGGTTCAGCCTTTTTCAAGTTTACCCTGGACAAACAATGTTTTTTTTTTGGGTAAAAGTGCAATGAAAATAGCATTTATTTGTTATATAAACATATAAAAATGTAGGTAATAAAGAGTATTCAACAGAATATCTTACATTTTTTAGATTAGATAAAAATCTCAGCTGAGAAAAATAATTCCGTTTTTGTTTCCTCGCGCAGGTTACACGTAACGTTTTTATTATATAAGTATTCAAAGAGCAGAAAACTTCAGTCTTATTATTGATGCAGATCTCCTTAAAAATACTTTCTGAAGAAGTCTTTCGATTCTTATGCTGACTGAAAGGTGCTAATTAATGCGATATCGATAAAATTTATATTTCCAATGAGCTTTTTTAAGTTTCCTCGATATTTTGCTACATTCTATTGTAAAATAATATTGAAAAAGTAGCCCAAATTGTGATGAATGTAACCTTGGGGGTTTAAATAGAACAATTTGTCATTACTGCCCAAACAATATTCTTTTTTACCTTTCTTACTTAAAGAGCTTAAAGAAGAAAGCTTTGAGCTTATATAACGAGAAAATATTTGAAACATCTGGCGTTGCTTGAGTTGAAATTAATTAAATATTACTATTGAGTACAGTTCATAATTTGAGGAATTTCTAAGCTCATGAAAAAGTTAAATTTTTGAAGAATTTAAGGTTTATTTTTTCAGTATACAGATATAAATACGTAATGTACCCTTATTTCTAAAGTCATCAATATGAAATCCTGAAGACTTCATATTGTATAAGACAAATATGAATTTAAAATGAATTCAATTAAAGCATTGAACAAAATTTTAAAATTAATTTATTATGAGTGATCAATGCTTTTTGAGATTGGTTATATAAAATTTTTTTGACATTTTTTAAATGTTTGTTGATAGAGAAATCTTTTCAACTTATATAGTAACGATAAATATCGATCGATTTTTTTCAACTTTTCATACCCTTTATTTTTAGTAAAAAAGGACAAAGCACTAGAGATATACGTATATAATGACTAAAAAAAATGGTAAGATTATTTTCCTGTCTTTGTCTAACCAATAACTTTTGCCACTTCCAATAAATAGAAAAATTACCGTTATATGATTTTTTTCTTGATCAATAACCACTAATTTTTGCAAGTTGAGTCTTATAAATAAACCACAAACTATTGAGATTATTAGATATGAAATTTTATACAGTATTCACCAAAATTTGATACTACAAATACATTAATAAAGTTGAGAGTGAAAAAAAAAGTCAGAAAACTTCCTTGTTTATAAAAATTTAAATTTGAGTGAATCAGCACGAAATTGTCCCCATGGCGTTTGAAATACGTATCTGGAGATACAAAATTAACAATTTGGATTTTGTGATTTTACATTTATTTTACTATAATTTATAATTTGGGTTGTGAATTTTAGTGAGTGGTATTTGTGAATATATATGTTTTCTTAAAAAAAAAAAATAAATCCTAATCTCTTAAGAATATAACGTCTCAATATTAACAGTTTAAGTTTATTTTAAGAAGTGAACAATTTCACTTTTCTATTTGTTTCAATAATGAATTGAAACGAGATCGTTTCATGAACAAAGTGGCAGATCACTTTATGTAATTACGCGACAGGAAGCATAATATGCAACGCTCAAATCAATAAATATAAATTATAAGTCTTTGTTTTTTTTTTCGTTTTTTTTTTTCTCTCTCCAACCGATAAAATAAGTATTTGGCTCGTCTCAACGCAAAAGCATAGTATGTAGTTTATTTTTCGAGAGCAACTATATTATGTTTTGTAGTAGGTGTGCCGTGTTGCCACTGCATATAATTCACATGCTAAGTAGCCAACCGTCGTCTTCGACAAAAGATACTAAAAAGCTAAACATGTTTGTCAGAAATAAGATGTAACGTAGTAAAATATGCAATGCAAGAAGAGAGGCACGGCCGCCATTGCATCGCCAATCACCACCTGAATAATCACAACCCGTCCGCGTTCTCACCGTGTCCGATGCGATGTCACTGCCGTTTATTTTATTGCTACAATCTGCACAACGTAAATAATTTTTTTTCGGCTCCCGCATCAACTCCCACGTGAATCCAAATGATAAAAACATCCCCGACCTCCACACAACGACGTCTAAAAACTTAATTAAGGGAAAATAAGGGAAACTCAGACTATTTTTATTTTCAATGCACTCTCGCTTAAGCCCATTAAATCTCACCAATGCCCTTAAAACAAATCTGCAAATGAACTTGTTAATAACGCACATAAACACATAAAACATGTAATTTGCAGTTATAAAAAGTGAGTGATGACTATTTCGAGTTCAAAAATTAATTATCGGCTACAACTTCATAATGTTGTTGCTATTATGGGTTCATTCACGATAATGAAATGACGAGCGAATTTCCTGATAATTAACACTCGAAATCATCGTCTTCCAACTTTTATGTCTCGCGATCAGAGTGAATTTATCGTGTCGACGGTGCAACAAGAACAAAACCTTTATGATAATTTATGGCTAATTTACCTGAGTGAACCATTCGAAACATAAATATAAGAAAATCAATATTGATAAAAATGAGCCTTGATAACTACCCTTAATAATTATATTTTCAAGAAACTTCTATGCAGGCAAAGTTTCATCAAAGATGCACAATTTGTTCCCGAGTCGAAATTTTAAAACCCCGACTGAGCCTTGTGAAGCCTGATTCTTTTGATGTGGTCATTTTCCGCTTTGATTTAAAACCTTCTTTAATCTAACTAGTAAGGGAAGCCCGGGCAAAGCGAATAGCTGAGGTAAAGCGGATAGTCGATATTTCTAAAAAAACTATAATAGCTGGTGTTAGAAATTGCATCTGCGTAGACAAGTGATCTGTCTAGAGACGTAGTGACAGTTAATTCAAAACGAAATTAGACATTCGTTTGCTTTAGTGATAAAAATCGTTTTGCGTGTTTTTATTGTGATTTTCGATCAGATTTGTATTCATTTTAATTATTTTTACTGTTAGAAACTGAGGAACAAAGTAGTTTTGTAAATTAATAATGTTTTTAAGTATAACTTATGATATTAATATTATATTGAACTGGCATTGAAATCTTAGAAAATTGGTATGTTTACAAACACACATTTTGGGCAAAGCGGATAAATTATCTTCTTTATCTTTAGTTATTTTAGTATATTCTTTGGATGCTAAAACAAATGCTACTTAATATCCGGAGCAAGTAGATACTAATCCAACTACAAATCGACCACTGCACTGTCTACGGTACAAGAAATGGGTTATTTGTCTACATCAACAGCTACATTTTCGCTATACGAATAAGGCCGGTACTAACTGTGGCTACTCTAAAATCTAACAGAAAACGCAAATGCCAAAAGTCAATGGTAATAACCTTTACTCCTATAAGAAACGAATAAGCTACGAAATTTCAGAAGATTGATAGTAAAAGAACCACAATATCGGAGTTAGACGGTAACAAGAAAAGAAAAAGAAAACTATCAGGAATAGAAAAAAATGTCAGAAAGAGGTAAGGAAATTAGGAAAACGATAAGCTTAGTTGTTCTTAAGTTGATTATTTATGTGTTTATTTTTCAATTTTCTTTAGCTTATCCGCTTTGCCCGGGCTTCCCCTATATAACTACGCTGAAAACGAACGTAAGTAGGTGTTAACAGGCTGAATTATCTCCCTACATCTGAAAATCCATTTCAACCTGTCACGCCCTGATTTAAGCCTATCTAAGTTAAAATGGATTGGATGGATGTAGGGAAATAAACCTTGTTTCAGCTTGGTAGCATCTACTTACGTTCGTTTTCAGCGTAGTTAGGCTGAATTTTAAATGTCCTAAAGGGACTCCAGTCCCTTTATAAGGACAGCTAAGACAAACAAAAAGGGAATAAATCCCAAAAATGTTTTTTAGTTACCCCGAGGCAAATATTTGAGTCCCATATTTTTACTTTCTTTTTAGAAAGTCATTAACTTCAAAGCCCTTAGCTTCACTTAAATTCAGATCACTTATTAGCCAGTGGGATTCTTTTGGAGGCAAATCTAGCAAATTTCTAAACCTTCCTTACCTCAACAAAGTATGGGATGAATGTAATAAAATTCAATAATTCAAATTGGTATCAAAGCTTATTTTTATATACATTCCACTTTTTTCATAAAAAAAATCATGATTGAGATCACGGGAAAATTTATAAAGAAAGAAGAGAAATGATCTGAATAGCAAAAATATAACAATAATTTGGGGAATAATACTCCAAAAAGACTTAGGTCAATTGTAAATGCCAAAAAAATATTTCAATAACTAACCAAGAAAACCAAACTAACTTTTCTACGGTGTTAGGAACATGGAGATTTCAACGCTTGATAAAGTTGCCAGCGAATGTAAAACTCAACTCTATCAAAGCAAGCTATGGAATTTTAAAAAAATAATAGACTACACCCAGAGGCAAAGGACATAGAGGCTTGGTGAGAGTGACCAGCAAGTGCTAGAACTCTCTAAGAATTTATTGGTATGTTTTATACCCGCTATTAGACCGCTACCCCTTCTATTATCGAAGCTAGAGGGATTACAACCCTTAGTTTAATTTTTTTTTCCGAAACTAATAAAGATAACGGAACAAATTTCTCAAAATAACATTTAAATTAATAAATTCTATGTGCTAACACCAAAATATTTAAGTGATAAAAAACATTAATGAAATATTTAGCGGACTGTTTTCATACCTCCCTTTTAGTTGACACCCACCAAAAAAATATATTTTATGCAACTATCAAGTGACTACCACTCACAAAAATTTTGAGAAAATCAATTTGGTGGAACATACTGTATACATTATCTTTATTAGTTTCGGAGAGAAAAAAAATTTAAGTTCAGGGTTGTAACCCCTCTAGCTCCGATGATAGAAGGGGTAGCGGTCTAATATCGAGTATACTTACTATTCCCACCTAGAGGTATATGTGGAGAAGAACAAAATAAACTTCAGACTAAAAAACACCCTGGGCCCGCTGAGATAGGCTTATTTGGCTAGATCCTTTCAAATGGCGCTATAGTAACAGTAACATTTCATTTTTCTCCACTCTTCCTGCATATGAATTTTACATTTGCATAATTTGTATATTTAAAAAGAGCTACAAACGTTGTCTTCAGATGAAAAAAAATTGATAGTTTATTCCCGGCTAGATCAAGTGTGAACAAATAAATAAACAGATATATTCCGATATTTTTATCTAGCGACCATTCGAAATATATGAAGCGCAACGGTTGATTCTTCGCACGTTTCACTGGCCATAGGAATACGTACTTCGGTTAATCCCAGTTCCGGATTCTTGTCACAGATTTTTTCGCCTCTAAGAATACCTATCAAATGTTGCTAGACTTAGGTATCGCATAAAATACACCAGAGAGAGGATTAAGAGCAAAGCTCTCGTCTGCCTCTCCACTTACTTATATTGGTGGCATCCTTTTTTATTTATCAGTATGTAAATTGAATATTTTTTTTGGCTCCAATATACATGGGATGCATTTGAACGGGTTATAAAATTTGCATTGTGTCGAGTTGACTCGAGTCGAATCGAAACGGAATAGTTTTTGTGTGTATGTGTTGAATGTGAAAGTGATTCAACATTTATATATATAAAACGTTGAAGACACTGTCACGCGAACCACAATTAAGGCTTTAATGCACTAGAGATTACGAGCTCGTACTATGTAAATCAGTTGTAGCCACTTGTACAATACAAGATTTATACTGTGACAGCTCAATCAGACGAAAAAATTCGGACTTGTGTACATATGTGGTAAGTATGTATGTATGTGCACACGGGAATACAGGCTCTCGTCTCAAATTTATGGAAAAAAGCTGGGAAATTATCTAAATTTCAGCCTCTTAACATTGGCTACTTACCTGCATGTTTGTGGCTACTGATATTACGCAGTTTATTATGTCTCCGTTTTTCGATTCATTTTATCTTTTGAACTTTTATCAATGATTTTAGAAGCACCTCACTAGTTTTAAGTGATCCTGTTTTAATGAATTCGTGTAATAAAAGCAATCATTACTTAAACAACAAAGCCGTAAAAATAGATTTTCGATTTATACCTTTTACTTATGAAATCTAAAAAACCTAGTCTTCTGATCTAGGAAAAACGCCAAAAATGAGTAGGTAGAGTAAATGAATTCACTAACAATAACAATTAAAGCATGGCCCCGTTAAAGCTCTGACTTGGATTTTTGAACGTTACCTCAGAATTCTAATTCCCTGATAATTAGGTTGTTAATAAATTAACAACTTTCATAATTTCAACTTAATCTGATTTTATCATTCACCAAAATTATTTTAATTAGTAAAAATTGTTAAGAAAAATAAAAGTTTAGAGAAAATAATTCCATCGAGGAGCTTACATTTGAGCAACAAAGCAACAATATTTCGATTTTTTTCACTGATTTTTTAATGTCGCGTAAACATTTCTGTCCTTAGCGACAATTGTTGTGTTGACTGGCTTGGCTTATACATCCTCCAGGAGAGAAGCCTATATTTAAGAACGATTTTTTTTTTTTTTTTTTTTTTTGGCGAGATAAATACAGTTTTGAGCTGTAATTTAAACACAATTTTAATAGTGTTTATCAAATAAAATAGTGATTGAAAAAAAATCATCAGAGAAATTTTATCGTGGAAATCATTTTCAGGAAAAATCACTACATTTTTCATGAGAAAAATTAATTTTTTTAATGAAAATTTTCACTCTAAATTTTCCTGAGTTATTCTTAATCTAACTGCCACAAAAATCATTTGTAAATTGGATATAAAAAAAAATTAAAAGTATGACGGAAAATCCTCTCGAAAATTGTCAAAATATATTAAATCTGGTCAGAATTTTTCGATCAAAATAATCAAAGTGTAACGTAGATATTTACATCTTATCTTTAGCAAAATAAAGGAAAAATTTTTGTCCCTTTTTTCATTATTGTTTATTTTTGGAATTTTTATGAAATAGTTTTTTAATGTAATTCCCCTGGTTGGAAATTTGCGTTCAAATGACGAGAAAGGACATGTTTTAATAGTGGTCCAAATAGACATCCTCCTCCCAAATCATTTAAATGCCAATTTCCAACCAGGGGAATTACATTCAAAATTATTTTGATACCAATTTAAAGCAACCAAAGCTGAAAGAAGGGTCAAAGACACTTTTCCTTTCTTATCCTGAAGAAACGTTGCAGTTACACTTTGATTGTTCTAATCGAAAAATGCAGTTATTGACTGTAACTGTCTTGGTTGGATTTTGTACTTGACAATAATGGTTAGGTTTTCTCGTAAAAAAATATTCTTATACGATTTGAAATTTTCATTTTCGTTTTGATTGTGGCAGTCAAATTAGGTAGAACTTTGAGACTCGTAAGTTTTTTCTCAAAACATTGGCTCAAGAATTGTCAGGTAAAAAATATTTTTACTAAAAAAAATTAAATTTTCTATAGACACAAAAAATAAGTGAAATTTTTTTTACAAAATTTATACAAAAACAAGCAGAAAAAAAAATTAAACAAAATAATGTATAGGAAAATGTAGACACGGTTTTTGTCATAAATATAGAAATATTTTTCTTTAGATTTTTGTCCACATATATACTTGTACAACCCTTTAATAGATCATTTTTTTTTACAAAAAATATTATTTAGAGGAAATAGCTTTGAAATTTTAGGTCAAGTGTTTAAAATCTTAACATTTTTTGAAGTTATACTTCTTTAGGCGCGTTATGAAAAAACGAGTAAACATTTTAAATGGGCGGCCTTCTTGAGACAAAAATAAACAAAATGAAGTTAGCCGCAAAACCACTGAGTTTCTTGGCGCCCGTAATTTGAATTTTTGTTGTATTTATTTACTTATTTATATTTCAATTAAAAATAATTATATATACAAATGACAAATATTATTAAAAAGAAGTTATTGCTTTTCTCGAATTTTGCAGTAGCTGTTATACTATTTGAAATTTAATGATGAAATGACGTCTGCATTTCATGCATATTCTTAGTTATCACGAAATCTGGGATTCTGAAATGATTCATCCATCTTAGAATAGTAATTTAGTAACACAAGATATGAATAAGATTAAAACATTTACTTTGACAAGTAGCTACTTACTTTATTTCGCAATTTCTATGAAGCTTCGTTTTCATGACATGCATGAATTGTTAACCAAAAAAATGATCCTGACAAATTTTATAAACGTCTTGCAGCTTTCTTTGGATATTATTTATTGATACAAATTAAAATATTATTCTATTATCTCCAAATATATATATTATTATTATTAAATATTAAATTACAGTTTATTAAATTTGATTATTTGAATAAAATTAATAAAAACTAATTTTTAATGATACCAAAGAAGTATAACTTCTCACGCGCGTACATAAGTACACGCAACCACTTTTTAAGAGTAAATTCAAAATTCTATTATCGGAAAAAGAAAAAGACTTGAAAATTGTCAATCTGGGAAAAATAAAATATATTAAAAATTAAAAGACGAGCTTTTAAACATCCCAGAAGCATAAATTTCAACATTAAATTGTGAAAAAATCATAGTTGCAATGACACTTGCATCGTTCCCCTAGCACTTGTTGGACTTGCACTTGAAAAAGTCAATTTAAAATTTATTTTAATTGTTTATTTTAATATATTTTAATTTTAATTAATTAATTTTAATTAAAAGTATAAGTAAAACTATTAAAACTATTTTTATACAAATCTTAAGATTTCAAATTCACCTAAATCGTTAAATGAAAAGACAAGCTTTTAAACTTCCAAAAAGTATAAAATCAGTGAAAATATTCTCAAATTCAACACAATTATAGTTGCAATGACACTTCATCATTCTTCTAACAATGTACTTGAAAAAATTGATTCAAAATTTTTGAAATGTAATTCCCCTGGATGGAATTTGTTTTTCACAAATGTGACTAAAAGATCACAGTCATTTTTTTTTTGATGAAATGCACTTAGAAATACCATAAAAAGGTCTTCAAAAAAATGTTAATTAGTCCTTACGATTTTAAATTCACCTGAAAACATCCAAAATCTAGTTTATTTAATTCTTAAAATCGAATAGAACGTTTCTACAATATTAGTATTGAGATATTTAGAATTATTTCAGTTGTATGAGCTGTCGAATAACTTGTATTTATCACTGTTTTTTTTTTCGTATTCGAAAAACACGGGAAGACATCTACCGAAAATTGTATATAATTTAACTCGATTCCATTGGGATTTAAACCAACAAAGTAGCTCCGGTAGTTCATTCATAAAAAAAATTAAAGTTAATTTTAATAATTTCAACTTGAACGATGTACCTACCTATACCAATGTTCAAAATATAACTATATATGTACATCCTATCGTATATACAAAGATACTTAATTAGAATCTTAAATGATTTTAAAATAAATTACATATTCTCATCTAAATTCAACAGCTTCCATTAAATTGCTATGTGGACGTTCATCTCGTATACCAGCTCCAGATAATATTAGTGTGTGGAGACGAGTTTGTTGTACACAGAACTATACCATTTTCTTTAATAATTTAGATGCACGTCTTTGGGACGACTAATGGCTCAGAGATAGAGACAGATCGAGATTACAACGAAAGCATATCAAACAATCTTCTCTTTGCTCACAAAATTAATTCACAATAATTATGATGCTACCTGCCGCATAATTATGGGAAATGAGAAAGACACAGATGTTGTGTGCGTGTGTGGTTGTGCGACTACTGTTCCATTTAATAACAGCGTTTGGGATGCAACAAGGAATAGGCACGTTGTGGGGAGACGGAGAGAGCGAAGATTTGTGGATGATTCGATGCGAGCTGTACATAAACATGTAGATAGAGGTCGTCGTATGCAGCATCCGAAAGGGCCAGGGACGTTAATCACAGGCTGCCACTGAAATTCACCGCGGGCTCGAGAGCTACTGTTCTTGGCAGTCAATTAATGGTTGCTTTCCATTTACACAAAAACGACCTCTGTGTAACGCCGTGTTCGATACACAGCGTTCCATTTATTAGAATGTCGAACACGGCTGAACACTGCGCGACACTCGAAAAAGCCGTGTTTGGCCGTGTTTCACCGTGTTTTGCCCAGGATTACCAACACAAAGAGAAGAATTCTCTTCTCTGCCTATGATTCCCTATGCTTATTAGTTATTCAGGTTCTTCAGGTTGGTATTAAAAAACCCAAAAATGCAGTCTAGTATTTGCTCTAGTCGCTCTAGTATTATTTTGAGATAACTCTGTTTCATTTCGCAGTGTTTCGCAGAGTAACGCAGAGTCGCTCTGTGTTAATAAATGGAAAGCAACCACTATGTCGACCGGGTATACATAGACACCTGCTGCACAGATTCGAAACATCACCACAAAAATATGATATGTCTAGACTTGAAAATCCACCAAGAAAAATTACAAACTTTAAGTATTGTCATACAAGGATCAGTACCTTTCTAAATCATTCAGGGAGCACCTTTTGGAATTTACAATTTTTTTTTTTTTGGAGACTACCTAACAGAAAATTACGAGGCGGTAATTACGAATATGCGTGATTGTTATAATCAAGGCAACAAGTGGTAGTCGAAGATAATGCGTTGCAGCCAGTCTGAATCAGGCCTGATACCTACACTTGTCAAGCAGGGCCGGCTTTGCCACACCTATCCACAATTATAATTTATGACTTACACATGAAAACCATAGGCATATAATATAACATACGAGACGACCAAAAAAAATTCGATTATTTCCATTCAACTATCTGCAATCATTTCGATTTAAATACATTTTATTGCCTCATCCAATAGTGATTTATATTCACTATCGATAAAAATTTTCATTAAATTTTTGCGACATTAACCCTTCTTATACCATAGGTACGTAAATTAAACGCGTTAACAACCTTTATTATATTTATCATATTTTAAAGAAGATTCTTCAGAACAAAAACCTTGAATTCAAGATCAGAAAGAACAAACCATAAGTCGATGGTGGTTATAATAATATTCTCAAGTATAATCGTTGCTAATTTCCGGAGGCACAAATCATTATATTAATCGCGTCCGAATTATGGCGGCCATTTAATCGCCAAATTAAAGTTTTACCTCCTCCCGATAATTATTCGAAGAGTTCGTTTGATGAGGAAACTTTTCTTTGATTTGATATTTATTTAATATTTTAATCAAATGGAATGTGCATATGAGATGCGAGAGAGCACCTATAATAATAATTATGCAGTAGTGTTCCAAGTTTGTTTCATATTTTGCGTCTCTTTCACGGGCAAAGTTAGTAATCATGTTATTAAATTCCTGGCCGTTGCCGCGAGGTGAATTCGTCCGATGGAAATATATATTAACTACCGCATACTCTATATAGATTAATACCAATTTTGTACCAACCTGAATTGAGACTATAAATTCTAAGAAGTTCGTTTGAATCACACCGGTCGGTGGCGACTTACTTAATAATATTTCTCTATATTGTTTAAATTAAATGACTTACCTGTATGTAAAAATAGGTGATTTTTGAGATTTGTGTGTTTGGAAAAGCCTCGACTGCATATGTGGCATTTGAAGGGCCACGATCCCGAATGCACGTACATGTGAGACCTTAAATCGCCGGGCGTTGGGAACGATTTGCTGCACAGACTGCATTTGTGTGGTTTGTCCTGCAAAAAAAAATATTAGAAATTATCATTAATCGTGCAGAGATAAATTATAAAGAAATTTTATTGAATTTGTTTATAAGGGAAGGGCAAAAATAAGAAGAAAATATTGGAAAAGTTGTACAGAAAGTGAACTGATTTAATTCGATTTCAACTATTTCAGTTAGAAAGCCAACTTTAAAGACTTCATTAATGCGATTTTGTGTTGGTAAAAGTTGAATGAAAATCATTGAAAATGCATGTTAACGCCCTTGTTTAAAACGAGTCGAAAATATGTTTGACTTCTAACAGATAAATTGTAGTAAATAAATAGTATAAGTGCTACTAAAATTTATTAAAAATTATTAATAATTTGAAAAATATAATTTGCACAATTTAAAAAAAAATCTTATAAAAGTAACTTAATCACCTTTATAAATAAGTAAAAATAGCAGAAGAATTATTCCGAATTAATTTCAAGACACACATTTAACTTCGATATTTCGAATTTATTCCAGGTTTATGCTCTTCGAACCAAGTAGTGAGTTCAATGATCTTAAAACCTTCTTCCCGAAAAAAATTATAAATTTCAAATAATTTTAATTCCTTTTTGAATTAAGTAGTTGTAAGTTTTTTAAGTGAAAACTCAATTTTATGGGTTTCGTCGCTTACACAAGCATTGAAGTCTCCAAGGCAATTTTTTAACAATTTCAATATTTCAGTAAGCCATTCGAAAAACTCTTCAAATTCATCTCGTTTAAATTAACACTTGTTAATATTTTCACAATTTTTGTTTGTTATTTACTTATTATTAACAATAATTAATTTGTGATTTTAGAATCAACATAGATCCAAAATTAATGAGGAAATCATGATTTGAAAGGTATTACAGTCAGCAATTTGTTGTCTTGAAAAGCTCTCATTTAAGAGTTGAACTCAGTTTTTAAAAATTATATCTCACTAGCCAATACCCGCTCGCTTTGCTGAGACTATCTAAATTTAATTGATTGATTAACTGATTTAAACTTCCTTCACAACGAAATTGAAAAATTAATCTACTTTGATAGAAAAATATGATAGATTCTTTTAGACTTTAGATCCAAAGTAAATTCATCAAAATTCTTAAAACTACTTTTCTAGGAAGAGATATTAGCTATCCTACAGATTCATTACAATTTCAAATATAAAATGTTCCTTAAGACTTGAAAGTTTTTCATTTCAAATGTCATTTATAACCGTTCAGCTATTTTAGTAGAATAGATTCGTAGCTATCCTACAGGAACCGTGTCTTTTTTTAAGATAAATGGTATTCAATACTTTAAGATCTGAGGTATCTTTAACAAAAATTCATTAGAGTTAGTCCCCTTAAGTAATTTTTAATTATTTAAAAATTTAGTATTTTATTTTAATACGTTTATTTCTAATTAATATCTTCGACAATAAACAATAAAAAAATTCAGATATATTTAAAAAATGTCATTATTAATTCTGACGGATGTTAATTGAAATTCATAATATTTATTTTCCAGTAAAAATTTTCGATTTTTTAATTTAAACTTTGTAGAGATTTCTTTCGTTACTGTGTAAAATTGGCCAGGCCTTCTTGAGGAAAATGCGTTAAAAATGCTATTTCACAAACTTAAACAAAACTTACTGAAAATACTACTAACATACAAGGTTCCTGTAGGGTTCAATTGTTATGCTATCCTATGTAGGGTGACCAACCGTACTCTTTTAAGAGTGCATGTACCTTACATACCTAATTGTTGTAGAATTTTTCGAGTTTTTGTTCTAAATAAGGACCAACATAACATGTTTATATTTATAAGGAAAAGATAGCAATAAAACAGCCACTACGCCGTACGACGTACAATATCCAGTCGCTCTGCCAACGCTTTTTTAATCTGTGATATTTTCTAAAATATTCATTTTTATGATATGCTGTCAAGGGCCATTTTGTTCTACATGAATTGCACTACGTATCTAATGCATTTAATTGCATAAAAAATAATACTGTATTGTTTAAAACAACTTGGTAAATAACGAATAATTTTTTTGTAATATGTAAAAGATAAAAATGGTTCCTGTGAGTTATCCTTAGGTGATAGGCATATACCATCGACTTTTTTATAAATCTTTTTAAGATACACAATTTCGCCGCATATAAGTTTGATCTATCTCGTAAGGTTTAGCCAGCGTTTGCAATGTAAGTGCACAAAAATATATTTGTTATGACATCACATAACAAATATTTGAATTTCCCGAATTCTACAATAATATGCATGGTATATACCTACAAACCTTCTTCTTGAATCACTTTATCAATTGCTGAAAACTGCATTAAAATCCGTATTGTAGTTTAAAAGATCTAAGGGAACAGACAGCGGGAGCAACTTTGTCAACTTTTTCATGGATGCCCCAGGCAATTTCGACTTTTCTTGGCAAGAATTAACTTAGAAGTGCATGGAGGAAGAGTGGAATACGATATGGAGATATACTGCCAGAGATATCCCAGTATTATCAACGAAAGGAGCCTGTAGTTGGTCAAATTGTCAATCTAATCGAAACAACAGGACTAGGAGATATAGATGAGTAGGTTATTGAGGAGTGACTGCAGGTTTCTAGTGAGGGCCTTACCAACAACAACCTTCAAGAACTGACAGAGCAAGAAATTGAAGAACACGTTTCCCGTTTCCCTACTTGCTATACCTATGTTAAAATGACTTCCTATAACCTTTCGTTTAGGCGCTAAACGAGGTCTTACTGTACCTCTAACTTAAAAACGTAGTAAAAATTCTATTCGTTTGAAAATAAATCCAATTCGCTACGTCCAATTAATACAATTGAAATTCTAACCCAACAATTCAATAAGACTGAAGAGTTTCTTCTTAACCAATTACAAATATTTACTTTGATTGGAAAAACGGAAGTTGGGATTTTAAAGTGAATATCCGCTATTAACTTTGAAAATTATTAAGTACTACCGAAAAAAATGTCAACATTTCTTTTAAAGAAATAATTTTAATTTTCAAATATTTAGAAAAATCTTCTGAAAATTGGTAACGATGCTTCAATTGAAATTAAATTTTTATCTTTTCGATAAAATTGTTTCCGGTTAATACATACTGGAAGATATCAAATTTATTTAAAGACAATTTCAATTACTTGATTAATCGTTTCATAAATAATATTTTATATTTAATAGGTAATGTACTGAGTACCCCTCGAATATATTATGATTTAATGAAATATGTAAAGGTTAATTATAATGAAGACGAAAGGGAATGTGTGTGACTTCCTAAGAAACTTTCAGTTTATCGGGGCACTGTGTTCATGGGACAAGCGGTTAGTTGGCGAAGCGAAGATGATGGCATGTAGGACTCGTATATATATATAATATTGTTAAGATAAGCAATGCTAAGAAAGGTGGAACAATAAGGTCTCGCAACAAACGAACCGGAACAGACTTTAGACATATTCTCACGACTCCGGTTTGCTGGTCGACCGGAACTCCCTCATACGCACTTTATCGGGCCTGACCCCTGTGAATTCCATCTTATTTCATACAATGTTCTGAACATAATTAAATTATGAACACACAAATCCAGTCGCTTTTTGTGTTCAACCGCAAGACTTTAACGCGACCTCTATCAACCGATTGGAACATGTGTGCAACATTCAACTCATATTCCATATGCTACCTCTTTCGAAAAAAAAATAATTTTTCGATTCACAACTTCCTCTTTTCATTTTTATTATAAAGAAAAATGTGCCTGGAGCACTTCAGGTAAAGCTAACACTCTTATAAAAAAAAAGATCGTCCTCAAAATCCATTTTATCTAAATCTTATATAATTTTATATTTTTTGAGTGGTGACGGGTTGTCTTCCCTCGTATACGAGTATAAAACGTTATAAATAAATTATTGTAATTATAACATCAAGCGCCATATGTTTTTCGATGTGAGTGAAAATATATTTTATTGTATATGGATAATCTTGGTCACCTGTTACTCCAGTCAGTGGAATTGTGAATATTTATTAAGAAAACAATGTAGGTTTCTTTCAAAAAAAAAAATGATATAATCATCTCGGACAAAAAAATAATTATGATAAAAATAATATTTCGATGAAATACTTTTAATGAGTTTCATTATGTGGGAACAAAGGAGGTAAGAAATTGTGGCTTATTGATGCAAGTTTGTAAAATTTCGATTCATGAAAGTAAAAAATTTTCTGGTCATTATTTATATATCTATACCAATAATAAGATTGAAGATTTTTGCTACGTTATACCTATATAATAAAAAATGTTCCATCTCACCTGCGCGAGCGAACAAAAAACGGAATCATTTTTCCAGCTGAGATTTTTATCTAATCTAAAAATTTTAAGGTGTTTTGTTGAATACTCTTTATTGCCTACATTTTCATATATATAATACAAAAAAATAAATGCCATTTACATTGTAATTCCCCTTCCCCCCCCCAAAAAAAACAGGGCAATAACAGGGTTTATTCAGGGTAAACTTGGAAACAGCTGAGGCGATTTCAAAGGAATTTTCACAAAAAGTTATTAAATATTGTAACTTTCATTATAGGCTACTATAAATTTCGAATACTTTTCCTTGTCTATTTGTTTGTTCTTGGCAAACTTGAAAACGGCTGGTCCGATTTTGACGAGAGTTTTACTACAAGTAGTAAATATTACAAAAAGTGCTTTAAAATACTTTTTATTCCGAAAAAATGTTGATTTTCTGAGCAAAAAAATAAAAAATATAAAACTGCGCAACGAAAAACATACATCGGCAGGCAGTTGTGATACAATGTACATATACTAACATATCGTAGAGACGCCATGATTTTAAACTATGTAATTTGTTATTCTTATAAATTAATGTTCGCAAATTTGAAAATAATAACCACGATAGAAGTATAGCTATAGGTTAAATTCCTAGAAACCATAAATCCATTGTGAATTTACGGATAGTTGATATATTATTAATAGTTCGGCTGAGTAAACGTTCGAATTGTCGAGGGAGGAGAAGGAAATCCTCTGTAGTAAAAAATATTTCATTCATAAAAAGAAATATCTTAGTTCAAAAATGAGACCCGTAAGAATAAATAACAAAAACAGACAGTTCGACTTAAGTGATCCCGATTAGGAGTTTGACTAAGAGAGGTGAAGCCGTTAGGCAGAGCCCCCATCCGAGTCCGAAGCGTCTTGCATAAATTTTTTATCAAACTTTTATATTCTTATCGAGGGCTCTTAAATTTAAGCAAAACACAACATTGGTACAACTAAAGAAAGTCTAAATATCATGACGTTTTAAATTAATATTTGAAAGTTTCGCCAATTTAATATATAAAATAAAACCTTTCTCAAGTTAACATTCATTGAAAAGATAAAAATTTTTGGGTATTAAACATCATAAAATTAAAACCGGCACGAATCATCTGGCAAATTTCTCAATTAAGTCGAGTGAAAAAAAAGACCCAAACACTTCCGAAATATAACATTTATGAGAGAATTCATTCAGACAAAGCTTAATATTTCAAATTGACTCAAAGACTCTTTATATGTTACCCAGATTGTATTAAATCGTTTCCCATGTTTGTTTTCGTTTTAAACGAAAGGGATAAAACCATAAAATTCAAAAACGTTGAATATTTGAATGCTTAAGGAGCCCGAGTAAATTTTTTTACTTCAACAAAACAATACCGCATGTAAAAGTGGCTGGGAAAAAAACAAAAGTCAAGCAGAGGAAACGAATGATTACCAACGAAAAGTATGCTATTATAGAAGCGATGCCGCGGGAGTGAGATATGACAGTAACCGCGTGTGGGTTACTGTCGCGACTCCGCAAGGCCATTTTCTTCGAACAATAAGATTCTCATATAATTAATCGTTCATTGTGAATGAATTAATTTCATTATTTAAAAAAAATGAAGTTATACTTCTTTTGACGCACTAAAAGAAACAGATCAGAGTGTTTTTTTAACAAATGAAATAAGTTGCATGTATCGATGTGAGATCGAAATTAGCTTCAAACAAGAATTATTGCAGAAATAAAACTTCTTAAACTTAATAAACACCAATAAGACCAGAGCTAGAGCCTTTGAAAATGGTAAAAAATAAAAAAAAAATTAAAGTAGGATGAAACCCATTTAAAAAGGAAGAGAATATAACAAAAATTAAAGGAAAAATTAATTACGGTCGATCTAAGGTTGGAAAATTGAAAAGGGGGATGTTTTTAAGGGTAGAAACAATTTATCTCGATTTACGATAAAACTAAAAGTCTTATGGAAAAAGTTAAATGGCAAAGTTGTAGATAATAGGTAGACCTACAACTTTTGTACTGACACTTTGTTCACATAACTTTAAAATTTAAGTGAAAAATTCCAATAACCAAGTTTTTGGTTTTTTATTTTTATCTGTTACAAAAAAAAATCATGAAATTTGGTAAAAATTTACCTTTTTATGTCCCAAACACAGTGTAATTTTTTGATTTAAAATATTTATTTTTTCACCATATTTTGGCTTAATATTGAAAAAGCACCCTAGTTTTCAATCGAAAATTCTCACGTCAAAATATCTACTTTTTTAAAAAAAGTCGGTAATTTTTTGAGCGTTGAAATCTCTACTTTCTGATGATGCAAAAAAAATATACATTACAATGTTAAATGTTCCCAGAAAATGCAATAATTAAAGCGTAAATATTAATTAATTACTCAAAGTTGTATTTGTACAATAATTGTATTACTTATGTACAATTTTGAGCAATTTATAATTTTTTTTTAGCAATTTGGGTGCTTTTTCAATATTAAGGCAAAATATGGTGTAAAAATAAATATTTTAAATCAAAAAATTACACTGTGTTTGGGACATAAAAAGGTACATTTTTACCAAATTTCATGAAAATTTTTTTTTTTTTTTTGTAAGACATAAAAATAAGAAACCAAAAACTTGGTTATTGAAATTTTTCATATAAATTTTAAGGTTATGTGAAAAAAGTGTCAGTACAAAAGATGTAGATCTTCTTATTACCTACAACTTTGCCATTTAACTTTTTTCCATAGGACTTGTAGTTTTGTCGGAAATCGAAATAAACCGTTTCTACTTCCCCGCCACAGATCGACCGTAATTTTTTTTTCAATTTTGTTATATTCTCTTCCTTTTCTAATGGGTTTCATCCTACGATAATTTACGATAAAAGATAAACACGCTATACAAAAATAGTCCTGAAACAAAGCTCCTCAGATCAACCACTTCAAAGGTACCAGGATTCAAAAATAACACTAACTAAATTTTTTAATACTTCACAACTTTGTTAAATTGTTTTTACATCCTTTCTTCTACTTAAATGGAAAATAAAAAATGGATTGAGGCAAACCTTAAAACTGATATTAAAAGCTCGTTTTGGTGCCAACATTTTGGTTATAAAAATATAAGCTATACATTTTTATATAATTTTTATATAAATTATATCATAATTTTTTTAAACATTCATCTATTCATTACTCTTTTATAAGATTCTTTGTGGTATTAATAGTCATCTCTCAAATTTGAGGAAACACTCAAGTGTGGTGATAAGTGTCCACCATTTCATTACAAAATAAAGCATAACTCTAATAAACACTGGCTTCAAATTTTTTACATAGACCAAATTCATCACGTGAATTGAGTATATGTCCAACTTATAACCATGAAAACTTAAGTGAAGCCTGGTCAACACTTATCAGGAGATTTTAACCTATGAAAAATGGTGAAAATATCTGAGATAAGTGTTCGCTAGATTTATGTTTTATTTTAAACTGAAATATTAAATTAAAATGATAGATACTTATCACCTCACTTAAGTGTTTTCTCAAACTTGAGTGACAACTGTAAATTCCGCCCTGTACCACTAAAAAAATTGGTGAGGCTTTATGGAACTGTCTTTTTGTTAACTAACTGTCTAAAAAATCTGTTTTTGGTTCTTTGCACCACATTTTAGTATCATTAGAGGTAAGAAACGTCACCTGTGTGCTAGATATTATATAAGACATTCAGAATCCGAACCAATCAGCAAGTGTGTTGGTACTAGTTACCATTATAATAAAATATTGTATACTATTGGTTAACTGATTCTCGCTTCAAGATACAGTATAAATCGTTTATAACAACACCGGATATAATGAACAACCGGTTATAACGTACAAAAACTTCGGGTTGCGTGATATGTCTTAGGTAAGACGATACATGCGATACATATCGGTTATAGTGAATATCGCTTATAACGAACAAAATTTGACGGTCCCCTGAATTTCGTTATAAACGATTTCTACTGTAATTGGATATTCAATACCAAAATAACTTAGATTTAGACTGGATATAAATGGCTAATATAAAGAAAGTGTAGGAAAGAGACATCCTGTTGATTTTTTTTTCTTATATTATTATAGTATTTACCTTGATATGCGTCATTCTGTGATAGTAGAGATTTGATGAGGCTGTAAATCGCTTCATGCAAACCGGACATTGGTGAGGCTTTTCTCCACTGTGGATCCTTCTGTGCGTGTTTAGAGAGGACGACGTGCTGAATCCCTTGCCACATACGAGACAGACGTGCGGTTTCTCGCCTATATAAAAATAAAAAAAAAAAAACGGTGTTTGATGAATTGGCTGTTGGGGTAATTTAAGTTTTAATCAAAATGCATAATATACGTACCTGTGTGTGTTCGCATGTGACGTTTGAGTAATGAAGGCCGATCGAAGGCTTTGGAGCATACGCTGCAGGGTAACAGCGCCCGTTCTCGGGGTCGAGCTCGCGGTGTCGGTCCTCCTGCTGGCAATATCACTTCAGGGAGATCGCCCTGTGAGGAGGCCGCCGAAGAAACCAAACTATCACCCGATACGCTTTTGTGCTCGTCTTCAGTCGTGGACGGCGGAGATCCTGATAAAGCTCTCGACAACAATGACATAGATAAATCCAATGGGGAATCTAGAAATAAAAAAAAACGATTACCTCAAAAGTTTGACAAAAATAAAGACATTTTTAGCTAGAGCAAAAGAATGTCAAAACTTTTATTATGTACCGTATTGAGTCAAACAAAAACTTGTAACAATTCCGAGATAATTGCAATTTTCGGTTTTTGTCGCTAAAATAGCGCGGCACATTTAACTAAATTGAGCTTTTCTCTCGTTTCACTCGAGCTCTATAAAAATATCTGTGTGTATTTCAATTGGATGTGATTATAACGTTTGGCGTTCGTTTGTCACCCCGAAGTTGATTGGAATCTCGATACAAAACTAAGATTTTACATTCAAGAAATGTTTAAATGCTCGGAAAGAAGTCATTATTTGGAATGATTTTCTCATGGCGGGAAGAAAAAAAAAGTGGTTGCGTGTACTTATGTACGCGCGTGAGAAGTTATACTTCTTTGGTATCATTAAAAATTAGTTTTTATTAATTTTATGCAAATAATCAATTTTAAAAAACTGTAATTTAATATTTAATAATAATAATATATAAATTTAAAGATTTAATTATTAAAAATAAAATTAAGAGAATAATATTTTAATTTGTATCAATAAATGATATCCAAAGAAAGCTGAAAGACGTTTATAAAATTTGTCAGGATCATTTTTCTGGTTAACAATTCATGCTTGTTATGAAAACGAAGCTTCATAGAAATTGCGAAATAAAATAAGTAGCTACTTGTCAAAGTAAATGTCTTAATCTTATTCATATCTTGTGTTACTAAATTACTATTCTATGATGGTTGAATAATTTCAGAATCCCAGATTTCGTGATAACTAAGAATATGGAATGGAATGCAGACGTCATTTTCATCATTAAATTTCAAATAGTATAACAGCTACTGCAAAATTCGAGAAAAGTAATAACTTATTTATTAATAATATGTGTCATTTGTATATATGATTATTTTTAATTTAAAAATAAAAATAAATAAATTAGAAAATAAATACAACAAAAATTCAAATTACGCGCGCCAGGAAACCCAATGGTTTGGCGACTAACTTCATTTTGTTAATTTTTGACTGAAAATGCGCGCGCATCTTAAAATTTCAATCTCATAATTTTTTCATAACGCGCTTAAAGAAATATAACTTCAAAAAGCAGAAAAAAATCCACAGAATTTATCGCCTCATTGAAAAAGGTTATTAAATATTTTAAAAACGTAATTTACTGAAATTTTATAAAGGGACACTTGTGAATTTTATATTAAATCAGATTTGTTGAAAAAATCAATTTGTCAATTATACATTTTTTGGGGAAATTCCTTGATCGTTTCACAGATATGGTGGTTACTTAGCGGTACAAGCATTTAAAAAAGAGGTGATTATGAGATGTCAGTGTCAAATACCAACATTTTTATTCATAATTTCGATTTTTAACTGTGGTAATTAAACGTTTAATTTAATTATTTTCATGCGATCAACAGTTTTTGGGGTGATATATGCAACGAGTGTGCATCGTAAGTTGTTTGCTTTATACAACTTTCTGATTTTAATTCCTTATCTTTACATTTTCGGTAGTCAAATAAATTGTATTTTTAATGTGATAACGTTTTTATGACCAATATTTTCAAGGGGGATAAATGATTTAACTTAAATATTGTGAATCCTATACTAAAGTTGAAAATATACAGGTGGTTCTATTATTGGTCATAGGTTTTACTCTATTCTACACTTCTTATAATGTCAAAAAAAAACTTAAAGAATTTCACATGAGCTTTTTTTTTAGATATTTTAAGTCGCTTTAACAGCTTAGGTCATATCACGACTGTCTAACCACAGAAAATATCTGTTGGTCAATTTTAGAGAGAGAATTTTAAAGACTGCAGTATCTCAAAAAGACAGACATGACGCTTGGCGAGATAGCAATGGCAGCCCCTAGGCAGGTGCTGGCTTTCTTTAAAAGCCCGATGCTCCCCTAGTTAATGTTGGTCGTGGTGATAAAGAAAAGAAATATCCTGATATCCATAGAACATAAAAAAATGGAAATAAGAAATACTGGCATATCATCAGAATAGAACAATGGCTGAAGATTATTATCAGATTATTGTTTTTTATCGAAAATGTTTATGGGAATGAACAAACAAAGAATACTGTAAGGGTTTGAGCTCTTAAGGGGGTATTCTAATATAGAAATTTGAAAAAATCGATTTTTCTTTTCTTTGATATTCTCAAAGTTTAAACCTTTAAGAATATGCACTTAAGAGGAATTTTCAAAATTTTCAATATTTTTTGACCAGGAATCGTTGATTAAAAAAATGTAAGTATTAACTACCATTGTATGGCCCCGGGATGTAACTTTACCCGAAACTTTAAACGCGTTTTTCTCGAAACTGTCTTTTTCAAAACGGTACCCACGAATTCTCAGGGTCTACTGACCCGATTTACCTGAAATGTTTAGAGAGTCTTCTTTATAGACTTGTCTATACCTGGAACTATGCCCATCCCCAAATTTCAATTTTTACTATTTTTTAAAAATTTGAAACAGTTAAAAAAAAGTGGTACAAGAGTTTTTTTTAAGCAGTCGCCATTTTGTGAAAAAAAAATTTTCCAACTTTTTTGTAGTTCCAGGCATTGCGATATTATTCTAGATTAATAATCTTTTTGTTTTGGTTTCACATTGCTAGGAGGGTTGAAATCATTGGTATCGTCACGTACCAATTTTTGAGACCCTCCACTTCATCAGCTGCTAATTTTTGAAATTATTTTTATTTTTTGATTTTTTTCTGTATTCTTGTAAGGTTAATAAATAACTAATAAAAAATGGATGGTAAACATATAAGTTGCCTTTTTTTATGACATTTGCTGTTTTAATTCAATAATTATTTGTAGATGTAAAATTGTAAAATATGTGACGTCACACTAAGGAGGCGTGGGTCCCACAAATGTGACCAGCTGTGACAAGGACGGGGGGGTCAATAATCATAAAATTCGTGTGACGTAATCTAAGGATGGTCCCTAATATTAAAAGGTGGCACATTACAAATTTCCATTTTCCATTTAAATAACTTTGGAAAAATATTCTCTTGTACTTTGGAATTTTATAACTCACATCAGGAACAATATTTGGAAATAACCAAGATTTATTCTTGTAGAAAATTTAACGGTCTACATAATTGGTCTCTTACAATTTCTTGATTTATTTATTCTTTCCAAAGATTATTCAAGTTTAAAGTTGGATTGATGATAAATGTTTCCAATTTTTTGATCAACTTTATGGGAAAATATCATATGACATTTTTTTGGAGCATTTTATTTTCTATAAGTTATTTTCGTAAAAGTTTTTGATATTTCATACAAGTCGAAAGTTATTCGCTTGTTACTGAACCGAAAAATTAGCTGTTATTAAAGTTAAACTTTTTATGCATCGTCTCATATTTTTTGGCCTGTCTTTAGCATGTCGCGTGTTACATTTTCGGCTGGGGATCGGAAAGTGTTCGGCAGAGCTCGTATACACATTGTTAGATATATCATGTCGTTTTACCAGGGCTGTTGCACGAGTTATATTGCTGAACGGCTATTTTCTTCTCCATCACAACGCAATGCCTTAGTATATTATAAGTTGTTAATAATTTTCAATCATATTTGTATTGGTATTTGTGTGTTTTTAACAGTGAATTGATATGAATATTGTTGTTCACTTGATCATGATAGACGAAGATACAGCTAGTAAGAATAGTACGAAGATATCCGACAGCGAATTAATTTTAGGCCGTATAAGAAAGACTGCCAACAGAGTTCGGGCTTGTATTTTTATTATTTCGATTTATCTTACGACATTGTTGTAAAAGATATAAATTGTTGTGCTAGCGATGAAAGCTTTGGAAAATGTGTGCGATTTTGTCCTATGAAATAAAATAAAATTTCTATGAAAAATGTCCTATGAAATTTTACCATTCGGAAATTTGCGATATACTACCTCTTAATATTAAGAGCTTCAACCAACGATTTTGGAAGTTTATAATTAACCATTAGCAAAATAGGATTCAATTTCCTACCAATAGTAGAAATTAAAATAAAAAAAACTTTAAAAATATTAAAAATCGTGACTGGTAATGGGTGGTGAATATTTATCGTGGTCCACCCTGTATAATAAAATGAGATTGAAAAAAACTTGTTGATCTTATTGCGATCGATCGTCGCCCGGTTAGTATCGAAAGAGGCTGGATACATTCACAGATGTTGACTGCGTGTTCATGGGAAGGCGGTGGCCACAGCGGCATTGTTCTGTCGCAAGCCAGCACACCGGCATTCGCGGTATCTCTTTTTGAATTTTCCGACACATTTCATCTTCGTTATACGTCCATAACGACTCGCGCATTGTTTCACATAGCGTACCGCACATACAAGCCACCAACTCCAATCGAAAAACTACATAGTTACAATGATTACGCATTAATTGTTACCTTCGAGAATCGAGTCCATCGTTTGGCGATAAAGAGATGCACGCATTCTAACGAAAAACAGCTCCTCGGGTCGTTCGGGAAGATAATAGACGACCAGTTCGGTGTCGGGCGCGATTGGTTTCACGGCCTCGTAAACAGGTTCGCCTCGCACCTTTGTCGCCACCAAATTCACGGCGGGCGTATAGGACACGGCTACGCGCAAAAATCGCACCCAGTTGCACTGTCGTACGCGTCGTGATCCCACGCCCGACACCTCATCGTAGCACCCAAATCTATGTCTGATCTGAAAATCAAAAAAAAAAAAAATTCGTTAGCTTCTAAACTACCAATTAATCACCAGGAGACCCATTCACTTTAAATCTGTGAGAAACCATTACAATCACCGAAACTTGAATGAATTTAAAAAAAACGAAAAGATTCCCAATTTAATTAAGAGTGTTTTAATTTTAATCACAATCGACTAATAAAATCGTCTTAATCAAAGAGAAGCGACATCTAATATAGCCGTTATGTGAAGATAACAGGCAATTGAACATCGATTAAAACCATTAAAATATTCAAATGACAAATGGAATGGAGGCGAGAGAGAACGAGTGGTTCAAAAAGGATCGTGAAATCCCAGGGGCTTGAGGTAAAGACGTATATATGTGGTGGATATAGTACTGGTTTTATTCGGGGGCTTCGATTTATTAGGCTGACGTACGCACACATTCTTACATAAAAAAACACCGTAGCGGTGTACAATGGGCGGTGAAGTCAAAGTGAATATTGCGTACTACGGTAGCAATGCATGTGATATGTTGAACAAATCCCGCCAACCTTTAGAAGTTTACCCGACAACCGCGAACAGTCGACCATCGAGAGCAACCCTAAACGTTGCCCCACACACATGCTCTAGCCCATTGTATAAACGTGGAGATTTGTGGATTGGAACAAAACGAGCATTGTCTAAAATATCGTTTACTATGCACGAATACGTTCGAGATATGGCTACGTGCTTCATCGACCAATATTGAATGCAATATTGGATCAAGATCAACTAACTTCAAAGACAAAAATGGCCAAATTTAAATTAAGGGCTTAGAGAACCATTTTTACCAACTAGTTGTAATGTTTGAAAAGTCGAATTGAAAGATGTTAATGTATCTGAAGAAAATGTGAACAAAGCATAAGAACCCCCCCCTTGTTAACTTTACGTATCTTATATAAAAATAATTTTTCTTGATCCTCAAAAAACTCTCCGAATCAAGTTATATCTACTCTTATTCCTCTAAGCATATCAAGTGTTTCAAATTAAGCTTAATTTTCTTAAAAGCTTACTTTAAGTCAAAGATCTTATGGTGTTCAAAAATTGATAGTAAGTACCTTTATATATTTTTAAAAAATGGTGCAAAACTGAGCTTTTGATATCACTATTAAGACTTTAGACCAGTGCTTTTAGCTTTTGAAAATGGTAAAAAGTGAAAAAAATATAGTAGAATGAAACCCATTAGAAAAGGAAGAGAATGTAATAAAAATGATAGAAAAAATAAATTACGGTCGATTTGAGGTGGGGAAGTGAAGGGGGGGATTAAGGGTAGAAACGGTTTATCTCGATTTCCGACAAAACTACAAGTCCTATGGAAAAAAGTTAATTGGCAAAGTTGTAGATAATAAGTAGATCTACAACTTTTGTGTTAACACTTTTTTCACACAAGATCAAAATTTATGTGAAAAATTCCAATAACCAAGTTTATAGTTCTTTATCTTTTACAAAAAAAAAATTTTTCATGAAATTTTGTAAAAATTTTCCTTTTAATGTCCCCAACACACTGTATGTTTTTTATTTATTTTAAATATTAATTTTTTCACCTTATAAGGACATAATATCGAAAAAGCACCCTGATTTTCAATTGAAAATTTTCATGTCAAAACATCTGATTTTTTTAAAAAGTCGATGAGCTTTTTGTTTGTTGAAACCTCTACTTTCTGATGTTACAAAAATATATATACATAACAATGTTAAATGTTGTCAGAAAATTCAATAAGTTTAGTCTAAATTTTAATAAAATGTTTAAAATTGTGTTATGTACAATTGTATTACGTAAAATTTAGAGCAATTTATTAAAATTAATATTTTAATTATTGCATTTTCTGAGAACATTTCACATTGTAATATATATATATTTTGGACCTTCAGAAAGTAGGGGTTTCAAAGAACAAAAAGCTTACCGACTTTTTAAAAAAATCAGATGTTTTGACATTAAAATTTTCGATTGAAAATTAGGGCGCTCTTTCGATATTTAGTCATTATAAAGTGAAAAAATTAATATTTTAAATAAAAAAAAATACATTGTGTTTGGGGTATTAAAAGGTAAGTTGTTACCAACTTTCATAAAAAAACATTTTTTTTTTGTAAAAGATAAAAATATAAATTAAAAAACTTGGTTATTGGAATTTTTCACATAAATTTTAAGGTTATGTGAAAAAAAGTGTTAGCACAAGTTGTAGATCTACCTATTATCTACAACTTTGCCATTTAACTTTTTTCCATAAGACTTGTAGTTTTGTCGGAAATCGAGATAAACCATTTCTACCCTTAAAAACACCACCTTTTCCACTTCCCCACCTCAGATCGACCGTAATTTATTTTTCCATTCATTTTTGTTATATTCTCTTCCTTTTCTAATGGGCTTCATCCTACTATAATTTTTTTTCTGTTCAAAAATTTGCTACCTCGGTCTATTTGCCTCAATCCATTTTTTCATTTTCCATTTAAATAACGTAGAAAAAAAATATATTTTTGAGCTTTCATAACTATAGAACAGCTCATCGCAACAACAATCTAAAAGAAGTTATTTAAAGAAAAGATCCACAAAAAAATCCTGAGAACAAAGTTTCTTAGAAACTTCCTAAAAAGTTCCTTACAAGTTCAAAATTACACTAGGTAGTTTTTTTTAATATTTTCCAATTTTGTTTTTATGAACTTTTAGAAAAACTCTTAGAAAGCTTAGGGCAGCTTCTCAAAAATGTTTGTCCAAATACAAGAAAACTTTTTTCTGTAATCTTTTGTTAAATTTGTACCAAATCAAACAATCTTAATTTTTATCTTAAGATTTATTTTTTTTTAACTAAAAATTTGGAAAATAATTTACGATAGCTGCTCCTCAATTGTTCAAGATATCAACCACTAATGTTAAAAAGATGTTTTAACACTCTACAGTTTGAAGTTTCCCTTAAAGCTTCTAAAACTTTTTTGGCTGAAAATCTGTTATAAGTTATTTGAATATAATTTTTCCTCAAGCTCAAAAAAATTTTTTTTAATTTTTAACGTGCTTTCATTTAAAATTTCTAATTTTTCTAATCATTTGCCAATCCAAACAAAGTTTTTAGTTCGTTTTATGTCGACAGTAATTTATGACATGTTTCTCTGTTCCATATCAAAGAATTCCACCTGTTGAAATGACGCCAAGTGTATAGGTGTTAAACCATTAATAAAAGGCATTAAACGTTATTGTTATGTTGAACACAAATAACACGGTAGCTTTAACATGCAAGTGAGCTTGTAATATATGGTTTATCTAACATGCACTCCACCATCAAATTACGCAACAGACCTTGACAAACCACTCTAATTAATTTATCTTCATTTACAAAAACCTCATAATGCATTCAATTTCACCAATCCACTCAAAAAACCTCTCAAAAAAACGAGAAAAAAAATCACCAAAATCCTGTCCAATGAAATCATAAATATCATAGGCTCGCCACAGGATACATTAACTTGTTGATAATGGCCTTAAAACTGATCGTAAAAAGACCAACAAAAACCGGAATCACTAATCGTAACTATTTCCGTTTGTCATCTCCACAGACCAATATAATTATGGCCAAATGACCATTTGGCAATTTTCAAAACAGGATGGTGCGATTGACGATACGTTTTATGGCTTGTATACAACATTTAATTGGTTCGCGACAATTTTAATCATTAGACCAATATCGAAAATTAATCGAGAGTAGAAGAGATAGCTGATGTTCTATTGGAATGGGATACGTATTATAAATTCTATATGATTTTAGCTCTGTCTTTCAGACTAAATACGTTTAGTTTGTGTTGGTCTTTTTATGAATGAAATCGTACCGGGAAAAAACGTTGTTAAACAGGTAATCTTTAAACATCAAACGAACAATTAATTCATAATCAAATAGAAACGATGAAAAAAAATTTATTTTGAGATAGACGAAGAAACCAGTTTCAAGTAAGAGTACTAATGAATTTAACGATGTTTTAGTAAGTGAAAATCATACAATGGACCAAAATTTTTCTTAATTATGAACATGAAACAATTTGATTATGCACAGGAGTAGTATTTATTGAATAACTCCTACCAGTCCGCCATACTAAATTTTTTTCATGGTAAAACTAATGGCTGTAAGTATCTACTATAAAATTGAGAAACTTTAAAGCAGGCAAAACTGTAAAGGATTCCCGATGAAAAAGGGAAAAGACTAATTCACTTTAGTGTTAAAATGATAAAAATGCATTTATGAAAGTTACCCTCTTTCTTTCTGATTTTCTCTGGTTGAGACTTAAAACGAAAGTAGGTTCTTCTTCAACACAAATCATCGAAAAGATTTTCCTCGCTTTATAGAAAAATATCTTTATGTAAATAATGAAATTACATGATCTTTACATAGTATAAAACAAAATTGCTACCGCTGTCTGTTCCCTTAGATCTTTTAAACTACAAAACGGATTTTAATGCAGTTTTCAGCAATTGGTAGAGTGATTCAAGGGGAAGGTTTATAGGTATAACCAATGCAAATTATAGTAGAGAAAAGTCCGAAAATTTAACGAAATGTAATGTGATGTTAAAAAACATATTTTTGTGCACTTACATTGCAAACGCTGGCTAAATCTTACGAGATAGATCAAACTAATATGCGGCGAAATTGTGTATCTTAAAAAGTATGATAAAAAAGTCCGCGACGGTATATGCCTATCACCTAAGGATAACCCACAGGAACCATTTTTATCTTTTACGTATTACAAAAAAATTATTGGTTATTTACCAACCTATTGGAATATCTTAGAAGATATTATAGATATAAAAAGCGTTGGCAGAACGACTGGATAGACTGGACATTGTACGTCGTACGTAGTGGCTATTGTATTGCTATATTTTTTTTATAAATATAAAAATGTTATCTTGGTCCTTATTAAGGACGTAAAATTCAAAAAATTCTACAACAATTAGGTATATGAGGTACATGTACTCTTAAAAGAGTACGGTTGGTTACCCTATATAGGATAGCATAACAGTTGAATCCTACAGGAACCGTGTATTTTCGGTAAGTTTTGTTAAAGTTCGTGAAATAGCATTTTAACGCATTTTCCTCAAGAAGGCCTGACCACTTTTACACAGTAACGAAAGAAATCTCTACAAAGTTTAAATTAAAAAATCGACAATTTTTACTGGAAAATAAATATTATGAATTTCAATTAACACCCGACGAAATTAATAATGAATTTTTTTTAAATATATTTGAATTTCTTTATTGTTCATTGTCGAAGATATTAATTAGAAATAAACGTATTAAAATAAAATACTAAATTTTTAAATAGTTAAAAACTACTTAAGGGGATTAACTTTCATGATTTTTGTTAAAGATACCTCAAACCTTAACGTATTGAATACCATTTATCCTAAAAAAAGGGACGATTCCAGTAAGATAGCTACGAATTTATTCTACTAAAAGAGCTGAACGGTTATAAATGACATTTGAAATGAAAAAGTTTCAAGTCTAAAGGAATATTTTATATTTAAAATTGTAATGAACCTGTAAGATAACTCATATCTCTTCCTAGAAAAGTAGTTTTAAGGATTTTGATGAACTTACTTTGGATCTAAAGTCTGAAAGAATCTATCATCTTTTTCAGTCAAAAAAAAAAAAAAATAAATTTCGTTGTGAAGGAAGTTTAAATCAGTTAATCAATCAATTTAATTTAGATACTCTCAGCAAAGCGAGTGGGTATCAGCTAGTGTATTATAAAATAGATGTACAAATCGTGTATGTATTTCTATTTAAATAATAAATCATTTATTTTTATAGGGGTAGCTTGTTTAATTTATGAGTCCAAAAAGTAAAGTTTAAAAAATTAATGAAAAAATTTCAAAGCTACACGGAAAAAATTAATTAACTAGTAATATTTTTACTGCACTTTGTGTTCACTATAACCATAAATGTAACAGCAGATAACACACTGTGATGTATTCAGCTCTACCGTAGTAGTATTTTTTACTACCATAGTGTGGTAAATATATGTAGCTGTTACAACTGCTGAGTGTTGTACAATTAAATTTTGGTGTTTGCGCATGCGGCGCGTACAACATAACCAATAATTTTGACAAATAAATGCAAGTGTCAAAAATTCAAGTACATTTTTACTAGTTCGTGTTGTAAATAATACTACAGTTTTTTAATTACACTTGACTGGTAAACGTTACCACACGTGGTGTCATCCTATATAATACTAGTTAATGTAGTAAAATTAACAAGAAATGTTGTTAAATCTACAACACATTTTTTTCCGTGTAAAACCTAATTTAACCTACAGCGTCCTTTATTTTATATATAGAGGCTTAGGAAAATAGGGTTAAATCCGGCCCTGAAAATAACCACTTATAACTGTCCAAAATAAACGTTAAACCCGATTTTATTTTATCTGGATTCGTTAATGATATTCATAAAATCTAATTCAATTTTTTACAAGTCACATTGATTTCGCGAGGCCATTCATTATACACCCGAAACTCGAGAACGCTTCAACGTGCTGCTGTTTGAAAACTTGAATGCAATTAATTAATTAAATGATCATTAATTAAATGCCAAAAAGCTACCTGTTTTTCTATTCCGATATCAACATGTATAATCTCAACTAGATTATATCGTCTTCACTCGGATACGACGACAAAAAAAATTTTGTCGCTCATTGACGACAAGCTTGCCATCATCATGCATGGATCCATGTGTCTTTGGGTGTTGAGGAATGATCTCATTAAAATCGATCCGACTTGTAATTGATCTGCAGTCTAATTTGAAAAATGCCCTTAATGACTTCTTTAGACTTAAACATATCGAGAATTTCCTTAAAATATTCGTTTTGATTGTAAAAAAAAATTATGTGAACTATTAAAATTTTGGAAAAATAAACTGGAAGTTGAGGGCATTGTATTTAGATGAGAAAGAATATGATTGAGACCCATTTTTATCGAGTTGCTTTTATGACAGTATATAGGTATGTATTGAGAAAGCCAAGAATCCCGTAACATGGGGTGTTCATTCTTCGAGCGGTGGCACCGGCGAAAAAACGATAAAAATAATGCCATAAATGGAAATATGGATGGCTGATGGTTTTTTAAAGACGAGTGCAATATGATAATAATAAATCAAGGAACCGAAGAAGTAGCAAATGGCGAGCAGTGAGTAGAAGGCATACAGTCAGAGTTAGCTGCTGTCAACAGGGCGCGCTTGTCTACTTTGGCGACAGCATAATGTGCCTGAATAATGGAATACGGATTTAAATTGTAACCGGGCGGCAAACACAAACGGTCCACAACATAGTGCCCCTGTCATTCACAGTGATTTCGGCCCAGAAGACAACTTCGAGACCAATACATGTAATTTTGAAACCAGTTCGTTGCATGCTACCGCGCTTCGTTCAACGTTTTTTTTACTTTTATATCATCGAAATATCAGTTTGTGCCTCAACATATATATGTATGCACATACGAAAGCAAAACTTTTGAAATGAGGATGTTCGCTCGCTGTTATATTAATTCACTGGAATGCCATGCAAAAAATCTTTGACTTTTTCGGAATCATGGGAACAAATACATTTTGAACCAATCTAACACAGAGACATTCAACTGTTTGTACCAGCTCTAAACCCATTAAGATCCATAATAATGTTCTTCACAAACTTAAATTAAAATTAACATTTTTCCCATTTTCCCTTACATAAGATCAATATTCAATCAGTTGTTTATAAAATAGCAGCTTTAACTCTTTAAACACCTTTATCAAAACAGAGCTTGTAGTGTTTCTTTAAAAAAAAAACAAATATTTAAATAGAACCAAAATTATCATTTATCCCATTTCCCCTAAAAAAAAGCATTATCAGGGTAATTCTCATGAAATCTTGAAATTCCTGTCCTAGCAGTTTTTAGTTTAAAACTAACCGACTTAGGATGTTTTTTTTCGAAAGAACATCGTCAAGGCTAAAAATGTTGGTAATAACTTTGGGATTGTACGGGGATTTGTGAGGAATAATATATATATAATACTCTGAAAATCATTCCCTCACTATGTCTCAAACTCCAGATTAGAACATTGTCTAAAGTATTTATTGAGAAGTTCTTAAAAAATCCGTTTGTAACCATAACTTGTCTATTGTAAATACAACAAATTTTCAAAATTTCTCTGAATTTAGGATCATAAGTCATCAACAACTTGTCTAATGTTAACTCAACACTTGTCCCATGAACAATAATCATTCCTTCACAGCATTACCACCAGTCAATAAGTAGGTATATTTTTGTAGACTTTGGTAACACTCTCATTAGTTTTTGACAGTTGGTAGTACGGTTACTTGTTCGAAATGGCAAATTGACGTCAAATTTGTTAGAGTAATTGTTGGAAGAAGATTTCATTGCAATATTTTAAAAGATTACATTTTATTCAATCATTCCCTCACAGTGAAGAATAAAAAAGGTAATTATAATATTTCAATTTCGATGACGCACGAAAGTATGTTTTTAGAGGTAGAAAGCGTAGCAAAAAGCTAGCTGGTAACGAATGGTTATGTTGCGAGATTTTTTTGGGTTATGATATGTTTTGTCATTCCCTCACCATCATTTCCTCATTTTGATTAAAAGTGAGGGGATGATGAGTTATGAGGTAATGACTTTCAGACTAAATGGACTCGGTTTTCGTTTTAATTTGTAAGTTAATATAACCTAATAAAATTCAAAATATAATTTAAAAATAAATAATACGATTTCATAAATATAATCATCATTTCCTCATCTCAGTCATCATTCCATCACATTTAAATCGTCAAAACTCATTTATTCTGGGAACCACGATATTTTTCACTTCTAGTAAGATAAATAGTACAAATTTAAAAGCAAATAAAGATGAATTAATTTAAATATTTTTCATTAATTTATTGATAGGTAATTTCGAGATTTCATGAGAATTACCCATCAGTATTTATAGACCAGGGTAAATAATTTTTAAACAGAAAAAAAAAATAGTAGTATGAAGCCCATTGAAAAAGGAAGAAAATATAACAAAAATGAAAGGAAAAATAAATCACGGTCGATCTGAGGTGGGGTAATGGAAAGGGGGGGGAGGGTGTTTTTAAGGGTAGAAACGGTTTATCTCGATTTGCGACAAAACTACAAATCCTATGAGAAAATGTTAAATGACAAAGTTGTAGGTAATAAGAAGATCTACAACTTTTAAAATATTAATTTTTTCACCTTATAATGACTTAATATCGATAAAGCACCATACTTTTCAATTTAAAATTATCACATCAAAAAATCTGATTTTTTTAAAAAGTCGGTGAGCTTTTTATTTGTCGAAACCTCTACTTTCTGATGGTGTAAAAATATATACAATAGAATGTGAAATGTTCTCAGAAAATGCAATAATTTAAGTGTAAATTTTAATAATTTGCTCAAAATTGTGTTATGTACAATTATGAACAATTTTCTCAGAAAATTTTACATTGTAATGTATATTTTTGCACCATCAGAAAGTAGAGGTTTCAACAAACAAAAAGTTCACCGACTTTTTATAAAACTCAGATTTTTTGACGTGAGAATTTTTGATTGAAAATTTTCAAAGACTAAAAGCACTGGTCTATTAGTTTAAATACGACAAGGGTAATCAAAAGCTTTAACTCTTTATTTGACATATATACTAATTGTAAGACAGAGCTTAAGATTTTCCTTTACGAAATTAAAGTGAAATAAATTAAAACATTTCTTTAAAGAACAACTGATGAAAGATTTCTTGTTCGTCTCTTAATTTTTTTAAGTTAAAATGGTCTTTCTTGGAGTACCTAAATAAAAGCTTTACCCTACTTGAATTTCTATAATACACCTCACAACTTCAGATTATATACTTAAAGACCCAATTTATTTTTATGGTAGTTCTTCCATAAGTTCTTCAGTGTTAAAAAGAAAACATTTTCGCACATGTTAAATGAGCATTTGAGCGAAAAAATCCCGATAACGATAATGTTTTGATTGAAAATGACACATGTAAAATAGTAGCTAAGTGTGTACAAATGAAGTCATCAAGCCGTGACATTAGCAGCAATTAATTGCGGTCGGCGTAGCAATCGAAGAAATTCCCGTACTTGCACCGGCTATTTACAATTAATTCAAATGTCTACCAATTAAGTATAATTGGATTCAGCTCGGAACCCGGTGTTGTGCTCAACTGTACCCAAATTCCTTATCGGATAACAATCGAACTTCAATCAGTCCCGACCAGGCTCTGCCTCTATACATATCAACGTATATATTTTTATATATATATATATATATACATCTCGCCCCTATGTGTGCGTTCGTTCTTCGCAACCAAACTTGGAAATGTACAAATGAATGTGTGATACCAAATTCAGTACAGGCCACGACGATCCATTCCTCGGCCTTTTCCTACCTCATAAACTTACATCGGCATCATTTGCGTTTGCCACGACAATATTTTCGAACGAGGCCTATAATAATTTTATACAAATCACTCGATAAAATTATGACTCTTGCATTCGCTTCCATCTAACTGCCATCGATTTATTGAATTGAATTGAACTCGGAACGATCCATAGTTCAGCAGTAAACATTTTTTCTTTAAACATCCAACTTATATACATATATATCGGTAGCGTTACATCAAAATTGGTATGTTAATAATAAAATACATGACGAGGCTAAAATCACTCTTGCATCCTATACCATGACTATATGATCTATGAAAATCTCATTTAAAATCTTGATGATTTTAAGGCTTTAAACTATCGCTTCTTTTAATAAATAAATAATGATACACTACTAAGCCACTGAAGATAAAAAACATGGAAAATTTTGTTTCTAAAAGGACCGTGACATCCCTTACAGAAAGATTTTTCGAAACTACACCCTTAAGAACTTTTGTTGTTTCTTAATTCATTCATTTAAGGGTTATTAATTCATTTATTTTTTAGGAAACCCGACTTTTTCTATTTTTTTTAAAGACACTTCTTATAATATTAAAAATTGATAATTTCTCTCGTTTTTCTTCTTAAGCCTGAACGGCGGTTTCTTATTTTGTTAAATTTTACGTAAACTTAATGACGGGCAACCAATAGTCTATATATAAAATAAAAATGTGGAAGATTTTTGTCTGTTTGTTTTGTTGTGCCGCTTTCACGCAAAAACTACTAAACGGATTTTGATGAAACTTTTTTTGCTATAAAGCTATTAGTCCTCGGTAACATAATGGCTATAATTTACACATAATTTAGTGGAGAAAAGTCGGGAAATTCACAGATTTGTAATGTGATGTCATAACAAACATATTTTTGAGCACTTACATTGCAAGCGCTGGTTAAACCTTACGAGATAGATCGAACATATAAGCAACGAAATTGTGTATCTTAAAAAGATTGATAAAAAAGTCCGCGACGGTATATGTCTATCTCCTAAGGATAAACCACAGGAACCATATTTATCTTTTACAAATGACACAAAAATTATGTTTTGCATTGCGGTTGGTTATTGTACGACGTACGTATTGCCTGTTTTATTGGTATCTTCTTCTATATTATATAAAAATATTATGTTGGTCCTTATACCGTACCAATTAAGCTCAAACTTTGATACAATCCGCTTCCAGAATGGTTTTTATTTACATATATTTCGCGTCAGTACTATATAAGGTTTGTTTCAGACGTTAAAGCAAAACACGTCCACGTGAGACAAAGAACAAGGCACACTGACCAAGAGACAAGAGTGAGTGAAGAAACGCCCCAGCCTTTAGCCGTTTGGCCGCACCAGGCCGAGAGCGGAGCTATGAACGTACATTTTTATGACAATAGTTCGCTCGGACACTGATTTGGAGGTGTTTAAACACCGCAAAACCAATTTTAAATTAAGGTGAAGCCTTTGCTTTATGATTTTCACTCACTCTTGTCTCTTGGTTATTGTGTCTTACTCTTTGTCATTCGATGGACGTGTTTCAACATCATCAAATGTACAAGTGGAACAATCCTATACTTAAACACGTGATTCCCATAGGATAGCATAACAATTATATCCTACAGGAACCGTACATTAAAAAAAAAAGTTTCGTTAAAGTTTGCGAAATAGCATTTTAACGCATTTTCCTCATGAAGGCCTGACCAATTTTACACAGTAGCAAAAAAAATTCTCTACAAAGTTTAAATTAAACAATTGACAAAATTTTACTGAAAAATATATAAGAATTTCAATTAACACCCGATAAAATTAATAATAAAATTTTTTAAATATTTTAATTTTTTTATTGTTCATTGTCGAAGATATTTATTAGAAATAAACGTATTAAAATGATACACTACATTTTTAAATAAATAACAATTACTGAACGGAACAAATTTTAATGAAGTTTTGTTAAAGATAGCTCGGATCTTAACATATTATTGACTATCATTTTTTTCTAAAAACGGAAGGTTCCTGTAGGATAGCTCCTAATTTTTTCTATTAAAATAGCTGAAATGTTTTCTTAAAGGAACGTTTTATATTTACATTTTTTAGTTTTACGAATTTTAATTAACTTACTTAGGATCTAAATCCGGAAGTATCTATCATCTTTTTCTGTCAAAATATAATAGATTAATTTTTATATATCGCTATGAAGGTAGGGAATCTATTAATTAATCTTAAATTTAGATACTCTCAGCAAAGCGAGCGGATATCAGCTAGTAAGTAATAAAGTAGTTGGTAAAAATGACGTATATATTACGTTATAAAATTAAATTGCATGTACCTATTTAATATTTTATGAAATATAAACATGATATGGGTTGTAGCTATTGAAAATTACTTTTGCAAAATGAGCCGATCAAAACAGCTACCTTCCAGAGATGTTAATGCAATTCTTTATGGGGATGATTTTTTTTTATTAAAATAGCACCGAGTGCATTACTCGTATATAAGAGTGAAGTGGTTCGGAGGGTCAACAATCGTATAGGCGAGATGAGATGTGTTTCATGTGTGCTTGTTTATAATGACGATATAGGAATATTGAACATTCATTGAACAACTAATTATCTCCCAGCCCGCCTCTTCTTGTCCGAAAGAGAGTAAGTAATATCCACTCTTGAAGTCTATAAGCAACTATCAAATAGCTACTGTATAAATCACAGATTTGAATATAAGTTGTAATAAAAAGAAGAACTCGTTTCCGTTTGGGCGCTACTGGGCATGAGCGCGTCCCATCACGGTCGCCTGCAATCAGTAATTAATTTGAACCCATACTTATGAAACCACACACACTTACACATACACCGATATCTGTACAGATACAAATAGACAGAGTCGTCCGAATGCCCTTTGGGCGTTCGGAGCCGAGAAGGAACAACACAGGCCCAGTGTGGCAGAATCAAAAAGAGAGCCAACAACGTTTCGATCTAACCACGGGTCGATATTTATCTCGTCGTGGATATAAAATAAATTGTTTTAATGATTGTATCAGAACGACGGTTTCTAACTCGGACCAAACCGCTAATTATAATTCCATTATAGATTGTTGGTGATGGCGTGGACCAATTTTAAATAAATCATAACATCAGAACAACTCACTACCATATAAGTTTAACACGTTTCTCCGGGGCCGGGCTTTTCAAGTGTAGAATGGTATCAACTCAAATATATAATAACTGATATTGAACGCGACTATACATACATATCCTATACATGGGATACACAATACCTATACATATATTAAAATTACTGTTTCAAATTAGTTATTTTCGATTCTATTACCGTAATGTTACTCGCTCATTTTTCATCTCTAAATTAGATCGGTTTCATTGGGACGAAATGTATTTTATTTGCCATCTCACCAACTGCTACTTAAGTTTTAGCATCCCAGAAAAAAATACCAAATATACTTATTAATATTAGTTAATACTTATAAATAAATCCATACAAAGATCATTTTTGTATTTCATATATTCGCTTTCTTTAGAAACTGCTTTATATAATTAAAAGTATTTTAATTTTTTTTATTTTTAACATAGAAGTATTAACTGTTTTTGTATGATTTATAAGTCTAGAAACTGATTTTGATCAGTTATTTCATGGACAATTCAAAAGGGCAGTTGTTAATACCACTGAGTGATAAATAAAGCGTAATTAAACAACAAATCTACATGCAATATATTAACTATTAATTTGTGGTAAGGCAAATTGTACGTTGTAAAAAGCAGCATCTAATTAGTAAAGATTTTAATAAAATCTTAGCTTAAAAGCTCATTTTTATAAGCCAATGATATCCTATATTGTTCTATAGGGGCGCAATAACAATGTTTTTAAAAATTTTTAAATTCTTAAAGTTTATTTCCAATCGTGTTCCAAATGTGTTGTTTGTAAAATAAAAGTTTGTCTTATATATTAGAAGTATTGTTAGGGATCTGAAACTCTGAGGAAAATTGCTAAGGTGGTTTTGATACATAAGCAGGGGAAGCGTCAGAAGTAACATCATATCAGCCAATATCATTATTGTCGATTATGCCGAAAGTATTTGAAAAAATAATTCTTGAGAGATTCCTAACCACAAATTTAAGTTTAGAAATCAACACTCAACAATAGACCAAGTGCACTAATAATTGATAAGATAGAGGAAATTCTGAAGGGAAAAGGGATCAGAACAGTGCCGATCATTTTTCAACACAAACAAAATTATAGTAGGATGAAACCCATTAGAAAAGAAAGAGAATATAACAAAAATGAAAGGAAAAATAAATTACGATCGATCTGAGGTGGAGAAGCGGAAAAGGTGTTTTTGAGGGTAAAAACGGTTTATCTCGATTTGCGACAAAACTACAAGTCCTATGGAAAAAAGTTAAATAGCATAGTTGTAGATAATACGTAGATTTACAACTTTTGTACTAACACTTTTTTCACATAACCTCAAAATTTATGTGAAAAATTTAAATTACCAAGTTATTAGTTTTTTTTTTATCTTTTACAAAAAAAAAAATCATGAAATTTTTTAAAAAACTTACCTTTTAATGTCCTTAACACACTGTAATTTTTTTGGATTTGAAATATTTATTTTTCCCCTTATTTTGAGTTAATATTGAAATAGTACATACCCTAATTTTCAATCGAAAATTCTTACATCAAAATATCTACTTTTTAAAATAAGTCGGTGGGCTTTTTTTTTCATTGAAATCTCTACTTTCTGATGATGCAAAAAAATACATTACAATGATAAATGTTCCGAAAAAATGCAATAATTAAAGTGTACATATTAATAAATTGTTGTATTTGTACAACTCCTGTATTATGTACCTACAATTTTGAGCAATTTAAAGATTTACACTTTAATTATTGGATTTTCTGGGAACATTTAACATTATGTTATATATATTTTTTGCACCATCAGAAAGTAGAGGTTTGAACAAAACAAAAAGCCCATCGACTTTTAAAAAAAATCAGATTTTGACGTGAGAATTTTCGATTGAAAATTAGGGTGCTTTCTCAATATTAAGGCACAATAAGGTGAAAAAATAAATATTTTAAATCAAAAAAATAACAGTATGTTTGGGACATTAAGAACTAAATTTTTTGTAAAAGATAAAAATAAAAACCCAAAAACTTGTTTATTGAAATTTTTCACATAAATATAAAGGTTATGTGAAAAAAGTGTTAGCACAAAAGTTGTAGATCTTCTTATTACCTACAACTTTGCCATTTAACTTTTTTTCCATAGGACTTGTAGTTTTGTCGTAAATCGAGATAAACCGTTTCTACCTTTAAAAACACCCCCCTTTTCCACTTCTCCACCTCAGATCGACCGTAATTTATTTTCCTTTCATTTTTGTTATATTCTCTTCCTTTTCTAATAGATTTCATCCTACTATAATTTTGTTTCACTTTTTACCATTTTCAAAGGCTTTTCTGGTCTAGATCTGTTCCACAATCTTTCTGGACGTTGTCCAACCTTCTGATAAAGTTTGGAATGACGGCTTACGTTTCAAATTGCATCGAGATTTGCCACAACAATATTTTGAGATCATTTAAACTCCTATTTGGCGGATAGATTTTCAGCGCAAAAAAGGACAAATAAGAACTTGGGATAAATACGTAGATTATCAGACCCTTGGTTACAGCAAAGCTTTGAGGAATAATTTTAAATAAAACACAATATTAGTAACATTAAGTTCATCCTAAAATCAATCAATGTTTTTACCTTGGGGCGCCGCGGAAAAATTATTGTATGTTAAAGTCAGGTTGACAAACAAACAGAAAAGTTGGAAAAAAAAAATTTCGAATTGAAAAATTTAGTATTACCTAGAGGAAAAAATGATCAATAAGCCAACGTAGATAGATCTACGCTTTCAACAGTTACAAATACTCAAACATCATTTTATTATAGATCTATGCAACAATAAAGGTTGATTCAAAACCAGAATTAGCTATGAATTTAATTTCCTCTCATTAATAAAATTTCATGATTAACCAAAAAATTATAAAGAAAAATCTAAAACATTTCAAAGCTTTTGTTAAAGAACAAATAACTGTCCTTGAAATGGAGTCAATTGCAAACAGGGCACCTCATACATATTACAATATATATAGGAAATAAGTGAGTGATTTGTTCACCCTTTCAGGGATAAGTGACACAGATACATGTCGTCTTCGTATGCTCGATTGACGTACAACAATAAAAAATCTTTTGATCTTTTTAACATACATACATATAAATACGTCTATTTTCACGCCGTTAACTACAGCCTACTTGATGGACTTGTATGACAACTATATATGGCCGTAATTGTTTCTCCAATTCACTTCATCTCTTCCAATTTATCGCCACGGCAAGAACGCATCATTTAATTGAAAACAAACAAACCGTAACACTATTTCCAGATATCCAATCCAATCCAACAAAAAATATCTCTTTAATTACCAATTTAAACTCCAAGTTTTCAAAAGCTTAAATTTTCATCTATCATATTATGAAAAGGTAATAATTTAATTTTAATAGACATCTTGTGATTTTTCACCATAAAAATTCCAAACCGTTAACAGGTTCTATTTGAAATGGTTGAATTTTCCTTAAAAAGACCGACTCAATATTACCTTAAAAGAAAATCACTGTGTGTACTGATTCAGTTTTAATTTATATTAGTCGAAGATCTAATAAACGAAGCTTGAAAAGTCTTAAATTTTTAGCCGACACAACACAGTGAGCTTGGCGAGAGACCTTTTTGCTGCTTGAAACTCTATGGCATGTTTGTGTAAGTGGTTTTCTTGAAGAAAATTGCCGCGAGCCGTTAAACTTAAATCATTTCGAACGAATCGTATGGCCCACGTTGTAATTATCTTCCATCGTGGTAAGTATTACACATATACAAGTAGCCACTTTAAAATTCATCTAGTTACTCTATTGAATGATTGATGGGTTTACGTGGTTCAATCTAACGATGTACAGTTTAACGTTCAATATTCGTGTAAACGATTTACAACAGAAAAATAGATCAACAGAAAAAAATTTTTTAAAAATAAATTACAAGAGTTGCACTTTAGTTAATACTCTTCGCAACAACACGTACCATTCTTGTTGTTTTGTACATTGTTTGATACCGTCCCTATGCTGCCCTTTTATCTATGTAAAAATTACTACATTACATGTTTATTATGTTAAAACAAATTTTCGTTAAACAAAGATATAGTTTTTTTCAACTAAGTGAATGGAAACAGTGATGAGAACAAGCACGTACTAGGCAATTACAAGAAACAAATTGACACAATAGATTCGTTCGCGGATGTGATAATAAATCGGTAACGAATCAGTTCAAAACCGATTTAGGATCATCGCCAAGCGTATGCAAGTTTATGAGCCGAGTTACGGTCCGATATTCACGGTTTACACGAAAATGCGTTCATTACCGATTCATAATTGGTTCTAGCGATCCTCAGATTTTTGTTGGGATGAAAAATTCGATTCCATTACTCATGCGCAGTTTGCTAAATTTTGGCTAGTTCTTAATCCAGTTTTGCTGCCATGCTGCGTTCACACGAGGCAATTTTAGTAGCCCGTTTTTAGTTGATCAAAAAAAAGTTGAATGAAAAACCTCGTGTGAGAACCGTAATCAACTTTTTAGTGGATCAAAAAAAGTTTGAACGAGTCATCACACTAGATTTTTCATTCCACTTTTGATCGATTAACTAAAATCGGTCAACCAGAGTAGACTCGTGTGAACGAGACATCAACATTCTATTCAATTAATAATTTTCGTGGGTTCTTGTTAATCCTCGTCTTACTTCCGTACATTTTCAAACTCGTTCACGGGAAAATAAGCCTTAATCAGTTCATAAGCGTGTATGCGTTTGGCGATTATCCTATCTAATGATTCTTTACCAGTTCCGAATCAGTTCCATCAGTACCGCGAACGAACCTAATATAAGGACAGCTTAAAGTTATTTTTGCTACTTGAACGACACTTAGAACAAAATATATTTCGTTTTTTTTATAATTCTATTCATACAAAGCACAAATTGATCCTAATTTTTTTGGGCATTTTACTAATTCCAGAGTAAAACTCCAATGGGTCTGATTCTTGGTGATATACATACGGGCTATTTAACTTTAATGACTTAATTACATCTTTATTATGTTAAAAATAATTTTCGTTGAACAAAGATATAGTTTTACAACTAATTGAATGGAAATAGTCAGCAAACACGTACTAGCCAACTACAAGAAACAAATAAACACAATATAAGTGAGAACTTAAAGTTATTTTTGGTACTTTAACGACACCTAAAACTCAAAACATTTTGGTTTTTTTGATTCTAATCATACAAACCACAAATTGGTCCTTATTGTTTTGGGCATTTTACTTATTCCAGAGTAAAACTCCAATGGATCTGATTCTTGATGATACTTAAGAACTCAAAATATTTCGTTTTTTAAAATTCTTGTCATACAAATTGATCCTTATTGTTTTAGGCATTTTACTAATTCTAGAGTAAAACTCAAATGGGTTAGATTCTTGGTGATATACATACGGGCTATTTAACTTTAATGACTCAACTACATCTTTATTATGTTAAAAAGAATTTTCGTTGAGCAAAGATATGGTTTTTTTCAACTAAGTGAATGGAAACAGTGATGAGAACAAGCACGTACTAGGCAATTACAAGAAACAAATTAACACAATTTAAGTGACAAATTAAAAAGTTATTTTTGCTACCTTAACGACACTTAAAACACAAGATATTTCGTTTTTTTTAAATTCTAGTCATTCAAATTGATTCTTATTGTTTAGGGTATTTTACTAATTCCAGAGTAAAACTCTAATAGGTCTGATTCTTCGTGATATACATAAGGGGTATTTAACTTTAATGACTGTTAAAAAGAATTTTCGTTGAACAAAGACATAGTTTTACTATTAAGTGAATAGAAACAGTGATGAGAACAAGCACGTACTAGGCAATTACAAGAAACAAATTACCACAATATAAGTGAAAAATTAAAGTTATTTTTGCTACTTTAACGACACTTAGAACTCAAAGTATTTCGTTTTTTTTTTTAATTCTAGTCATACAAAGCACAATTTGATCCTTACTTTTTGGGGCATTTCACCTGTTCCAGAGTAAAACTCCAATGGGTGGGATTCTTGGTGATATACATACGGGCTATTTAACTTTAGTATTTTGTTAGTTAAAAATAAGCTTGAAAGGGCAAAATTCTTTCACACGGTCTTAAACCCCCCGAGAGCTGAGCTCCACAATGGGTTTGATATAACCGGTGGTATATGGGTCTGAAAGTCAATAACGCCTCGAAGATAATTACAAATTCGAGTTTGTGTGAGAGACAATAATGTAGGCGTGCCTTGAGGAAGAACAACTTCTGTTTCGAATCCGACAACAGGTCATTAATGAAAAAGCCCGAGGTCGTTCGACCTAAATCAAATTCAAAGAGGAATTTGTAGTTTACAAACAACTCCTCCCTATTCAGACTCAGAGAGCGAGTAGCACAGCATATATATATATAAGTCGATTTATTTACAAGCAATATACTGAACCGCGTTTATTCACAACACTTTCACATAATATGCAAGCTTAAATTTCTAAAATTTCAACGGCGAACCATCAAACACACCCATTTAAAAAAAAAAATGCCTCGCAAAGTTCTAGGAACTGCTGATATGATTTGAAACGACAGAATAATGAATTGTTTATTATATGTTCTGATTAAACGAGAAACAAAACAGATATCAATAAATCCAGAACAAAGAGTTATGAATAGATATATTAGATGATTAATAACATTCCAAAGTTTGAAATGTAGCTTCTGAACTGGCCAAAACCAAACTACGGTATATACGAAGCGTATACCATGACTCGTTTTTACGACCAATTTCAATATTGAATATTAGAACATCATTATAAACATTATAATGGCAATAGATTTTAATTGTGTTCTCGAACGAAAAGTCATCAGTAAATTAGCGGGAGGTCCTCGAAAACTTCAATTTTTATACGGGGTGACCGAATGTATATTAAACTTACAATATAAATCGTTCACAATATATGTGTATAGAAAAACCGGCTCTTGAAACAACTACCAATTTTGAAAATCTGAATTAAAGATACCAATTTTTTAAATACACTTTGATTTAAATTTTAATTACAGCGCTGCCAGTTCGAAATACTCATTTGGTAATCAGACGCCCACCGTTTCTCGTCGGGTTTTCGGCACCAGCACCTGTTCTCATTCAAATCCAATAACGTTTCTCAGGCTACTCGTCTTGTTTTTCTGACTGATTTTATTGATCTTTATTTATTACTATTTATATATTTACCATTTCGATTACATTACTGGCTCGTTTGGTTGTTCGTCTCTCCGGCCGCTCGTCAAACGGATGAATATTATGTTATTATAATTATTGCTTTTTCTGCTCTAACGCAGTAATTAAGTCATAGAATGAAGGTTTTTAGAGTCGAAATGATCGACCATAAATCTCTTATCTATGGCCTATAACTGACTTATTTCCTCTTTGATTCATTAAAACTTGGTTGTAAATAGGTAATAATATGTTAAAAGAAAATTTAAAGCATTTTTATAACACTAGGTAATATATTGATTTAATCCAGTATTTCCTTCCAAACTATAACTTAAAAATAATGCAATATTTTTGCTAAAAGCTCCAAAAACTATTTTTACGTCACCTAAATATAATTTAAAGACAAATTCCTTGCATAAATTGTAGCTGTGAGCTTCACTATTTCAAATACTTGCAAAAAATGCATTAAATACTTTAATTACGGCAAAATCTAAACATAAGTAATTCTAATTAAATAATTTATACTACTATAGTTAAGTAACCCCAAGATGTAATACATAAATTTAAAAAAAAAACATAAAAAAATTAAAATTATAACAAAATGAAAAACCGACTTCAAAATATTATAAACTATTAGGAGGATATACGAACAACTATTGTTATTTTTGGAGTTGGTGTAGCCAAAGTTTGATAACTGATTTTATTTCTTTGAATATGGGTAAACCTACTAAACTCGCTGCTCATATGAGGCAGCGCTGTTAAATGTTAAAAGTTACTACTTCATCCCCTTTTGCTCTTAAGGGTTGAAAATTTTGCTTTTAAATGTAATGAAAGAACTAAGTGGGAGACAAAATCATCAAAATCCAATGATTTAGTTAAACGTCACTATTTCATCCCCTATTTTCATCTTTAGGGGTGGATTTTTTTTCTTCAAATTAAAATGTGAACAATTTAAAGATACGATGTACGTAATAGAAAAAAAATCATCAAAATCGGGTTAGTCAGAAAAAATGTATAGTTTCATCCCTAATTTTTAACCCCTTATGAGTGGAGTTTTTTTTATAAAAATGGAAATGAGATTAATTTAAAATTATATTCTACCAAAAAAAAGAGGAATTATCAAAATCAAGCTATTCAATAAGAAGTTAATATTTCATCCCTTAGTTTTAACCCTTTAGAAGTGAACGATTTCCTTCAAATTAAAATGGGACCACACGGGAAGCATCAGCTTTCAAATAATAATAGAATGATCAAAATCAGTTTACCCAGTCGAAAGTTTTGAGGTAACAAACAAAAAATACAGTCGAATTAAGAACCTCCTCATTTTTTTGAATTCGGTGAAAAACAAAGGAAGATTTGAAAAGATTTTTTACACTTTATGTGTTGTCTTCTACTTAAGATAATCATACAAAATTTCATAGCGATTGATACGTGGAATATGGAAGAAAAATTATATAAAAAAACCAATCTATACCTACAGAGAATGTAAACCTCCAAACTTTAACCGAAAACTGAAGGTTTACAAGCAAAATTCTTCTTATTGTAACGAACAAAAACAAAAAGAACAAACAACGAAATAAAAGAATGGAACATTCAAGATTGTTCTATGGAAATTCTGACACTTGATATTTAAATCTCCCATTATTGACAGCCAACGATTTTGGAAGTTTTTAGAAGGTTCGGCAATCGAATTCTCTCGAATGTTCAAAAAAGCTTGATTTGCCTATATAAAGACACACATTCATTCTAAAAGATTAATTCTGTGAATACAAGTGATTCAATTAAAATGATACGAGTGATTATTAACTAATTAAAATAGATGAAGCAATTTGATATTTGAAGCGTTTTTTTTTAAATTTTTATGTAATAAAAAATCCTTACGACAAGCTTAATAATAGCACAAGCTTAATAGGGTTAAGAATATCCCGTTGTTATATTTTTGTTTTAGTATTTAATAAGTTGAAAGAAGTGTCTCATAGAATTGTGTGTGTATGTGTCTAGATATTTAAGTTTAAAAGCTCACAAAAAGTAAAACTCTTGTAAATATCTCGTTTCCTGAGCTTTCAAGGTTATGTTTAGTTTGTTTAGTTATTAACAAAGTTATAGAACATGAATTTTTCTACAAGTTTGGTTCTTAACTGTTAATCACAAAATTAACCATTTTTAAGGTAAAGAGTGAAATATGAGAATTTTATGCATAACAAAAATCGATCCATCATTAATAGAAACCTACAAAATGTGTGAAGGTGGTTCATTGTTTCATAATTTGTAAGCAATTTTTTTACAAGGTACTTTGTCCATAGGGACAAAGCTTCCCAAATTTCGAAGTTTATCTCCAAAACTGTTAATTTTATGAAAATTTGCTCAGAACGAAACATGTAATAAATTTTATGCTCTACAACTTTGCAAATTACTTAAAATTTATTTTAAAGCATACAAACTGAGATATTTTTAAAAGTTTAATGTTTGAGAGTCTTAAGTTAAAAACTACAATCACTATAGTTACCATAGTAATAGCATGTGCAACAAAAAATAAGATAAGAAGCATTAAAGCTTATCGTTAAAAAGTTTCTTAAGTAAACATCAAACGAATCGAAAACTTTAGCAAAAAAATGTCAACAAATCTAAAGCCCAATTAACCAATAAAATTATTATAACCTATCACAAAAACGTCCATTAGATTAACTAGCTCTGATTTTTAGTAAGCGTTGGAATCAACATTTATAAAACCATATTCTAATTGGCAGATACCGTAACTTTAAAATTTAACAACCAATTAGAGTTGAGGTTTTAACAATGAGAAAACATAAGCCCACTAAATTATTATTGAAAGATTCCAATAAAAAAAAAATTATCTTCAAATTGGTTCTACTTTTAAGCGATGGTATGTGAAAATTATGATTAATCGTTATAAGCGGTTGCACTAACAATAAGTGCATATTCCTCTCATCTTAACTTATATGATTTTTTTTTAAATTATTTTTAAAATTGTTGGCAGCATCAGAAATACGAGACCACCATTCGAGAGTCGTCAGCTACTAGTTTTTTCGTGTGTATGATTTAAAATTCTTTTATCAAAAATTGTTTTCGCGAACAAGTTTTTAACAAAAATTAATTAAAACTATACTCGATCATATTTGAAATTTCGCCGATTGTTACGTACATTTGCGATTTTCTATCCTCTCTATATATAGGTATACCTATACGAGCTAGAACCCGAAACAATTTAAATACCAAAGCCAATAAATCCTTTAGATCGTTCGCCAGCGAGAGATTGATAAAGTCGCCAATAAAAAGGCCCCGAAGGAACTCAAAATGAAAAATCCTACCTGAAACACACACAAACCTAATCAAAATGTATCACGGACTCTTTTTTAATCACGAGACAATAGCGTGCCATTGTTCACGAACACAATACACGGGAGTGAGATGAACGGGTGAACCGGGCATTTTGTGTGCCGTTTGGTAGAGTGATGACTAACTAGCAACGTCTATCGGAAGAAAGATGAAAAATAACTCATTTCTTCAGTTATTTCTATTAACAAAAGATAATAGCGGGGGTGATTAATCACGTCGGGAGCGGTAGCTAATCTCGCTGTCACGCCGAAAAATTATAAGTTCCAATCATAATACCTTCGTCAGTCATCCATCGGCACAATTGGATGTGAAATTCAATAGTCACAAAAAAATTCAGTCACTTTTATATATTGTACATATGGACTGTTCAATTCTTTTTTCCATTATCTTCTTGTTTTTCAATTATCGAATCGTTAAACCAACTTAAAAGACAATTAGATGAAATTTTTTTTCTAAATTCAAATCATTTTTAAAAAATCTCAATCATAAAAAACGAAACGCTCAGAAACAGTAGACGGAGATTTTTTTTATTGCTTGACTCCCATAGCGCACAATTTTCCCATAGTTAAACATTCAAAGAGATAAAAATGTTGAGACCCGCCCGCTTTGCTCAGCGTATCTAAATTAATTAATCTGATTAAATAATAGAAACCTTCACCCAAAATAAGAAATTCAGATATTTTAACAAAAAAGATAATTAGATATTTCTAGACCTTCGTTTCATAAAAAGTTCAAGAAAATCCGTTATACTACTTTTCCAGGAATAGATATAAGCTATCTTATATCTACTAGGTGTTTTAAATTTTTTTGAATATTGTATAATACCTATACTTGTGTTCCTTTAAGACGTGAGAACCTTTTACACCAAATGTCATATGAAATCATTTATTTATTTTAGTAGAATGAATAAGTAGCTATCCTTTAGGAAGCGTACCTTTTTTAGGATAAATAATATACTATGTACTATCTTAAGATCTGAGGTATTAGGTTAGGTTGCCTTAGGTTTACTATTCTAGGATATAGTATTATTTTAAGTCCTTTATGAAAAATTGTAAAATAAGTTGAGCTGGATTTCTTTTTGTTCTGGGGACTCTCCCTAACGGCTTCACCTCTCTTCGTCAAACTAATCGGGATCACTTAAGTCGAACTGTCTGTTTTGGTTATTTATTCTTACGGGTGTCATTTTGGAGCTAAACTATTTCTTTTTATGAATGCAATCATATTTATTGCTGAAGAATTCCTTTTCCTTCCTCGATAATTCGAATGTTTACTCAGTCAAACTATAGATAAGATATTAACTACCTGTAAATTAACTATGGATTTATGGTTTCTAAGAATTAAACCTATCGCTATAGGTACTTCTATGATCATTATAATTTTCAAAGTTGTGAACATTAATTTATAAGAATAACAAATTACATAGTTTAAAATCATGTCGTCTCTACGATATGTTAGTATATGTACACTGTATCACAACTGCCTGCCGATCTATGTTTTTCATTGCGCAGTTTTTATAGTTTTTATTTTTTGCTCAGAAAATCAACATTTTTTCGGAATAAAAAGTATTTTATAACACTTTTTGTAATATTTACTACTTGTAGTGAAAATCGGACCAGCCGTTTTTAAGTTTGCAAAGAACAAACAAACAGACAGGGAAAACAATTCAAAATTTAAAGTAGCCTATAATGTAAGTTAGAATATTTAATAACTTTTTGTAAAAATTTCATTGAAATCGGTTCAGCCGTTTTCAAGTTTACCCTGGACAAACAATGTTTTCTTTAAGTAAAAGTGCAATGAAAATGGCATTTATTTTTTAGTATAAACATATGAAAATTTAGGTAATAAAGAGTATTCAACAAAATATCTTACATTTTTAAGATTAGATAAAAATCTCAACTGAGAAAAATAATTCTGTTTTTGTTCCCTCGCGCAGGTAACACGTAACGTTTTTATTATATACGTATTCAAGGAGAAGAAAACTTCAATCTTATTATTAGTATAGATTATCTACTTGTTTTTCAATTATCGAATCGTTCAACCAACTTAAAAGACAATTATATTAAATTTTTTTATAAATTCAAATCATTTAAAAAAAATCTCAATCATAAAAAAACGAAACGCTCACAAACAGTAGACGGAGATTTTTTTTTATTGCTTGACTCCCATAGCGCACGATTTTCCCATCGTTAAACATTCAAAGCGATAAAAATGTTGATTCATAATTAGAATTCTTCCAAGCCAATTGTCAGATTTAGAGATATCACAAGACTTGAAAAAAAAATAATATCATAATATGATGAGGAAAGATTTTCGATCCGATACGAGCATTTAAATGGAAGCATGATGGAGGTAAAACGGAACAACGCCATTAAATTTTAAACTATATATTTTAAATAAGTACCAGCTACTAACGTGAATCGTGGAGATTTTTAGTTTTTTTTCCTCCTATTAAATTACTACTGTGGAAACCACCTGTTTGGTTTGAAGCTTATGGATCGATGTCAGATGGAATTGAAATCAAACAACACAAGAAATTTTAACTTTTAATTATCAAAACGAACTTGCATATATTAAAGTTTTCAACATTAGACGTCAATCATCGTCTAGATGAGGATTCGCTTTGAGGTGTGACGCTTAAAGAGAATTCCTCCAAACAAAATTCGATAGTTCAACAATTAATTAACACCTACTTATTTAAATTTTATTCAAATCTCGCTAAGAACTTAATTTCTTCTGTAACGCTCTGATTGATACTGAGGTATGTGCAATATAATGTAAATTAATCGTCAAATGTTCCCCGTTCGCTTTGTGGGCATTTTTATATTCAGATAAGAGCAAACAGCTAAGATGACTTTGAGCTTCGGTAACGTGAAGCTGTACGTAGATATAGATTTAATGCGGAAACGGAGATAATAAATAATAGTACGAGTGGGATGCTGGTTTAGGTGACGTGCAATGGCGATTCAGGTCATCGAGCACACGTCTCTTCGAGTGCCAATGTTAGAAGCGAGATCGGTGCTTGTCTCATTCGCGTGCCGCTTCTGGACTTCTGCATGCACGATTATACTAAGTTCAAATATTTGAATTGTTGTTTCGAATCTTTATGATATGGATATTATATAAATATTGACTGCCGCACCGCAAGGTTCTACGTGAGAGGTTTCAAAAGAGTGTTTGTATAGGCACGGTGTAACATGACCTAAAGCCACTCTATATTATCTAGACCAGTGATTTCCAAATTATTTGCCGCAAAATTTAAAAAAAAAATAAATTTACTAGGGTTTCTCCACGTGTCCGTTGAAGTTTCACTTCTACTATGTGTCCCAGCACACATATAGTTTTTTTTGTTTAAGGATATTTTGTCTGAGGGCTTTTTGTCTGAGGATATTTTGTCATGGGGATACTTTGTCTAAGGATATTTTGTCATGGGGATATTTTGTCCGAGGATATTTTGTCGGGGATATTTTTTCCGGGGATCAAAACGCATCAACCAGCCGGGTACCTCGTTTCTTTTCCTTCACTGAATTTTTGCAATCTATTCAAATATTAAAATCAGTGATTTAAGTAAGTAAGATATTCATATTTCTTGTAATTTCTTATATTCTTGATTTATTTTACTCTGTCGTGGGCCAAAAAAGTTTGGGAATCACTGATCTAGACTATATACCAGTGGTCTTTAACCCTCGAAACAAACTTAAGGTATTAAGTTAGCGGTAAAATTATCTAACAATGACCGGTCCACGATTATAAAAAAAGTTAAGGACCACTACTCTATGGTACTGTGCAAAGACTTTTCCCCTAGGTACCCTTTAGGAGTTTTCAAAGGCACCTTTTGAAAACACGCGTTGAAAAACGCCTAATTCTTAATAACTATTACTCTAATTGCGCTCATTTCAGATTCTAAAACGTGAGATATTAGAAAAAACATTTTAAATTATTCCTAATGATTATGACCAGGCTTTGGACTATGTAAAAGTAAAATTTGCACAAAATGTAAAAATTGTACTTTTTATAACTGTGGTCTCATCTAATAAAAGAATTATAGACCAATATAAAGGGTCTAGCCGAATAAGCTTATTTCAGCGGGCCCAGGCTGTTTTTTAGCCTGACGTTTATTTTTTTCTCCTCCACATTAATTGAAAAGATATATTTTTTATATAACATTTTGTGTTGTATTGTTTAAAATTTGATTTTTATAATACAAAACTTAATAAGGAATTAAAAAAAAATGTTTTTGTATTTGTTGTTTTTTTTTAAGTAGAACAAATGGTCGCTATCCAAACATTAGTGCAGATTATATTTTTTAAAAGTATGTTCCACCAAATTGATTTTCTCGACATTTTTGTGGTAAGTAGGTACTTGATAGTTATAATAGCATAAAATTTTTTTGGTAGGTGTCAACTAAGAGAGAGGTATAAAAACAGCCCCTTAAGTATTTAATTTTGTTACCACTTAAATATTTGATGTGAGCACAAAAAGAATACAGCATATAGAATTTATTAATTTAAATGTTGTTTTAAAAAATTTGTTCCAGTATCTTTACTAGTTTCGGAGGAAAAAAATTTAAGTTAAGGGTTGTAACCCCTCTAGCTCCGATAATAGAAGGGGTAGCGGTCTAATATCGAGTATACTTACTACTCCCACCTAAAAGTTTATGTGGAAGAGAACAAAATAAACGTCAGGCTAAAAAACAGCCTAGGCCTGCTGAGATGGGCTTATTCGGCTAAACCCTTTAATCCAAATTGAAACGTTGGAGTACTGCTGATTGTTTGTATGAGACAAATTACAAGAGATAAAAATGTTTAGACATTTTTTTAAGAAAATAGCTAAGAAAATCTCTTCAGAGGTTTATGAATATGTCTTAAGACTAAGCTTAAGTCAATCTGACCTTTAAAAATTGGCTAGTAATTGTACTTAAAATAAAGTATAAAATTTAAATTTTATAATTGAAGATTTATAAAGCTTGTAAACTAGAAAAAAACAATTAAAAAAATAATTTTTTCTAACGACCAAATGTTACAAGTATTTGCATGCATAGGACGCAAACTTTTTTTTCGATTTAAATAGTTCAAAATTAGAGTAGCATTGATTTATTTGATTATAAACACTTAAGCAAAATCTCAAAAATACCGTGGAACAATTTTTATTTCCAAAACCCTAAAATTTTTACTACTTCTGGCAACATTTCCTCAGACAATTTCCTGGATAAAACCACTAAAAAGTTTAAGTCGCATAAAAATGAAACTAAGTCACTTAAATCATTGAATCTTCCGAAAAATTAATTGCAATACAAGAAAAAATAAAAATTGGCACGTACATTTTTCTTCTCTTGGAAATCCACGATGAAAACCACATTTTCCAAGAAGAAACTCCAGATCTCCAACGGACGCCTACTTGTCTATCCATATTTAGACGATAAAAAATGGGAATCATTTCGATTTTTTTTCTTTAAAACACTTGAAAAACACACAAAATTGCATTCCAGCAATTACTTTTATTTAATTCATCTTAAATTAAGGAAATTTAGGATAAATCTGAACACAATTTGACAGCCATTTGAACGTACATTTTACTCCCGTCATACATTGCGACAATGGTAATGCGCGCTCTGTTTTATTGGCTCTAAATTCAAATGTCATTTAAAAATTAATTTTTAAAAATTAAAAAAAAATATATTAAAAACGCTAAAAACTTATTTATAACTATGTTTTAATTCGTTAATTTATTTGTTCTTAATTTTACGCCAATATTTTGAAGTCTATATAAAAGTTTTGATTAATTTTTGGAAAGTTGATGAAAACATAATCTTAAATCAATTTGATATAAGGCAAATCATATTAAAGTTGGGTAAAAAAATTATGAATAATTTTTTTCACTTGAACTTTTTTAGAAACTAAAAATAAATATTAAAAAATAAATTCTTAAGCATATAAAATAGGCGTAATGTACGAAATTAATTTGAAACATGAAATAAATGAAATAAACGCAAAAACTCTATAATTCATTAAATCGACTGTAACTTAAAAACTAGATGAAATACAGAAAAATTTGTTCTGATCAAAATTATTTAAAATTAAATTATCTAAAAAAATTGTAGTAAGCATTTTTTTCTTAAAACCAATAGTTTTTATTACATCGAGAATTGTAGTTTAAGAAGTATTATTTGTAAGTTTTTTTAAGGTAATATTTCGAAAACTATGTATTTTATAAAAAAAATGTTGTTAATAATATTAAAACTTTTATAATTTGCTACAAAAATTGTTCTTTACTAGTTTTCATTTTTTTCGATAGTTTTCAAATAAATGGCTGTATTATTAAACTGTTTCATATTGATACTTCGTAAATAGGTAGTAATAACGGAAATATTGATTGTAAAGAAATAAACATAAGAAAAATTTTTTTAGAAAATTATGTATTCTTTTATTTTATGAAGAATAAATTTTTCGTGGAAATGCTTAGTTTGCAAGATATGATCCGAGAAAAGAAATCTGTTTCGTTTATCGATTTCTTTCGAGGCTTAAACACGAAAACTGATAAGATTATCGAAAAAATGATAAAGTAATTATTTGTAGATAATTATATTATCTTTCATTTTTCTATGAACATTTTTTCTCCAAAATCTTTTCTTTTCGAGATATAGCCTTAAATTGGTACAAATTTTGTTTTTCTTGAATTTTAACGCTCGATATTTAATAAACTATTGATCATAATGAACAATGCCATTGAACATTTGTTATAGAAAATTTAATTTTAAATAAATTTTATTTCAACATTTTTTTGATATTGTTAACAGCTTATGAGTTAAACTGATTTAAAATCTTGTTTTGAAATAAACAATTAATATTATTGGCTATTATTACCTATATACATGTATAACAATTAAATATTATATACATTATTAACTTTAAAAAAATTTAAATGACTCGACACCTTCAGAGATTTGTTTTTCGAGGCTTAGATTAATGTTTTCTAATTATTTAATTTCAAATATTGTGGTTGAATCGGGAGCCGTATACAGCGCGCGTGAACGCGAAATAGGGAACTAATAAAAACAACAGAATTACGTTCAAATTGTCACTCAGTCAACAGGTGTTTGCGTAGTCCTGGTTTTTCCTAAATTATCCTGAATCTAAGTCGATTCAATTAAAAATAATTATTGTTATGTGTTTGTAATAAGTTTTTAAATAATTTCAATTAAAAAAATTGGAATGATCCAAACTTTAATAGTGTAAATGTGATCAAATAAGTTGGCGTCCTTTTTGGCGAATTTCTAAGCGTTGAAATTCATTTTTATCATGGATCATCAATGTAAGACAATCGGTATGTTGATTTATTAATTATTTTTCGGCTACCTATATGAATTTAAGTGAATTTATTTATTTTAAATGGTGCAGTCGATTACGTATAACTTTTATATTATATCCCGATATGATATAGTATGGGTTTAGCCTCTGGGGAGGAAAATAGGTTGGTGATGATGATGGTGATCCCTTAAAAGCCCGTAATTTTCATAAGAAAAGTATTTCCTATAATTCGACGGTACCGAAAATTCTTTTGGAAGGTAAACAATGATTACTTTTTAACCGACTTCAAAAAAGGAGGAGGTTCTCAATTCGACTATTTTTTTTTTGTTTGTTACCCCAGAATTTTCGACTAGATCAACCGATTTTGATGATTTTTATTTGAAAGCTGGTGCTTCCCGTGTGGTCCCATTTTAATTTGAAGGAAATCGTTCACTTCTAAGAGTTTGAAAACTAAGGGATGAAAAATTAACTTCTTATTGGATAGCTCGATTTTGATAATTCTTTTTTTTTTATTGGTAGAACATAATTTTAAATTAATCTCATTTCCATTAGTACACAAAATTTCACTCAAAAGGTGTTAAAAATTAGGGATGAAATTATACATTTCTCCTGGCTTACCCGATTTCGATATATTTTTTCTATTACGTACATCGTACCTACCTTTAAATTGTTCACATTTCAATTTGAGGAAAACAATCCACCCCCTAAGGATGAAAATAAGGGATGTAAAATTGACGTTTAACTAAATCATCGGATTTTGATGTTTTTTTTTTTATTGGAAAGACTTTTCCACTTTTTGTTAGTTCTTTCACTACATTTAAAAGCAAAAAATTGCAACCCTTAAGAGCAAAAGGGGATGAAGTAGTAACTTTTAACATTTAACGGTGCTGTCTTATATGAGCAGCGCGTTTAGTAGGTTTACCCATATTAAAAGAAATAAATCAGTTATCAAGCTTCAAATTACAAAAAATAGAGAAATAAATAAAAATTATAACAAAATGAAAAACCGACTTCCAAATAAATAAAAGATTTTTGAACAAAAAATGCACTAAAAAGTAAAAAAATAATTACGTATTCTTGCAGTGTTTACAACTTAAAAATTATTAGGATGATATAATGTACAACTATTGTTATTTTTGGAGTTGGTGTCAGCCAAGGAAATAAATATTAATGTTCATTTGTAAAAAAAGTTTAGTTGGTTATTGGTATTTTTTAGTTTAAAGGTCGCTAGCTATTGTCACAGTGCTAGTACATTGTATAAAACTTCATTTGAAAAATAAATTTCATAAGGTTCTATTCTCGTTTATTGCTTAGTACCAATATAGTCGTATTTCCTTGGTTGACACCAAATCCAAAAATAACAATAATTGTACATTATATCATCCTAATAATTTGCAAGTTGTAGACACTGCAAGGATACGCAATTATTTTTTTTTATACTTGTTAGTGCATTTTTTGTTTAAGAAACTTTTATTTAATTGGAAGTTGGTTTTCATGTTGTTATAATTTTATTTATTTGTAGTATAAAAGAGGACTCGGTGAATTTTTCCCCGGGACCCTTCATAGAACCATAAGACCAAAAGGTTATTTCAACCTACAAAACTAAGTTATTTATCATTTTTTCAAATGAGAAAGTTTTCAAATTGACCAATGAAATTTTCGTTTAAATGGCCTGAAGATATCGCAAAAACAATTTTAAAAAAATAGTTTTTTCCGCTCAAAATCTATTTTATAATTAATACAAAAAAAAGGCAATAAAGCATTGCAATCCATTACCGTTTCCTGCTTCAGCACACTCATGGCTTAGCAACGTTTGCTCCGGAGGCTCAGATCATGTCAATTGGTGATTATAAACGCATATCTCCTCCTCAACTACCAACTACACAACAACCTCTACCAGATAAACGCTCTAAAACCACATTTATTAAAACTGTTTTGTCTTAAACACAACCTTCGCTAATGTATAATCATTGTTTTTTTCAATTCTCCAACAGGAAGAGCTGATTTATTTTTGTTTACAAGAAACAGAGCATACGGCATGAGCTGCATAAAAAGTGTGAAATGTGCTGATAAAAGAAGCGTGCAGAGAGTGCATTGGGATATGCTTTGCATTCCAAGACCTGTGATTAACCATCATATATTCTAACTAATAATAAATAATGATAGTTGCACTCAATAGAGAGTAGGTGCTTTGCAAAAGCAGTGCGGCGGGTTGAATGGCCAAAAACGTGCCATACGTACGCCTGGATACTCGTGAATCAAACAAATGGAGTACCATTTAAACAATATGTGTAATTTGAGCTATTAAAATAATTGCAAAATGGCATAGAAAAACGTTTTTGGTAAATTGGTAGTTTAACGTAGAGTATTTGCCTGGAAAAAGAGTATATTGAATAAAAAAAATTTTTTTTTATCTTTGTCAGATGTTTGTTAATTATATGCACATTTCAGTCAAACTCATTGATAACTTGATGTTCAAATTATATTCTACTTTCTTTTAAGGCTTTGTCTACCGGGCTTAAAGTCAACTTAAAATACAAAGAATTATTTATTTGTATCAGATTAATTTTTCAAAAAGTAACAATTTTATATTTTAAAGTTTGAATTTCAAATTTGACTAAAAAAATAATCGACTGAGTCGTTTAATCATGTTGTGGCTTTTGTTAACAATTAGTTAAAATTCCCTAGCAGTATAAGTGTGGTGAATTTGCCCCGGAAGATATTTAAAAGGATACTTGGAAGGTTTGCAGGTATTCATGAAATAATAAGATCCCGTAAAAATTTTTGTTCTCAGAAATACGTAGATCGATTGATCTACATTTTACGTTGGATGTTTTAGAGACTGATAGTGACCCTTGAGGAAAAAATAATTTTTCTTAATTATTAAAAGTTTATGGGTTCATAGGACCCTTAAAACTGGCGTTTTTTATTTTTTTTTTTTGAAATCCACATTCACTTGCCTGTAAAAAATTTTTTAAACCAATTTATGGCCCCAGAGTTTGGGTCATTTAGCAACTTGTCTATCTGATAAAATTTGTGATGGGAACAGGAAAACAGCCTTGTGGCCCCAGTGGCTGTTCCCATATAAAATTAGAGGCACAGCCACCTTAGATCAGCTGGCTTTATTATCTTGAGCCGACAAGGAGAGTCAGGCTCATTCAGCATCTTTTGGACCCAAGGTTCGAGTAAAGATACTGCTGGTGCTTTCCCGCATTCTTCTTAATGTCTTCATCAATCGTTTTGATATTTAAATCTCTGTGTATGTCAGAGTTCCAATAACGTACCAGGGTTCATTGACAATGCCTCTGAGCACTTTATTTTGGAATCTTTGGATACTTTTCTTGTTCGTGGCCTAGCACAAATGGGTTTTAAAATTTGTTTATAAATATATTCCACACAGCCAGTGTATCCTTCTGTATATTTCTGTGATTTTTAAATCTTAAAAAAGGTACGCCTTATTCGAAAAAATTATACCACTCCGTACCCAAATATTGACTTCATTTACCTACATGATTGAAACTGTTATTTAATTATTTTCAGTGCTTATTTACATACTTTGAGTTTATTCAAAGTATTTATTTCATATTCAAAACAACAGCAATATTATATAGGTATAGAATATATAATACTACTATTATATATATATAATTATATATATATATATATATATATATCAGTGGCGTGCGGTCCATACATGCTGTAGATGCGGCGCATGCCTTTGGATTGTAAGACGATTTTAAAAATGGAATATTTTTTATGATTTATTCATTTAATTTTTAATTTACGGAATTGCATTTGTAAAATCATTCTAAAAATGATATATTTTTATCATTTATAAATTCTTTAATGTAAGTAATAATAAAAGGTATCACTCATAAAATTGGCATAGTTAACTAAATCAAATGAACGGCAAAAGCCGAATGAATTGCCTCGATTTGGTCGCGCATGCGCACTAGTACGGTCGAATACTATCCCTTTGCATTTAACATAGATGAATAACGGCCTGCAGATGCGTTTGCCGTTTTGAATCTAAACAGTGAATTTTATTGTTACTGTTACTTTTCGTGAGTTATTTTGAATTATTGATCCAAAGGCCATACAAATGTTCTGTTCTTTAGGATAAGAACTATTTTCGTGGTTTTTAAATACATTATATGATGCAGTTGTTGATGATTTTTGTAAGGAGCGTTGAATAAGGCTAATTTAAAAAAAATACTTATAACACCACGTTTATCAAATAAAAAAATAAATGTAAAAAATGTGGTTCTTATAACCTCCCCCCACGTCTAACCGCATGCCCTGTTTCAAATATCACCGCACGCCACTGATATATATATATACATATATATTTGGAGCAATTGCGGATCCGGAATGAGCATTTAAGAAACAATTTTAAAAAAATAAAAACAGTGATTATTTTGGTAGCAATTTTTATTTTTGAATTTACAAATTGTTGAAAAATTAATTATTGATAAACTAATAACTATACACTTGGAGCAATAGCGGATTCTGAAGGAGCAATTGTTTAGTATACAGTTAAAAATGTTCTATACGCTAAGTTTTTTCCGGTTATTTTTCATATATTTTTGCTGTCAATTTTTTAAATCTTTTTCCTCTGTGAATTAAATATGTTCTTAACATAATAACCTACACAGGCGACGTCGCGGGTATCAGCTAGTATTGAATATATTATATATTGTATGTTTAATCAAATTTTTTTGTTGTTGCAGAGTTCTGAAGGAATTTGGTTGCAACTTCTAATGTAAGTGGATTTTGTATCTAATTAGAATTTAGTCCTTTGAAATGGTTGAGAGCAGGGGCGGATTGAAATACTATGGGGCCTTAAAACAATAAACAGACAAAAGTATACGTAAGCATGATTGCAAAGAAGTAATATTTATATATAAATTAATATTATTCCTATTGCAAAACTGTTACATTTACCATCTTAAACATTTTTAAAATAGACAATTTGGTTCGTCTTAAGAATCTCTGGTTGATTTACTTAGTAATAGTTACTTTGAAAGAAAACGGGGTTTGAAAATTCAAAATATTGTCCCCTCAACATATTTTTTTAAAAACTATTAATTATATTAAAAATTATTATATTAATTATTTATCAATGTTAGTAACATTAAAACTGATGAAATTTCATTAAAAATTGATGATATAAGAAGGAAATATGAATGATGAAAATTCGAGATTTTAAGTGGATCTTACAATAAATATTGATAAAATATTATATAAAATACCTATTATAATATTGAGACAAGAGTCTCTGGAATTATAATTATCTGAATATGGTACAAGTAGTTAGTTACTTATTAGTTCCACTCACAAGTTTTTAATGCACTGTTAAAAATTCCAAACTATCGAAAGTGATAAGAACAATGAATTGGCAAATCGTCTACCTGTTCTCGGTTGCATTAATGATCCAAGGAAGAGTGTAAAAATAAATAATAAATATGGTAAATATTCGCTTCCAATTAATACATGGATGCGGTCAATCACGGAGCCAAAGCCTCTCATCATATTCTACATGCAAGTCGTGTTGGCCATTCACGTATCAGAACATTCAAGTAAAACAAAACAAAAAAATTTGCTCCGCATTAAAGTAGTTTAAGTGTCTTAAGTTTTCTGTGCAAAAAAGACGCCAATACCAAGTTATTTGACTTGAAATACTTTTGTCGTTGTTTAATAGAAACGGACGAATCGAAACGACAAGGAGATAGATGAAGGCTTTGGCTAGAGATGCACCTGCTGAGAAAATTGTGACAGTCATTTTTGATGAGCTCCGGATGTGTGCTTTATCTTTTTATATACCTACCTACAACGCAGATATAAAAACAAAACGTCAAAATTTTTTTTTCCTCCATCCGAACATAGTAGTAGTATTATAGTAAATCGTTTTGTAATGTAACCTTAGAAATTTCAAACTTGAAGTGAATTAATGAAGGAAAACACGAGAAAAAATTTTATGTTTCACAAAGAGTAAATAACTAATCTTAAAATATGAAAAAAAATCGTTTCATGTAAACAATTTAAAAATGTTAAATTTGGTTTAAATAATAGGTTCAAGCCATTAGGTATATTGATGAGCATGAAATATGTTGAACGTTCAATTTGTCTGTCCATAAAGAGCATACCTACCATATCTTTTCATTAAGTGATTGTTGAGGAAAAATTAAATTTTTTGTTGAAAATTCCAACGCGTAACCTCTGAACTTGAAATCATTAAAAACTCATTTGAAATGGCTTATACTTTCATATGTTTGTATTTATTCTCTTAATTAAGTTTAAATGGATAGAAGATTTGTACATACACAGCATTGTGAAGATTTACTAAAATGTTTAATGAAAATTTATTTAAATCCTCAACAAGTAGCTACCTAGAAAATTACCAGCGAAAAAATAATTTTAATTAAATGTTAATTAATTTAGTATTGCAAAGTTGTTCACTTAACTAAAAGATACAAGAAACTTGTATATAAGTAGATATGCAAAGCACGTTGAGATAGTTTCATAAGAGATTAAGATATTTCTTTGAAATAAACGAAAAAATTTAATCTAAAGCCGTATAACATTTTAATTATTTGCCTTTATAGTCTTTTAGTATACACGGGCTGAAATTAAGTTTTAATGTCCACGATAAGCGTGCGTTATTTCGATTAAATTTTAATCTGAATTTGATTAAATAATTATTAAAGAGGCGAGATCTTGGCGGCCAAACGCGATGATTCGTCACATTTTTGTCGTTTATGTGAGCATTATTAGATAAATGTTTGTTCTGGCCTGAACATATTGAGCTGTATCATTATTATTATTTGAAATTATGAGGAAACCGTGGCTCTTGAAATATTTTAATTGAGATCGTAGAAAATTTGTCTTGTGAGCTCAAGCTTTTCCGTGTATAGACACGTGTTGGAATCAAATATTATATAGCTATATCCTCTCGATGATATAGTTAAATAGAAAGTAGGAATAAAAATTGCTTGTTATAAATCTACTAGTACCGGATACACTTGCAGTTATAATGCGTTTATATGTAGATCATAACAACTTGAACGTAGGTAAAGCTATAATAGTGCTTTGCGTTTATAAAATTTTTTTTCAAAGCATAAAAAAAGACATTGACACTGTTAGTTATGATTTCTTGACAAGTGAGTTATAAAAATGATATTTCATTCACGTTATTTAATGATGTGTACGAGCCTAGTTCAGTTAATATCTCGTTAGCGTGTCAAATTTAAATAAAAAATATCCCTAGACTAATTAACTAAAAATTTACTGATCATTACGAATTTGGAATAACGGTGCGAAAACCAACACGTAAATTAAAAAAAAAAAGTTCATGGAAATCAATTAGAAGTTTTATAAAAGTTTTTTGGTATCGTTTTTTATTATTTAGATAGTACATATACTACGTATAATGTATCTATTGTATTATACATTGATTTCGGACTGTAAAATTGGTATATTCTTGGAGTATCTAGATTAAGATCTAAATGTTCTTATGAAAACTTTAAAATACCTGTAAAAATTATATCAAATAAATAATGAATTTAAACGATCTAAAGACAACCAAGATTATTATAATGGTTAAAATGGTTTTATACCTCAACAGTTTTCGACAGGATTTCATAGTCATCCGTGGTACAAGTCTTAATTTTTTTTCTTAGGAAGATTAGAGAAATCAAAAGCAAGCTTTAAGCAACTTAAAGTCATTACGAAATTTGGTATACAAAACTGTGAAAATTTGTTTCAAAAAGGAAAAATGTACTAAAATCATAATGTGTTTTGTTTTAGAGCTTTTTAGAGCTTCTTTTGTCAATTGATATTATATTATTGAATATATAAACAAAATAAGATGCGATTTTATTTTTTTATGACTTCATTATCATACACGGAAAAAATAGTGGTGTAAAATTTACAACACTAAACTTGTAATATTTTTACTGCACTTTGTGTTCACTATAACCACAAATGTAACATTAGATAACACACTGTGTTGTATTCAGCTGTAACGTATAGTATTTTTAACTACCATAATGTCGAAAATATATCTAGCTGTTACAACTGCTGAGTGTTGTGCAATTAACAAATTTTGGCGTTTCTGTTACTGGTGCGCATGCGCCGCGTACAACATAACCAATAATTTTGACAAATAAATGCAAGTGTCAAAAATTCAACTACATTTTTACTAGTTCATGTTGTTAATAATACTACAGTTTTTTAATTACACTTGACTGGTAAACGTTACCACACGTGGTGTCATCCTATATAATACTAGTTAATGTAGTAAAATTAACAAGGAGTTTTGTTAAAAGTACAACACATTTTTTCCGTGTATAAATTTTAGATACCCTTATAATAAAATGTTAATGATAAAACTTGACCAATTCAGGTAAATAAAAATGTGTATAGAAGTACTCAAGTTCGACATTCAAAATGTCCAAATTTATCTTAAAACCATTCTTGAACAATGCATGCTTTCTTTGTTCAACTAATTTAAATTGCATTTTTTTCTTCTGTAAAATAGTATTATAGTAGTAGTAGTATAATGTAGTTAGTATTGATTCGGAAAAATATGTTAAAATATCTACAACATGGACATATTGATGTTGTGAAATATCCAGAAAGATAAACCTTGTTTTAGTCTAGTCATTTAGTAGTTTTACCTGGAAATTTTTCTGGAAATTTTGAAAATTATTAATTATATAGATGTGGTCTTTCCGAATTTCACCTTTGTCACCTCGTATCTTTACCGCTCGCGCTGTTATATTGGAAAATGCCGCCTATATCAATGTTTTTTAACAATATCTCCTTTTCGACTCATTTTACGACAAAAATATTTCTATACAAAATGAAAGTAGAAAAAATTTTCTACAATTTATATTATGACCTTTTTTTTCGTTAAATTAACAGTATTGGCTTACCAGCGCCGAAAACTTTTATACATCTACGCCAGTGTTTTCTAAGCTATTAACATATGTGTACCCCTTATTTGAGTTTTGAAAAATAAATCATTAACAAGCTTAGTGCAACAAATATCCTCACCAAACTTCTATGCAATGCGTACCCCCATCAAATTCTTCCCGTACCCCTGAGGATACGCATACCACATTTTGGGAAACACTGCTCTAGGCCAACCCGTGTTATTACAATACAAACATGTATACAATACACAAATGCACAGTTAAATTGAATGTCACGGGTGGCGTAGATGAATAAAAGTTTGTGGCGCTCGTACGCTAAAATTATTGATTTTACAAAAAAAAAAAAAAATTGTAGAAAATTTTCTCTACTTTTTTATTTTGTACAGAAATGTTTTTGGCGTAAAATGAGTCGGAAAGGAGATATTGTCAAGAAACAGTGTTTATTGGGTTAGAGGACCAAATACCTACTCTTTAGGTTTTGATTAGTTACAACATTGTCTTATATAGTTGGAATTACCTGCATTAAACTATCCTTTTCAAAAATATGTAATAATTGACTAATTAAGTGTTTATTAATTCTGAAATAAAATTTAACAACAATGGAATGGTATAAAATAGTTTGACAAAAGCTGTATTGTGACAAAGCCTTTTATTCGAATGAAACAGAAGCGAGGAAAAATTAAAAGAGCAATAATTTCGACTAAACCCGAAAAAAAAAGATGTTGAAAATAATTAATAAAGTAGAAAAGAGATTTAAGAAAAAAATTACTGTAAACATTCTAGTCCACTCGCATAGAAAAGTTAATAGCACTAAAATAGTTTGTATGGCTAATTACAAATTTATCTCGTACGTTTAATTGATTCCAATATAATAGATTTTCTATGAAAAGTATTATGTGCCTAATTACAGGAAACTATTACTCATTTTTCAATCTTCATCCGAAACACTGAACTGTGTGATGACTTTTTATGGTCGCACCGCACCATCCAACTATTGCATGTTGTGTATACCTATCGTATCTGGAGTACTTCATTTCTCAACTCAACGACCAAATTGTTTTAAAATTGGTTTGGTGAATTTTCTTATATACCTAGATGTATTTTTTTCTCTTCGTATTTCTCTTCTTCATCATTAGCAGCAGCCGCCTCGGCTTTATGATCGCAACGCGTCTTTTGTTAGAAATATGATACCATAAATTACATGCTGGAAATATGATTATTTACCGTCTTTAACCGGCGATTTATTGATTGATTCGCTAATTGATTGTTAACTATCGTGTAATTACACCTCAATCTATTTAAAAAAAAATTAACGCGCAAAATTTTTGCATAGAATCCAAGGAATAGATAAATGAGTGAAGTGAATGATTTGTTGAAGTAAATTCAGAGGTCAGTTTACCTATATTAACTAATGGCTCTTCACATTTAGCGAGCTAATCGCAGACCACCATAAATTCTCAAGGAATTTTTAGATGATTTGATTGATCAAGCAATATAAATTTACATTTTTCAAAAAAAAAAACAAAGATAACTCTTACTTTTAACTCTTAGTACTAAGCTTTAATTAATATCAGGTATATCCAAATCAATTATCTTTTGTAGATTAGAACTTGGAAATTAATGTCGATTTTTATTTTGATTAATTTCTTTTTTAATCTATATAACGGTTAATCTAAGCGAACCGTTTACACTTATCGATGGAGTTTTTTTTTTTTTAATTTTTGGCTATCGAATTGATGCCTTTTTAAATTAGTCTCGTTTTATTTGAAATCGACTGCGAGGTGAAAAACAATAATTAATTAGTTGACGCATAAATATAGTGGAGGTAAGTTTCCGCGTTGATTTATGGCATTCGTATATATCCAGTAATGTTTGAGTAACATAGCGTTTATCGCAACGAAAGAGGCGGTAAAGTATGCGATTTCTAGATAAATCATTTAACATTTTGTACACCGAGTAATTAATTTGCGTCAAATTCGCATGGCTTGATGAATGCACGTTAATACGGTATATAGTTGTGTGGATGATCTTCCGAAATATACTTCTAATGGCTTTCATCAACGTCAATGTTGGTATTTTTTTTAAAAGGCTTAAGGGAAAAAATTACGTTTCGATATAACAAACTTTCAAATTTTTCTTGATTTTTTTTCTGGTTTAAAAGTTGTATGAACTCATAAATTCAATGAGAATACAAAAGACTAATTTTCAATAAATCAATTCGGGTATGATATATGCAGATGACATCGATCGTGTGTGGGAAGACCTTTGCCAAAGAACTTGAAAAAAATATCCACCTTAACGATTCATATATCGTATATATGTATAAGAGAATGAGTAGGACTTAGAACTTGAATTATTACCAATATCAAGATCCAATTTAAATCGATTTGAACAATTCAAAGCGAGTATGTGAACAATTTGAAACATCTTTCCAAGTATCTCTATGCAACGAGAAATTTTGACGAATTAATAACTCATTTTCTAAAATAAAAATACCTATAGATAATTTGCTTTGATGAAATAAAAATTTTGCGAATTTTTTTATCCGTACTTCCGTTTGTGATTTTTTTTGGATTTTTGGTTTTCCAAAAATTATAATTCAATTACGCCAGTTTTATTGTGATGTTTTTATTGTGGGATACCGTTAAAACATTTGTAAAAGTGTTGACATGTAACAGCATAAAGATATAAGGTGGTTTTTTTTTTCTTCATGTTAAAGTTAATCCGAATTTGCGGTCTAAATAGCGACCTCAATCAGTTGAATTGATATGGAAACCTTCCATCGAACATCTACATACACACACTTACTTGGGAATGTTTGTTTTATACGTTTTACATATATTAAAGCATATATGAAGATACTTCTATGTGTGTATATGCACCTGATATTGATATTGAAACTCAATGCACCGTAAACGATTCTTCATCTCTCATAAAATAAAATGTTGAACCCCAACATCTCATTTCATCTTGTCTCAGCAAATAAATGTAATATTTTAAACTTATTCAAATAAGTAAATGTAATGATATATATTTATATTATACTGATATAGATGGGATATTGTTACTGAAGCCGTTGTTAGTTGGTTATTCTTTATAGCATTTGTGCGAGTGAAGCTTTAACAGTTTCCACCTTGATTGTCAATTGATTGCAAATACTTGCTTTAAGATCGAATACTGAAATACTTCACAATCAGCCATTTGTTGAAAATTGTATTGTTTCCATAGTAATGGAATAGTAAATAATTTAAATTACTTAATTGTTGCTATAGAAATGAACCACAAACTTTTTTTGGGCCATTCTTAAATATGATTGGTTTGAGTATTTGGGTAACCATAGAAACATATTTTGATTGCAAATAAATGGTTGATTATGATGTAACTTATTCTAATTATTATATTTTGGACATCAATAATGGGATAAGTGCCAAAAACAAAAAATTAAGCTAGACCTGAAAAAGCAAGCTAATGTGCCAGTGCCAACAACCTAATACATACATTAACCTAATTAGCCTTTTTTTTTGGAAAGATTTAAAAAAGATCCGCTAGGGGCAGCACCGGTGCGGAGGTACATATGTTTTGAATTTTCTATTTACAACAACGTCAAACGTATGTCTTATTATTATTAAAATAAATAAATATTGTGATCAAAAAAATAATTAAAAAATTGTCATGCCTATAAAACATTGGGCATTCGCTAATTGTACGTCTGATAGTCGATACAAGCAAGATGGTGTAAAATTAAGCATATTTACTTAATTTACTACATAATATTATAGCATTGCAAAAAGAACGAGGAATAGCTTGGGATGGAAAATTTGCCCAGTTTGTAGTAGAAAAACTGTATGATGTTGAAATTGGTAGAGTTGGGTTGAGTAATTTCATGCGTTGCTGTTTATTCGCTAGACATTTACCGCCATTAATTCCAACAAATTTTTTTTAATTATTACCGTTTGCAATGCATTCTTCAATTTTCAAATATACAAAAAAAAACAACTTAGTTTATTTAAAATAATAAATTTTTCAACAACACAATGGCATATACGGGAAAATTTATGAACCAACTAACCTTTCAACTAGGACATTTTTATTACCTGATTCGGTTAAGCCACGACATGCAAGCAATTACAATTCCATTATAATTCTATAAGTTTGACGTTGTTGTCAATAGAGAATTCAAAACTTATGTACCTCCCGACCAGTGCTGCCCCTAGCGGATCTTTTTTAAATCTTTCCAGGAAAAAGGCTAATACATAAATAGTTACTATGATACTATTAATTACTATGTTACTATGGTCATGGAATTAATCCCGCTTTTAACGTTGGTGGCAAAATTAGTTTGCTTTTTCGGGTCTAACTCAAATATTTTGTTTTCAGCCCATTACTACCCAAATACTATATTTTTGACTTAAAAATATAAATATAAAAATTAGAATAAGTTACATCATAATCGACCATTTATTTACAATCAAAATATGTTTCTATGGTTACCCAAATGTTAAACCAATCATATTTAAGAATGGCCCATAAAAAAAGTTTGTGATTCATTTCTATAACAACAATTAAGTAATTTAAATTATTAAATATTTCACTTCAATTCTCAAAATCCTAGAGACCATATTCACAGTTAATTTCCATGGAAACGGTGTGTTATTTACAAATTTAAGATGCTTTGATTGGTCGCTTCAATTTTCCAATGCTTACTTAGAAGCTCAAAATTGATAGGAGTCCATGTTTTCCTTTATAAAGCAGTATTATGCATTTATCTCAATTAAAATCTTGCACTAGAGACAAAGACTTTTCCAACTCAATTCAAATCCATTCAAGTCCCTTATTGTTGTCCAGTCTTCAATTTTTAACCAATGCTTTATCTATTATTGGGAGCCATGATTTAGTCTATTGGTTCCTGAGATCAATTAAATTTTTTTATTAGTTAGAAGGTAGCGAGCTTCATAGTTGACTTAAATGCAAGAACGCTTAGCAAATATAGACTCATATTAACTTTGAACGTGGTTTCATTGATTTTTTTTTTTGGGTGTTTTAAGTCGCTTTAGCATCTAAGGTCATATCACGACTGTTTAAACACAGAAAATTTCTGTTGGTCAATTTTAAACTTAGGTCTAGGATTCAACGGGGATCGAACCCGTACCCCTTGACGCATGAAGCATAAAAAACTATTGTTCTAACCACTGCGCCGATAGGTGGTTGATTTTTTTTTTGTGTTTTGAACGACAACATGAGCTTTGGATTTTTTGAAAAACTCAAATCAAATAATTTTAGTTTATCTAGTCTTATCTTAAGTCTAATAACAAAGTGCAGGTTTAAATAGCTTTAAGTGTTTCTTTTTAATTTTGTAATGCGTTTATAGATATTTACTTAACGTTCCTAAATAATTTTCATTGGCATTTGAATTTATTTGATGCAATTCGATTGCTGTCGATAGGACAAAACTCCATGGTAGTTATTATACATTGTTCGTTACTAGCACAAAACTATTTGGAGAAATCTCAATTATCGCAAACTGCACTCAATCTCGCATCGTCATCAATATGCAAACCATTTGCAAAGACGTACATAGATGCACAGTTAGATGCAATGGAATTTGCACTATATTTTTCCTCAGCTCATGTCAATACCAAAGTTAGTCTCATTACCTGTTTTCTGATGATCTCTTTTACTTTCTCCTCAAAATAATTTTCCTCGCACTGTTGCGATCCATAGAAAGGAGTTTTCTTGTCCATATAGAAATCAACGAAAAAAAAATATTGCCATATCAGTTTTGATTCATTCATATTATATCGTTATTATAAGAACAGCGAGATCCTTGAAGTCAATCAGAGGCTTGAAAGAAGTGAGGTGAACGCATTGTGTTTATATGTAATTTTCTACGATTTAACTTAATGTGTTGGTAATTATAAATTAAATATAGAGAAAAAATGAGATCACACAGCATTCTTAATCATTGCACTTTCTTCGTATTTACTACAGATTTACTTTAGCTTTTCACAATTTTTTTTTTTTTTTCACTTTTTCGCATATGCTCTTGTAAGGAAAGTGAACTCATCGTTTGAAATTTGTATTGTTTTCGATGCGAATATGTTTAAGTTTCTATCTTGATGTTAATCACCTTTTTCGCTATTATTATAATGGGAATCATTTCAATGATAAATCGATAGATTTTTAAACGTGAAAGTTTAAACAACATATTTGATATAATTATAACAATTTTAAAGTAATTTTAATTTTAAGATGAGAAGCTCATTTTAATAGACTAGAAATTGATAGCATGTATAAAGGTGGTATATAATAAAATAAGTAAATCTTTTTTTTTTATATAATCTTCGATGGACCGCAGCGTCATCATACTTGTGCACTCAAGTGTATGGGATATTGGACAAGACGAGAGGTGGTCGTCCCAAGATATTATTTACACATGATATATCAGATATTAATTGTATTCAATACCAGGCTAAGATATTATTTTTTTTAGAAATTCCTCTCATCTTGATTCATTGCACAAATCAGATTACCAACTCAAATCGCCACGAAATTAAATCGTTCAAACATATAAAGCAAAGTGCAATAAAATGAAGACATAAAGAATAAATTATTGGTATGGTTTTTATTAAATAAAACCTCCATTTTGGCCGTTGATAAGCCTCTCATTAAGTTGCACAGAAATGACCTAACTGAAAGCCTTTCCAGTTATCCAGTGGTATGTCTACTTGGTCATATTATGTCTCTATAAACTTGTGCATTAATGCAATATTTAAAAATATGAGAGATGCAGGTGAACGTGGGGCATCGCGAAACAGGTGTAATTTCAATATGAAAACATTTTCTCACACAAAATGCACGTTGCACAGTTACAGTTGCATATCTGTAGAAAAATAAAATCCGTAGGCTTTTCAATGTTCCTCGTTAAAAATTTATTTTTAATGAAAGTTGAGTCAATTTCTTAAAATTATCACGTTTTCAATTAGTTGCCAGTATCTCAAATTGATATTCAAACGATTGGAATCATGGCATTTATGCTCGATCAAATGAGATTTTTAATACCTGTTAGAGAATTATTAATATTATTGCTTGTGTGATAAACTAATAAAATAGGTTTCGTATGTTAATTCGGTCAGACAACTTCATTAACACAGCCAATTATTGGTTCAAAAAAAAAATATTATAAATTCGAATGAAAGTAAATCGATTCGATTGAAATTAGTGTTGAAGCTGTTTCTTTGATAAATCTAATATTATGATGGTCAATTTGTTTGATTTAAGGGGGCATTTATGAGTTAAATGTGTTCGGAAATTATAGTTGGTGAGACATTAAGATTAAATAATGGACTCCTTTTGGTTTTTTCTCATAGATTAAAATATGATATAAATAGATCTTTTAACTGAGATTTAATTAAGTGCTATTGATTAAATATTAAGACTTTCACGATATTTTTTAAACTACTGTTTTATACAGTTAACATGATGAAACTTTGGTTTTTGGACCAATAAGTAAAATAGTAATTAATAATAGCTTCTTGATTTTCTTGTGATATACCTATGTATATTAACAAAAGAATAAAACATTAAAATTAAGATTTTTACATTTATTTTGCTTTAATTTATAATTTGTGTTATGAATTTTAGTGAGTGGTATTTGTGAAATATAACAAAAAAATAGTTAAAGTTATCAGTGTTTCATTGAAAGCTACTACTTCTATAGACTTTTCCTGATAAAACCTTTTTTAAATAAATGATTAATTTTAGGTATTGAGTTTTATGATGTCTACGTGGGCTTTGAAAGTTACGGCATTCTGACCAATGAACTTAAAACTAATTGTTTTCGAACCAATAGATACAAGTTTAATCAGTGGCTACTTGATTTTCATAAAATATATTAGACTACATAAACGATTGGCAAGAGATGAATGCACCTCGAACCAGGATTGAATTACGATTTCGTAAATATCGATCCATCTAAATTTAGACAATTAAAAATTTTTAATAAATTAATTATTATTTTTGTTAAGCTACAAAATTTTATAAAACATTTCTTTTTTTTCAAAAAGATAGTTTTGGGACTGACTTTTAAATTGTTAATCGTTGTCAAGGTGTTGGTGGTAAAAATTTTTTGGGTTTTTTCTTTTTCATTAAAATTTTTTTTTGACCAGAACTTGTTTCAACAATGGACACCTTCACATTTTTTGTTGTTGTTTTTAATACAAAATATAAAAGTAGCTCCTAAAAATGATTTGAAAATTTTTTTTAAAAAAATTTTAACTACTTTTAGATACTCTAATACGTAAAAGTAGCTTTTAGTGGTTCTACGCGAAAAAAAGGGGTTGTTGTTATAACAACATTCCTCGTTAAGTTTACTACATTAACTAGTATTATATAGGATGACACCACGTGTAGTAACGTTTACCAGTCAAGAGTAATTAAAAAACTCTAGTATTATTTACAACACGAACTAGTAAAAATGTAGTTGAATTTTTGACACTTGCATTTATTTGTCAAAATTATTGGTTATGTTGTACGCGACTGCATGCGCAAACGCCAAAATTTGGTAATTTTACAACACTCAGCAGTTGTAACAGCTACATATATGTATTAGACTATGGTAGTAAAAAATACTATACGTTAGAGCTGAATACAACACAGTGTGTTATCTAATATTACATTTGTGGTTATAGTGAACACAAAGTGCAGTAAAAATATTACTAGTTTAATGTTGTAAATTTTACACCAATATTTATTTCCGTTAAAGATCAAATCTCAATTGAAGGCCAAAATTTTCTACTATTTTCAAAGTCTCGGGTTCCTAATACTCGTAAGTATTAGTAAATGCTATCTTAAAAATAAAAACAAAATATTTGAAAGTGTTTTCTGAATTTTTGATTTTTTGATCCATTTTATGCTCAGAGTATCTAAAGGTAGTTAAAATTTTTAAGAAAAAAATTTTTAAGTCTTTTTTATGAGCTACTTTTATATTTTGTATTAAAAACAACAAAAAAACATGTGAAAGGTGACCATTGTTGAAACAAGTTCAAGTCAAAAATTTCTGATTGCTACGTTTTAATGACCAAAAAATTGTTACGTACGTGGGCTTTGGAATTTATAACTTTGCAGTACCAATGAACTTAATGTTAATTGGTTTCGAACCAATAAACATAGAAATCAGTGGCTACTTGATTTTTTAACAAATATTAAGCTACCTAAATATTTAATAAGAGACGGATGGAAACAAATGAACATTTTTAAAACAATCAATACAACATCGACTGATTAAAATCAAATTTTTTTCAAGCATATTTCAACCAAATCAAACTTATTACTTAGGACACTACTTAATGTTTAACTACCAAATTAAAAAAAAAAAAAAATTTTTTCAAGAACATACCATTGAGACTGATTTTTTTATATTTTATATTTTTTTTAAACTTTTTTAGAAACTATCTACTTTAATTAATGTAGCGTTTAGTGGTTTTAAGATCAAATCTAAATTGAAGACCAAAGTAACCAATGACCTTAAAAAAAATTGGAAAAATTTTCTTTTGGTAAATCTCATAAATTCAAAGTGGGCTCTGATAATTATAAAGCTTGAACCAATGAAAAATCTTTAAATCCCTAGATCACTTGATTTATGTGAAATTTTAATGTTTATAACGTTCAAAATTTCAATAATAAACCAATTAAAGACCTATGTATCTCTGTTTTGAGCAATGGCAGCTTTTTTAAGAATAATATATTTCCATATATAATTATTATATTGTCAAAAAAAAAAATGGATTGTAAATCAATTTCAGGAAAGCCTTGGTAATATACCGTTTATTATATCTCTGAATTACTTTCACTGTTTGAAAATATTCGATTCCAATAAAATCTATAATGATAATTGCGACTATAATATGTACCTATAGCACAGGTGGAAAAATTTTAATTGACAGCGACAATCGTGCAATTAACATAATCGGTATTGCAAGCAAATAAAATGTAAATTTTCTCGCTCGATCTGTATATATATTTATATCCCGTAATTATGAATTGTAAAATCGATTCGATTAACGAATTCAAAGTGGATGAAAATGACATTGGGCGATGTTATATGTGGCATCATCACGTTTGTAAATTGAAATGACTAACATATCAAGTAAAGTCCACCGCAGGTGAAAGACGTAAGTGATGCCCATCAGGTAAATATGTGGATCATATAGAGAGCAATGCCCTTTTCCATCTACATAGATCTACATATATATATGGCAGTTTATAAGTGGATATATCTATAGCTTTGTGCGTTTATGTCTTGTCGATTTTCAAAACGAAAAAAAAAATGTCCAATGTAACAGTTCATGTGCGAACTCTGGAGAACTGTTGGAAGTCTCCCGGCCAAATTGCCACTAAATCACGTCAATAAGTATATTACTATATATTATACTTTTTATAGAGGAAGACTAGTAAATTTCGTATATTTAATCAGAGCAAAACTATTTCAATAAAGATGAGAATATAAGCATATTTAAATGATGAAAAGGATAAAGCTTTAATAAATTTCTTGAGGATTTCCTTCGATTTCAAATAAAAATGGTATGTAGACTAATTTAAACTATCAAGATTCTAATAAAAGTCAATATGGACACGACAATTAACAAAAACCGGTAATTTCGAACGTAAATTCCCGAATTCCTTGTCTCCAATTAGACGTGGATTTATATTAGCAAAATTTGGCGAGTTTCGCAGTGATTTCCTCTGCAAATCGTCTAATGATGAAGGAAATTATTTAACGACTTATGTAACATTCTGTTAATTGATTGATAAAAGAGATTTAGTGGCCGATAAATCAGCGATATGTTCAATTAAATTACCCGAAAACCGCTGAAAAGTTAGGCCGGAAATCCGGCGATGCGATTGGAAACAAAGTTCTCCGCGTGTTTAATGTGTACAAAGTGGCACACTAGATACTATATATCAGAACTTCAAGTTCAAGTAGTTACAGGGTGTGGTCGAGAACCAGATCTTTCACATGGTTGATATGCGAGCGAGATACAATCTCAATGTTTCATTGATGCGTTGAACTGTTGGAGATTTGCGTTCTTTCTCGACTATATTGGTCGATGCCTGTATACCATATTGCATGCATTTGAAATATCTGTGTAATTACTGTGGATTGATATTAGAGGAATCAAGACATTACTGACTTATAGACTTGACTACCTGAATGCTGTCTTTTTTTCTTGGAAGCGAAGCATTCGTTGGCATAATATGTGGAACGGAGAACTAATATCAACCTAGTTTATTTATTTATAATTTTTTGTGTGTCTATCTATGATGATGTTCAGATGCGGTAAGAGTAGCCTTTCGAAAATTGTTTCCTAAAAAAAAAGTTTATTACAATCGTTCAACCACATATCACATTATCGATACCTATGGTCGAACCACAAAATCAAATCGAGTGATTTATAGGCTGATGTTCAACGTTTCAAGCCCTTGGCAAAATACCGTTTGATAAATATAATAATATTATTATTTCAACATGTTATATCGAATGGAATTTTTAGTAAAATTGTAATTACACGTGCAAATTACTTTTGTCGTTGAATATTTAAATTTAATCTTGAACTTGTTTTGACTGCAATGACTGCAATGTTTTATTTATAAAGACAATTTTTAGACATTATTTTATTGGTTTTGTCGCGATTTGATGAAAGATTCCAACTCTTAAAGTTTAGAGGTGAACGTGTAAAAATGTTCCGAGTTTCGATGAGATATGGAGAGGAAATTGGTGCAACCACGTCAAAATAAACGTCCTACTTCAGAAGTGCACAAAGCAGTGATTTATCGATCGTAAACGTATCATTTCATTAAATATATATACGATTTTGCATTTAATTGCCTTGCACTTGATAATTTCGCATATATTAGATATATTAAATCGAGAAGTTCTTGTTGCAAATATTGAGATTAGTCAGAGTCGGCTTTGGTTATTGTTTATTTATTTTGATCAATCAAAGAATTAAGTTGTGCTATTTTAAAATCCAAATTACACAATCTTTTGGGTGCTTGATTATCGGTCATTGATCCATAAACCAATTGACGATTTTCCCAATATAACAGATTGGAAACTGAAGGTAAACAATGCAATTTTGAGATAAAATTTTCATTCTATAAAGTGATTAATCAGCCAGTTTAACAAGAATAAAATTTTTTTTCTACTTTCTTATATTTGTTATCAGTCCCTGGATAATAAGCGAATATGATTCTTTTACAGGCGGGGGAGGGTCACACCCAAGGTTATTAGATACATAAGGTATGCTCACTTGACTAGGCAGCGTTTCTTTGATCTCTGAAAATGACGTCACTGGTTTGTTGTTTCTGACAGAAGCTAGTGGAGGCGTTAAAGGTCATTAGCTATTGTTGGTTTGTAGGGGATTCCACCTGGTGACTACATTTGATTGGCACCACTAAATTTAATAAAATATACCAAATATGATGTTTATTTAGGTTATTAAATCGATTTAATCCCTTTAACAAAAAATTTTAACTTTTATTATGTTAATAGTTAATTTTTATGAACATAATAAATGTTAATTTGATTTTTCTTTGTTATTTCATTTTAATTAAATAATAAAGATATATTTCTTCTAGAGTCTATACCTTACTTAGCTAAATATTTTGAATTCCCGCGTCAGTCAACAAACCAGTGTTTTGATATATCATCATTATTCAATTAAAATCATAAGAACAATAAGTACGATAGTAATGATAAGAACCAACGATAGCAGATAGCTAAAGGCTTCTAACGCCTCCACTGGCTTCTGTCAGAAACAACAAACCAGTGACGTCAGAGCAAGGTAATAACTTTGAAAATGAGCACCCCTTAGGTCACACCCTCCTTGATGGGGTAATTCATGCAGTGTATGGATCTCTGGAGGGTAGCTCCAGAAAAGTTCCAGAAATGTTCTTCTAGGTTTGTTCCAAACGTCCAACTATGGTGATGCTCAAACACTGACCGACAGACAAAGAGCAAGAAACAAGAGTGAGTGAAGAACTGTTTCAGCAGATTTGTTCCGTGCAAACATTTAGCTCCATCCAGCAGTCAGCACAGCCATTTACGTGCATGCTCATGACGAGCGCTTATAGGTTTGTTCGAGACGTTGAAGCCAAACACGTCCACGTAAGACAAAGAGAAAGGCACACTGACCAAGAGACAAGAGTGAGTAAAGAAATATTTCAGCCCTCAGCCGCTTGGCCGCATTAGGCCGAGAGTCGAGCTATGAACGTACGTTTTTGTGACAATAGCTTGTTTAGACACTAATTTGAAGGTGTTTAAACACCGCAAAACCGATTTAAAATTAGGGGGAAGTTTTTGCTTTATGATTTTCACTCACTCTTGTTTCTTGGTTAATGTGTTTTACTCTTTGTCATTCGGTGGACGTGTTTGAACATCATCAAATGGACAAGTGGAACAAACCTTTTATCGACTATAGTTTCGGAATGCTTTTACGCACTGTCTTGTCGTCTCTCAGCCTAGGCAGAAACAGTTATTCACACACTCTTGGTCTCTTGGTCAATGTTGTCTTGCTCTTGGTCATTTTTAATGTATGTGCATTGTCATAGCTGGACGATTGGAACAAACCTTCTGTGTAGTCTAGGAGGCTGACAGCCTAGATGGTTCGGATGTGCCTCCAGTTTTGTGAGATATTTTTGGCTGAGTCTAACTTTCTCGCTCCTGATCGTCGTCATGTTAAGGTCCTTGTGTATATCAGGAAAAATAATTTAAATTCTAGACTTCTTGATGGAATTAAAATTCAAGAATGCGTATTGTTGATTGAAACACGAATTGTACTAAAATTCTGTCAAAATGCAAAATTCTTATAAATTCCATAAGAAAGCTTAGAGTGTAATTTTTTTTACTGTTAAACTATCTGATAAAACTTACTTGCCAATGCCTCAAATGTCAAAGAACATTTTATCTTAAAATTGCGTCCTATACCTTTAGTTTCTCTGTGTTGGAAATATTTATAAAATTGAAAAAATTATCAATTAGTCTATAAATCTCTGGCTCTGGCTGTAATCAAGGACTCAAAAAATTGTTAAATTTTGATTTTAAGAAGAATAAAAAGGTGGTTAATAATTAAATTAATTATCAACTAGTTAAAACTTTCCCACAACTACAATAAGTAAAAAGTCCTATCTTGGTCAGAATTTGATGAAATTCTGTCAAATTTTAAATGCTGAAATTTAAAAAAAAAAATTAATCTGATTTCAAACTAATGCCGAATAACCCTATTACCTTAGAGAAATATTTTGGTTAAACATTGAATTAAAAAGCGCTTAATGTTTAGAAAATTTGATATTGTTCATGATTAATCAACAATTTTTTAAGCTAAGTATCAACTTTTTTTAAGATTTAAAATCACTGTCGATTTATCTATATATTTTAATGAAAAGCTTTTTAAATCTGTGTGTAAAGTTATAATAATCTCATCAAACATTCATTGGCTAAAGCCATCGCTGAGTACTGCAATTTATTCGTTACAAATGCGAGTATATTACAATTGATGATTAGTTAATTTTTTTTTCATAATTATCGAGCAATTTCTATTTCACATTGTAAATTGAAAAGAAAGAGGAACCAGTTATCCATAGGTAATACACCTATGTATTAGCCGCGTTACTTTCTCCTTGGAATATCCATCACTTTTACGAGAGTGACTCCTTGGTGGAACTAAGTGTATCAAAGACTAGGTGTTTGTGATCACCGCGCCCAACATTTTGTTATTCAGCCGATATTTTCTAAATAAGCGAGCAGATCACTGATAGAAATTGCTATAAATCTGCACAATCAAAGACTTATTGAATCTTGACATTCTGCCACACGACTATAATATGCACTCGACTAGAGAAATTCGCTCTTAAAACTAATCAATGACAATTAATATCGACGTGCACATGTAATTTTATTGAAAGAAATTGCCACTGTCGACATACCTAACGATCGACTAATTTTTATCGTTACCAAAAGAAAACGATATTTCATTTTCTTTGGTGCCTATAGATATTTTCTTGTTTGAATGAATAAATAACGAAGCCTGTTTTAAATGACCTATGAACGTTAAGGTTTTCATTCAAGACAGCCAGTAGGTGAAAAAAAAATGTTTTTCAAATAATTATTATATCTGACTGCATTTTATACATATAATTAATCGAGGTATATTTAAATTGAGTTAACACAGTCACATTGAATAACCGATAAATCAGTGGATTTTTACGTAAGAGCCCATTGCACATGACGTTTAGCTGAGTCGATTTGCAATTGCATGGCATGCCTCTGCTCACTTGACTTGTGTTATAAAAATCACCTTTAACCTAGGTAATGCTTACGCTGCGTTTCATACATTATTGATGTGTTATAGATACTGAGCGCCTTTTCGTTATTTCTATATAATATTCATATTGGCAGTACCTTGATCTCGTTGCAAAACATTTAATTATAACAATTAGAAAAGCAGGCAAAAAGTCGCATGAGCACGCCTCAGCAATCAATTGGAGGAAAAAAATATTCAGATGTGAAAAATTACTAAGTGCGAAGACGACAAGAATGCCAATATAACAAAAGGAGAGATGGTCGAAAAAGGCTAAAAAAGTGGTTTTATTATACGTGTTTCTTAATATTAAACTAGATGTGTGTGATGGTTAATTCATAATCAAGTTGGTTTGTGTATTATCAAGTTTGAAGCTAAATTGATTTAAAAGGTTATATCTTCTTTGAGTATTTTTAGGGATTTTTAACTTGGTTTAAAATAAAAAAGGGTTAAAATTTTACTAATGAAAATCTTCCAATTTTAGAAAAAATTAATTGTTCTAGAAATTGACTTTTTGGTTGAAATACAAATAACTTATAACTAGAACAGTCGCTGATGACCCTTGATGTTACAAGCGACTTTAAATAAACTATTATAAAAAAAATAACTCGATAGCATAATAAGTATGTTATATTCCAATATGCTTTAATGTTTTCAAGAAAATTGATTGATAAAAACATAGAGCTTCTGAAAATGCTTGAAGAAGCTATCTTCTTATCAAAACTTTTCTCTCTACTAACATACCTAAGTAGATATTTCAAATGTAAATGATGAAGTTACCTATTATTTGAAAATATAGTTATAATGTCTAACATTTTTATTAATTAAATATCTACTGCGAGTCGTCACAGTACTTTCTTTTATTTTCATTTATGAAATTCACTGTTGGTTAAAAGGTTTTATATTGGTGTTTGTAACAAATAAATAACATAAATGAAAGGACAAATATTGTTCATACTTTTAATTAAGATAAAAAGAAATTTAAATTTTATTTTTAATGGTAAATATTAGAAAAGGAAGAGAATATAACAAAAATGAAAGGAAAAATAAATTATGGTCGATTTGAGGTGAGGAAGTGGAAAAGAAGGGGGTTTTTAAGAGTAGAATCGGTTTATCTTGATTTTCGACAAAACTACAAGTCCTATGGAAAAAGTAAAATGGCAAAGTTTTAGGTAATAAGAAGATCTACAACTTTTGTACTATGACTTTTTTCACATAACCTCAAAATTTTTGTGAAAAGTTTCAATAACCAAGTTTTTGGTTTTTATTTTTCTTTTACAAAAAAAATATTTCATGACATTTGGTAAATACTTACCTTTTAATGTCCCAAACACACTGTAATTTTTTGATTTAAAAAATTAATTTTTTACCATATTTTGACTTAATATTGAAAAAGGATCCTAATTTTCAATCGAAAATTCTCACATGAAAACATCTGATTTTTTTAACAGGTCGGTGAGCTTTTTGTTCGTTAAAACCTACATTACAATGTTAAATGTTCTCAGAAAATGCCATAATTAAATTGTAAATTTTAATAAATTGTTCAAAATAGTGTTATGTACAATTGTATTACCTAGGAAAAATTTTGAGCAATTTATTAACATTTACACTTTAATTATGGCATTTTCTGAGAACATTTAACATTGTAATGTATATATATTTTGCACCATCAAAAAGTAGAGGTTTTAACAAACAAAAAGTTTACCGACTTTTTAAAAAAATCAGATGTTTTCATGTAAGAATTTTCGATTGAAAATTAGGGTGCTTTTTCGATATTTAGTCATTATAAGGTGAAAAAATGTATATTTTAAATCAAAAAAATGCAGTGTGTTTGGGACATTAAAAGGTAATTTTTTACAAAATTTCATAAAACAATTTTATGCTTGTAAAAGATAAAAATAAAAAACCAAAATCTTGGTAATTTGAATTTTCACATAAATTTTGAGGTTATGTGAAAAAAGTGTTAGCAATAAAGTTGTAGATCTACTTATTATCTACAACTTTGCTATTTTACTTTTTTCCATGGGTCTTGTAGTTTAGTCGGAAATCGAGATAAATCGTTTCTACCCTTAAAAACCAATACTTTTCCACTTCCGCACTTTAGATCGACCGTAATTTATTTTTCCTTTCATTTTTGTTATATTCTCTTCCTTTTTCAATGGGTTTCATCCTACTATAATTTTATTCACTTTTTAGCCATTTTCAAGGGCTAAAAGCACTGGTCTATAAACATTAACTGTTCAATTTAAATTTACAAGTTATTTCAGTTGAAAGTTCAAACTTTAAATTTAAATTCATTTGACTAAACATATAGTTACTTAACTTGATGAAGCCGTAATGTAAACAATGGATTTTGCTTCATTTTCACTAAATCTGTTTTAAAAATAAGATTTCCATAATGAATAACGATTATTTTTGTAATACACGTTTGAAGACAAGTTTTGAAGGTTTGAAGAAAAATAGAACTAGAAGAATTTTAGATAAAATAAAGTAAAATAACAACAAATTGTAATCTAAATTAAGCTAATATTTTTACCGATACAATTTTGGTTCATAAATTTATTCAAAAATTTCCACATTATAACTATGAAAATTAGGCTAATCTTCGGGTTTTCCAAGGCAAATCTTACATTTTCTCTGTAATAAAATATTTCCATATCATTGATTGATATCATTAAGTTTTTTTGTCAAGCATAAACTTTTTTACGTACAAGTGCCATCAAAATTAATATTTTAAATTGACCTTTAATTCGTCATATATAACCATCATAGTCTTAATAAGGTGCTTTCAGCCAAATAAGAAAAATTGATTCGATTTAAATAATTAAATTAAATAATATATTTATAATATGTCTACGTTAATAGTCTACTATCTTAATATTGTAGAAGTTACGATCGTTTCTTATTCTTTTTGATTTACCTAGATACCTAAAATATGATACTATGGTCATTTTATACCCGAAAAATGGTTGAACATGTTCTAAAATTTTTAGGAAAATAGTAAAAGAATGTAGGCAATTTTTTTCGAATTTCTGTTTTGTTTCTCGTCTTGATACTCATTGAAATCACTAGCATTAAACAGTTTAACTACAAAATTCTGATTATTCCAATTCAAAATTTTAACTTCATACCGATGAATAACATTGCCTAAATAAAATTTTGGATACAGGAGTTATTTGACTTGATAAATCTAGCAGTACTTTGATCGAATAAGGTCCAGTAAAAAAAAAGGTTCTCGTGTATAGGTAAACCTTTTGACAAATACGATGTTGCGGTAAAATAATTATAATTTATTCTAAACGAATTGTTAATGGAAATAAGTAGATATTAATTAATGACGGTTTAATTAATATTTCTAATACAATTTTGATTGAGATTGAAATTCTCGGAAGAGAAGAACAAATAAGTGATATTTCCATGTGTGTTATAATGTATATATTGTGTATGTGTGGTTATCCAAGTAAAATGTTGTTGTTAAATAAAAGGTTAATACTCGAGTAAATTTTTTTTAAATGTACACCACGCAAGAAATGAGGAAGATTGAGCTGTAACATTGGCTCTATTGAGCATAAAGTCGTTTTTTTTTTGCCTTCTACTATGTACTCTATAAAGAAAATGCTTATTTCAACTTACCCGTTTTGGATTTTTAATTATTCGAAATAATGTCCAATCTCTCCGAGTTAATTAAATGTTATTTGGTTTTTATCGCTTTATTAACTACAATGTAAATCCGTTAATTGTGTGCTATTCGAAATAATTATTTGAACGAAATTTTATAATAAAAGAGATGTGGATGGAAATAAATCATCGCACAGTAGCCGAGCAGTGTCTTGATGAGATCCTTTTTTTTTGTGTTTTATATTTATTTGCGGCACAGCGCTCAATTCCTCGGTGCTATGGACGATATTTATTACGGTGATTACGATTTTAATGTGCGAATTCTATTTGAGTGAATTTTAAAATTTCTTCTTCACGACAACGAATTTAAATTCTTTGTTTATAGATAAAAAATGTCGTATAAAGATGCCGACAATGCAAACAAATGCTTCGCCTAATGCTTTGAAAGCTTTGCCCATTTATTGCCAACAAGGAAATTAAATTGATTTGCGGTTTAAACATACCGTAATCTCTTGAATTTTATCAATTCAATGAAAAATTGTTATGCAAGTTGTTACTTTATTAGGTACAGTTGATGAAATTGTTTTGAACAATTTCATTTCGAGAAACAAATAGTGTCCTTTGAAATGGCATTAGAGAGAACTATCTTAAGTTAATATCAAGATTAACATTTACATTCCACGACAAAATTAACTAGAGCATATCCACGTAATCACATTAACATAAATAATTCAAATACGAATCATACGAAAATTGTAAATATTTTCAAGGTAAAGATTTAAATTTTTCAATCAATTAGAGCGAATGTTTGGATTTGAATTGAGTTAGAAAAGTCTTTGTCTCTCACAGTGCAAGATTTTAATTGAGATAAATGCAAATACTGCTTCATAAAGGTAAAACATGAACTCCTTTTAATTTTGAGCTTTTAAGTAAGCGTTGGAAAATTTAAGCGACCAATTAAAGCGTCTTAAACTTGTAAATAACACACCGTTTCCATGGAAATGAACTGTAAATATGGTCTTAAAGCTTTTGAGAGTTGATTTGTATACATAATATGGAGGTAGTGAGAATCAAAATGGTGCACGGAAAAAAATAGTGATGTAAAATTTACAACACTAAACTAGTAATATTTTTACTGCACTTGTGTTCACTATAACCACAAATATAACATTAGATAACACACTGTGTTGTATTCAGCTTGTATAGTATTTTTTACTATCATAGTGTAGAAAATATATGTAGCTGTTACAACTGCTGAGTGTTGTAAAATTAACAAATTTTGGCGTTTGCGCATGTGGCACGTACAACATAAACAATAATTTGGACAAATAAATGCAAGTGTCAAAAATTTAACTACATTTGTACTAGTTCGTGTTGTAAATAATACTAGAGTTTATTAATTACAGTTTACTGGTAAACGTTACCACACGTGGTGTCATCCTATATAATACTAGTTAATGTAGTAAAATTAACAAGGAATGTTGTTAAAACTACAACACATTTTTTTCCGTGTGTAAGTCAAAAAATAAAAGTAAAATTTAAATTTAAGTTAAGTCAATATTTATGATTAAAATGCATCATTCTACAGTCCAAGATTTTAATTTAGATAAATGGATAATACCTACTGCTTTATAAAGAAACAACATGGACTCCTATTTTGAGCTTTTAAGTAAGCGTTGAAAAATTTAGGCGACCAATCAAAACATCTGAAATTTGTAAATAATTCACCGTTTCCATGGAAATTAACTCTGAATATGGTCTTAAAGCTTTTGATAATTAATTTTTACATAATATGAGCTAGTGAGAATCAGAATAGTGTAAGCCAAAAAAAAATTAAACTTAAATTTATTTTAAGTCAATATTTATGATAACAATATGCATTATTCTGTTAAATTTAAGACTGGTATAAGCCATTAGTTCATCTAGTGTTCTTTTTTAGTATATAGAGTTTTTTTCTACAGTGAATCTAATAAACTCTTAAAAATTTCCAATTGAGAAAAAGTTGACTTAGACCATTCTGAATCTCACCAGCTCATATTATGTAAAAATCAATTCCCAAAAGCTAATAAGACCATAATCACAGTTAGTTTCCATGGAAATGGTATGTTATTTACAAGTTTTAGATGCTTTGATTGGTCGCTTAAATTTTCCAACGCTTACTTAAAAGCTCAAAATTGATAGGAGTCCATGTTGTTCCTTTATAAAAATTAAAGGTGCCTTCCAAAATTTAATTGATTGTTTGGATTTTTAAGTAGTTTGAGAAAAAAAAATTTTCTTCAGGTTATTAAGCACCCTTTAAGTTAAGTGTTAACTGTTCCATATCAAAATTAAGATATATCAAGGAAACTTTAACTTCTCTGATTTGGTCGACTTTTTGTGGTTTGAAATGTTTCTTTCACCATATATTGTGAAAGTAAGGAATTTTTTTCATAAATTTAATATTGCTCAAAGTTTATTGCGTTTTCATAAGATTTTTCCGAGCTTCTTTTACATTCAAACATTTTATGCCAACCCCTTTTAAATTTACAGCATTGAATTAAAAAAATATGACATTAAAAAAAATGCTCTGATAGTAAAAACTTTAAATAATTTCTCTTTTCGGGAATTTTCTTCATTGCTATATGGAAAAACTATGCAAAAATAGACGTTTGACCCTAATTTTTATCTTTGATTATCGTTTTTTTAAATCATTATCGAAATTTTGTAGATCTATAATCTTTTGCAAGAAATAAAAAACCGTTTAAATATTTAAAAAATTTTGTTTAACTTGAATTTTATTTTATCATTAAACATTCTTTGCAACTCTCAAATATGCAGATCGTTCTTAAAATACAAATTCATTTATGTATTAATTTTTTACCAGATTTTACTGCCTTAATTTAACCAGTTTTTAATTATAGCTTCTTAAAATGTAATTTGTACCAGACAAAAATAAACTTTTATATACAGGGGGAAAAAAAAGATTTAACAAGTGGCGCAATATTGAATGTTGACGTTTTATTTTTTTGGAGGATTTATATAAAGGGATTTTTGGTACTTACATCATCATCACTAAGAGTTGAGTACACGTGAAGTTTATCAATCCGAATCGTTCCCTGGAACGGATAGCATAAAGCTCCCTGAGCAATTCGTGTATTTGTCCAAACCGAAACTGCAGCCTCTTCGCCACGACCTTCCCGAACATACAGACTAAATTCTTGAGGAATCAAAACACAAGTTTCCATTTTTAAAATGAACAAAAATTCTTAAGTTTCCAAAAAAAAAAAACTAAAAGCACTGAGTTTTCTTTACACAAAACACGTCGAGTTCAACTTAACGAACAATACATTGAAGGGATGCTCCAATAAAAAATGTGACTGTTCCATAATGGATAACGAAACGAATTGAAAAATTTAATAAATCGATATATGAACGACACTAAAAATATGTTTTTGTCGGCGAGACAATAATATTTGTACGCACTGGAAATCGTGTTCAGTATCGCACTGTTTCGCCGAAGGATACGTTTGATGTTCAAATCATATGAAACACTTTCGATATCGACAACTCAAGTCTTCGATCATTCAAGCGTGGAGTCGAAAACAACCACCGTCTTGCAAGCTAATAGTGGCACTGACAAGAGACCGCTGTAGTGTTAACATTGACCCTGGTGTTCTTCTGATATCATGTCCAAGATCACCGCGATCATCAAACTGCAAAACAAGACAGAAAATCGACAAGAAAGTATCTCAATAGAACCGGTTGCATCAGGCATGCCTATGCCGCAAATCGGTTTTGTTTAGTCCCACCTCGAGCATGTCCCCGCTGGTGGACTGTAATCGACGTCGTGAGTTATACAGTGAATGGAGCGAGTTACTTGAGGATGTTACAGGTGTTTTGTCTCTATCTTTGTTAAGAAGTCTGACTTTTGTAAAGGGAAGGGCTTCTTCGAGATCAACGCGAACCAGTTAAGCACGTGTTTGGATAGAGACGACCGCATACGGCTATATGCCTTCATCGTGAATCAATTTGCATGACTCTCTCCCTTCTACACAATCAGTTCACTTGCAATTTCCAAAATTGCTATACGTTCCAACAATTGTTAGTTACTAAATGGCCTGTTTAAATTTAATTCCACAATTGAAACCAGGAAAAATTCATTATTGAACTGGAAAGCTTCTCTTTTGGGACCTACTGAGCTTTTTCTACTGTTATGTTTCTGAAGGAGATTTAGAAAGCTTCTAAAATTAACAGTCTTCTTAGCCCATGGAAATCGCATGTTTCGATAATATTTGGTCGAATTCAACAATTAAGACGACTGAAAGTGAGATAGAAGATGGTGAGCTGAAAACACCTGTTGTTTGTCTCGAGGTAGAGTCGAGTGGAAAAGAAGAAAGGCGGTATCTTGGCGAACGTCTTGACCAATACCAGTATTCAAGATACGCCTTGTATAATTTTGCTAACCAACCAATATCGGTTGGAGAACTGAATCTTACTGAACATGAATTAATAATTATATCGGTGTCTTGTTTATAAATTTTGTATCTGTACGGCTTCTGTTGGGACCTCCAAAAAAATTTGATCATACGGGGATTTGGAACAATTTAAATTTGGATTTTTAAGAATATTTTAATCGGAACAGTGGAACGAAATGCTTACAAGGAATCTAAAAAGTTTATGTTTCTCGCCTTGCCACTCATTGAACTCACCAACCTTACAACCTTAGCATAGCATATATCGAAAATGTTAGCGACTAAAATTAAATCGCTCTTCCCGAGTCGAAATTATAGATCTGTTTTTGCCCTCAAAATCTAGGCTATTCAGAGGGTCAAGTAGATTGGCAAGAGGACCATTTGCATTTGAATTTTGTACTTCAGTTGAACCTACAAGTGGCATTTATCGGACAAAATACAATGTTTAGGTTCTAATGAGGTTCAAAAATATTTTTATTTACTCTCCCTCTCTCTCTTTTCTAAGCTCTTTCTTTGTCACTCTCTTTTATTGGTAGGGTTTTTTCAAAAAAAAAGCATTTTTATTTTATTATTTTATTATTTTGTTTTTTTTTATTCATTAAATATACCTACAAGTTTCATTAATATTAGCTTTATTATATTAGCTCCTATATTGTTGCCATTGCCATCATTTTTTTCCAGGATTTCCTTTTATTATAATTTACAATATACCCAACCATGTGCATTTCTTAAGAAATTTTATTTAATTCTATAACATCTCTCTGATTACTTTCAAGATAATACATTAAAACAAATTTTTTCACACTTTTTTTTAAACTCGGTTTTTTCATCTTTAAAAATATTACATTTACACTTTTAGGCTTTTTGATATAGACAATATTGAAAAATAAATCAAATATGTAGTGAAATAAGTTTATTCAATTGTTGTATTATGACGAACGTAGTCACTCGAACGGTTGACAAGAGACTAAAGCTGAGTAAAAATGAACAAGAGTGAACAGGATTGAGGATCAAACCAGTAATGGATCATATCCCGATACCCAATAATTTTTATGCTAGTAGAGGCTACACAATATTATACTAAGCATCTAAGTATAGGAAAGAGAGAGATCAAAATTTTGGGTTATTAGTAAATAATATTTGAATATTGTAAAAAAAGCAGGTTTACAACCAAGTTTTATGTTTTATGATGATAAAACTTTTTTTAGGACGAAACGAGGTTCACATAATATAATAAAAATTTCATGTAGGTTAAAATGAGGACGATGGGATATCGTTTAGGTTGAGATGAGGTTCATTTTACTCTTTATAGGTTGAAATGAGGGTAAACGATCCATTTTAGGGCCAAAATAGATCTAAAATTTCGACTCGGGTTTGGAACAATTTAAATTTTGATTTTGAAGAATATTTTAATCAGAACAGTGAAACGAAATGATTAAAAGGAATCTAAAATAGTTTCTGTTTCTCGCCTTGCCACTCATTGAACTCACCAACCTTACAACCTTAGCATATAGCATATATAGATAATGTTGAAATCGCTCTTGCTAAGCATTAAATTTTATTTCCTTCCATGGTCTAATCTAAGGATATCTAAGCTTTTTTTACCATGATTTTTCATCGTATGCACTATAAAGAAATCACGTTATTTTATTAATACTTGGCACATAATAATATATTGTAATTATTACAGAAAATCCATAAATCATTTTTTGCGCTTCACTTGAATTTTTTAATATGTTATTGAGTATAAGAATTACGCAATTGGCATCGGTTTTAAATATTTTTTTTTCTTAGATCTACTTAAAGCACATTGGCTACCTGTGCATTGGTGGCAGCGGAAAAATAATTTTAATTTGCTTCATTAATTATGAATCAAAAATAATAAGTGGTCGATTGATATGATTTGATTGAAACTTAACTAAGAATTATTTATGCAACTGAATTATAAACACGTCCTTCTATCCGTTACGGTCATGCTTTTAATTCTCGTGGCACATAAACATTTATTTATACACATAATTTTTTTATCGTATTTTGTATTTTTATTGGCTTACAATCAGCCTGATATGCATATATCTGTGTATATATCACTTGAACAAATATATTTAAAATACCTTTAGTCTTCTATGTAGGCATTAGAGATTTTATATTATGTTAATATGGCACACGGTTCGCTTAATGGTAGTTTACGTAAAAGATTCTATGAATTCATCCATGAGTGGTTTTTAAGCCTAATCGTTTTTGTTGCGTCACATGTATAGGATTTTTCTTGGATATATATATTTTTTTTAATTAGATACTTGGAGCGTTCAATGAGTAAACCTAAGGTGATTGATTGAGATTACCTATGTAATTCTCGCATGATGAATTTGTACTGTTTAATTTGTAGTCTTGGTTATTTTACGGCTTCCCAACCTGTATCGAAATATCATATTTTGGAAGACTTAAATCTTAATGTCTTGTATTATCATGCAATAGCGTTGATTTTTTAATGCTACCAACTGCATGTTTTAAAAATAGTTTTTACAATGTTAGTTTGGATTTAAAGTCATATTTATTTATTAACAAACTTTTTCTTAACGGAATTGAACTTAAAAAAATTTACCATATTAATCACCATTAGATTCACACGGAAAAAATAGTGGTGTAAAATTTACAACACTAAACTAGTAATATTTTTATTGCACTTTGTGTTCACTATAACCACAAATGTAACATTAGATAACACACTGTGTTGTATTCAGCTCTAACGTATAGTATTTTTAACTACCATAGTGTAGTAAATATATGTAGCTGTTACAACTGCTGAGTGTTGTACAATTAACAAATTTTGGCGTTTGCGCATGCGGCGTGAACAACATAACCAATAATTTTGAAAAATAAATGCAAGTGTCAAAAATTTCAATCATTTTTACTAGTTCATGTTGTAAATAATACAAAATTTTTTAATTAGGTACACTTAACTGATAAACGTTACCACACGTGGTGTCATCCTATATAATACTAGTTAATGTGGTAAAATTAACAAGGAATGTTGTTAAATCTACAACAATTTTTTTCCGTGCACCATTCATTAGACAGAGATTGACATTTTGTAAGTAAACGTGAAGTTGTTTTAAAAAACTTAATTCTTAAGACTTGAAAAATATCTTTTAAATTAATGATTTATCTTCACTAAAACAACAGCAGACTATAGGATTTTTGTAACATTTTTTTTATAAAGAAGAAATAAAGGAGAATTGAAGCAGTTTCAGCTGTTTGATCGTCAAAAGCTTTAATAAACATATCGACGAAAACTACCTCTCTTGCAAGTGATGAACAAAAATAAAGCTAAAAAGTGGTAAAAATGTTCCGGGCTTTTATGAATATTATTTGGCTTTCGTTTTATCGTAGAGGAATAAAAGAATGAATGAGGGTAAAACTATTACAAGCAATGAGAAAATAGAACATTATTCATTCGTAAGCTCAATGAAAATTGTTTGACTTAGCTTTACTTTATTCTATGTGCTTATAAGATTAACTCTTTTATTTTTACCTATAATAAATTATAATAATCATGATTATGAGCTTATCAAATGCAAGTAGTTCAGCCAAATAAGGAACTAATCAATGAAAGAAATCACCCAGAAAAGTTTAAATATCGTTCATCTTGGCATTTTTAAGTTATTGTACTTGAACTAATTTTGGGACTTATATAGGACTCTCGGAGAGAACGAAGTTCCTTTTGCCATTTTAAAATGAAATGATTTATTTTAGAAAATGAAAACGTTTGACGTAATTTTTTTTTTACTTTAAAATTGTAAAGGGTTCACAACGAATACCTAAAAAACAAATTTCAAGCTTTTCTGATAAGTAATCACTTTAGTTTAAAGTGTTTATTTTTTGCGAAGACAAAAATAAAAAAAGTAATTTTGATTTTAAGTAGCATTGCTATTCATTGTTGAAATTTAACATCACACTATCTCATTCTTTCATGTTTAATAAGTAAAAAATACGTTTTAATCTTGCATAGGTACCTTATATAATAATATATGTAAGAGTATAGACTGATTAAATGACGGACACTCTGGAGGCTAAAACATTGAAGATAGAAATATATTTTTTTAAATTGTTATTCCTGGGTGGACTGTGACATCCACTAAGGAAGGATTTTTTGAAATTCCACCCCTAAGTAGCTGAAAAAAGCTATAAGGTGGAGTGGGGTAAGTGCATAAACGGGCTCATATTAACATAATATGGGAGAAATGTCGATATATAATATATAATCATCTACAAAAAATTTATGTCATCCTATACACGTAGATGTCCCCGAAATAATAAGGGAAATCCCCAATTTATTAAACATTTCAATCGTTATGCTCTTGCCCCCTAGCATAGATATAAGGTTTAAATCGGTTTTAATAGACAGTTACGCACTTGCCCCATTTTCGGGGCAAGTGTTTACAATTAAAAAAAATATACAAGTGAAATTGACGTTTTGTCAATGTTAATTAAAGCATATTAACTGAAGTATTCGTTAATTTCAATAAATGTTAAAGTATTCTAAAACATATGAAAGATATATGGGTTGCAAGTCAAACTTACTAAAAACTGGGGTGCACTTACCCCACTTAACCTTAAAACGTTTTTCATTTTTACGTCTTTCAAAGAACCTTTTTTTTTACTATTTTTAATTCATTCCTTTAAGGGTTGATTTTTTTTTTTTGTAAATTTCAAGAACATACCCAAAGATTATGGTCTTACTAGCTCAATTATAAATATATTTTTAACTACGTTTTTCAAGTCATTAAAACGTATTCCTTAAAATGCTGAAAGTTATTTTATTTGCAAATATACCCCTTTAATCCCCCTTCCCATGGGTTAAAATTCTTGGAAATTGCGTTGCAGTTCTATTAGGTGACGTTGGAAATGTTGGTTTTTATTTTTTTTTTAAATCCCAGAAGTACTATATCCAAATTTACAATAGATATTTTTAATTTAAAATTTTACGTCCTTTGTTCAAATGTTATTATAATGCTTTCGACATTATTTTATCTTATTTATATTATAAGCAGTTAAAATGTGTGTCAGCTTGACGCTGATTGCTTATTGGTTTCTTGCATAATAGTGCCAGCCAATGGAGTGAAGTTGCCACGGAATTCAAATAGTCCATATACATGGATACCATGCATGTAATTATCATTGTTAAATTCAATTTCCGTGACAATTAAAATTGATAATAATTAGAAACTCATAATATCTAGAACAGCAGTCAATTCTGTTGACTGTCGGATTTTACTCCAATAAATACAGTGGTACCTTAAGATACGAATTTAATTCGTTCTGTGATCATCGTCGTATGTCAAAAAAATCGTATCTCAAAGCAACTTTTCCGATTTAAAATAATGTTATATATATATTAATGAGTTCTAGCTATATGAAACTAACCCAAAACACAGTTAAATTACATATAATATACACAATTTAAATAACGAGTAATAACACACATACCTAATGTTTATTAATTTATTTATTTCGTATTTTCGGTAACTTCGAAGCAACGCTTGAAAAGATGCTTCGTTAAAAGTTTCTTAAAATTGGAGATAACTTGTTGATCCATGGGCTGAAGGGTAGACATTGCATTGGGTGGCAGATAGACAATTTTAATAAATTTATATTCATCTAAAAGATCATCCTCAAGGCCAGGAAGGTGAGCGGGAGCATTATCCAACAGAAGGACACACTTAAGCGGTAGACCATTATCGATTAAGTATTTTTTCACTGAAGGCCCAAAATCTATGTTCATCCACTCAATAAAATTGCACATCGCAAATTCGTATCTCAAATTTTTCGTTGTATGTCGAGGTATTAATTTTAGAATATTTCATGTCGTATCTCAAAACATTCGTATCCCAAGGTACCACTCTTTATAAGAGTAGTATGATTGAATATAGAACATAAAACATGAATTTTTAAAGTGTAATAAGTAGTTGCCCTATTTTTTTCAGTAGGATGATTTATATGGTTTTTTCTCTTCATTTGCTATAATGTATTATTTTTTAAGACAAGCTTCTATTAACTTTTATGTCACATTTTATAAGAATGAGGTCGCGGGTTGATGCTAGTAACACATAAAAGCTTTCATTTTACAGCATACCCACATAATATATAAACTCATTTTAAGTGCACTGACTTATTTAACAGGTGTCCATTTGATATGGTATATTACGTTTTCTCTTACACTGTTGACATTTTTACGTGCCAGTTAAACATTCTTTGTGTCTAGTCTTCATTTGTACGTGCTATAAGAAATTTCGTCTTATAAATTGACTCAGAGTTTATCTGAAATTCAAGTACCTATTGAGTTGACCATTAAAATCTTAAGTAAATAATCAAATTATTATTTATTTTCTCAGCTTTTAAGGTATTTTTTAATTGTTGAAAACGTTTGTAGAAGTCAAATTTTGTACGATTTCTATTATATTTACATACATGTTATAATATGTAATGTCTTAAAGGTATAGAACTTGAATTAAAGGAGCAACTTAGTACATCTATCTATGCGATCATGTAGCAAATCCTATAAAAATATTGTTTAGTTAAATCTAGTTAAATGTTAGCAACTTTGATTGAATTGAATTCTGTAGGTCTTCTCAAATTTTTTGAAAGTTCAATTCAATTTAAAAGTTACGATAGAGTTCTACATCATGTTAATATGTATTTTAAATTTTTATTAAACACCAAGTTTTACTGTAATATTTCTCTAGTTTATTTTTATTTTTAACTCCGTGATAAAGGATTCCACAATTGGTGTTCTATCCGAAAAGTTGATTGTATTTTTATAAAAAAAATATTTTTTAAAAAATTTAAGAGCTTTGAGTTTTTAAATATCTTAAACAAATACGAGATCTGATAAGGCTTTTAAACCAATGTCGATTTTCGAACATAGATACTCGAAAGATGTACATTTACATAATTTAAGGCTCTAATCTCGTTTTAAATTTACAATCTAGATTTGTAATGCAAATCATCTTTGATTTATTGATCCATTAGTAATGATTTAAAAAAAACTGACTCTAAAAATCCATAAAAATTTTACATTTGAAGCTTTATATTAAAATTATGACAAACACTGGCTATTAAAGATTTTTTCAAAAATAATTTGATAAATTCTGCACGGAAGCTAATTATCCTATACAAGCTATATCGCTAATAAAATTTAATTTTAAAGCATCACTGTTGACTTTTTATCCTATAACATCATACTCGAAGCAATTAATAACAACTTTAATATCTAATTATTAATTTATTACATCCAATTCGAATATTACAATATTATTTTTAGAACTTAATTGAATGATGTTTCATATTTTATTTGATTCTTGTCGAGTTCTCATATATATGTATATATATATAGGTTTATTCCTATAATCATCAGCTGGTAGATAAATAGTTATTGAAAGCATTTTTATTTTAATATATACACCAATATATTTTTCAAATATCAAAATAAAAAAAAAACTGTTCAAAACATTCTGGTTCATGTCTATCTCTGTCATAAAATGGGAATTCTTGTATGTTACTTTTAGTCTTGTATGAGTGGGTTTTTATGTGTGTGTGTATATTTTATGTACGAGATTGAATTAAAATAAAACGATTCTCAACACGATATACGTCACCTGAAGGGAAACTGCTTCATTCCGAGCGTCCAACAAAACGAGTAATTCAGTAGCTTAATTTCAACTTGTAATCAATCGAAAGATATATGTATATATATACACTTATTTATATAGATAGACTACAAAATAGAAACCTTATAAAATGATATTTTATTTAATCCAACGCATTGTAAACTTTTTGAAATTTTTTTTAAATATATTTTGATAAGTTTTGAAGATTTTGTTAGTTAAATTGTTAATAAGGTTCATGTTACATTTCTTACTTTTACATTATCTTATTTGTGCAGGGAAATTTTTACATTGATTTCAAAGGGTATAGCCGGGTTTATATCACAAATCTGCCCCCACGGCTTTTTCGATTTGCAGTTGGGGGATCGATTTGACATCAAACGAAAATAATTCACCCAAATTTTTAGCGCCTTATCTCAAACAGTTTTCGAGATTTTCAAAAATACCTCATTTTTCGATTTTATTTTTTTTCAATAGTAAAATTTAATGTTAATGAATGGTGATTTATTTCCAATTTCTAGGACTAAAAGAGATGTTATGGCACTATCATAATAAATCTCAGAAGAAAATCCGATTTTCCAGAGGAAAAATAAAGCTAAAATATTTTTTTATTCATATAATTTAAAAGTCTCACGCACCAAACTTTTTCAGATAATGTCTTTCATATTCCTTTTCCTTCATGAATTTTTTCATAATTTTTGATGTTGAAAAAAAATAGTTTTTTATTTTTTTTTTGATAATGTTCCACCACACCAAAAATTATGAAATAATTCACGAAGAAAAAGGAATATGAAAGACATTTTATGATAAAGTTTGGTGAGTGAGACCTTTAAATTATATGAAAAAAAAAAATTTTAGTTTTATTTTTCCTCTGGAAAATCGGATTTGCTTCTGAGATTTATTATGATAGTGCCATAACATTTTTTTTAGTCCTAGAAATTGTAAAAAATAACGCCATTCATTAATATTAAATTTTGGGTAAATTATTTTCGTTTGATGTCAAATCGATCCCCCAACTGCAAATCGAAAAAGCCGTGGGGGCAGATTTGCCATTATGCCTGTATATGTTAATCAAAAATATGAAAAACTTTAACAAATCGTTACTTAAAGTCTAACGAATTATTAGACCTTTCAAAAAAACCTTTTTTAGTTCATCAGAAAATTTAATTTTGTTAAAATTGCATCTATTTAGAAAGATATTTTTAATTTTGTATAAAAAATAATTTATCTTCTTTAACTTTAATTATATAATTCTATCGATAGATATAGTTGGAGGGGCAACGAATCGGGATTTACAATGAATGCAACAAGAGTATCGGGTCGCGACGTTTCGCCTTATATTAAAGATTTATCAGGCTCACTGATGCATGCTCAGCATTCTTGTCTTTCTGTAGCTTTGCTTATACCAACTATATATTATCTATTTCTATGTCAAAAACGAATTTGATACTCATGATGTTGGTACTCCTGCGTTCATCCATAATAAAGCTTCTTGAGGCCTGCATAATCCAGTTCTTTGTGGAATTGATAATTTCTAAATTCTAAGCATCTTGTTTTGGAGCAATTGAAGTTTTATATAATTACTCTTAGAGGTGTTATGCCAGACAAAAAAACAATTTTTAAGATTTGTCGAAAATAGTAACATCATCGCTGAAATTAGCTATAGTATTTTAATCTTTATTTAATGTAGCTATGGATATCTTTATCTTTTTTTCAAACTATACATTGGTTATAGTGGTTAATTTGTGTGTCTTAAATTGATCACCTTTTTTCCGACTGAAATCAATAACCCTCACACTATTTCTTTGTTATAAATTGCTTGATTTGATATATTATAATATATCATTGTAGAAAGTCATGGTAATTTCGAGGCAATTAAAACTATGAGCTGTTCACTTTTGCATCTAACAGCATAATTCATTTTAAATAATTCTAATAACTTCAATGTTAATACAAATATTATAAATAATTATTAGAAAAAAATGTTAATTAATAATCTACGTAAACACCATTGTCTTATAAGACAGCTAGCGCGAATCAACCAAGGCGAAATGATTTTTTTTTCTCTTCTTCACAATTTCTTTTCACATAGACAAGAGTCTAATGCGACATTATAATATTATTATAGTGAGAGAAAAATAAAGAGTGTTAAATATTAAAATATAACAATAATATGGTATACAGGTAGACGTAGGCAGGTTGTTCTTCGCGACTTTCGGTTTCACTCGATTCAATTATTTCATAAAAAGGATGAATGCAAAATGGGCAGTGAAATGAATTTCTTCTCGTACTCAATTCTCTATTGTAGTATCTAATAAATGGAAATAGTCAAGATACATGATATGCGATACAATCTTGTGGTGAAGATCACGAAAAAAAAATGGTAAAGAAAGCGAGTGAATGAAGCGAAATTTGATGTGAGATTATTCGGTGTTTATTGGGCCCGTGATTAGATTAACACGTTCTATTGAATCATTTTAAGAATTAATTCAACATTTTGTGCAACGAATTGAGCTTCTAGTTTTTTAAAAATCAAATCAAAGCCTTGATATTAAAAAGGGATTTTGTTCTTTTTGAAGTTATACTTCTTTAAGCGTGTTATGAAAAAATGATGAGAGTGAAATTTTTAGATGGGTGGCCATATTGAGACAAAAATTAACAAAATGAAGTTGGCTGCAAAACCACTCGGTTTCTAGTCGCGCGTAATTTGAATTTTTGTTTTATTAATTACTTATTTATTTATTTTTATATTTACATTAAAAATAATTATATATACAAATGACACATATTATTAAAAAATAAGTTATTACTTTTCTCGAATTTTGCAGTAGCTGTTATACTATTTGAAATTTAATGATGAAAATGACGTCTGCATTCCATGCATATTCTTAGTTATCACGAAATCTGGGATTCTGAAATGATTCAACCATATTAGAATAATAATTTAGAAACACAAGATATGAATAAGATTAAGACATTTACTTTGACAAGTAGCTACTTACTTTATTTCGCAAGTTCTATGAAGCTTCGTTTTCATGACATGCATGAATTGTTAACCAGAAAAATGATCCTGACAAATTTTATAAACGTCTTTCAGCTTTCATTAGATTTTATTTTCATTGTAAACCATAGTTTTTCGCAGTATTTCTACCAATAATTCGTCATAAAAATACAAATTTACTACACAAATCGGAAAAAAAAACGTGTTAAATGTAATATTACTTTTAGGCTATTTAGTAGCGTTCTATTTTATCATCACAAATTAACAAGATGAAGTTGGCCGCAAAACTCGGTTTCTTTTAACTTGGCGCGCGTAATTTGAATTTTTCTTTTATTTTTTTAATTATTTATTTATTTTTATATATAAATTAAAAATAATTAATTCTTTAAATATATTTTTTATATTTTATTTTGAAAATATTTTTATATACAAATGACACATATTATTAAAAAATAAGTTATTACTTTTCTCGAATTTTGCAGTAGCTGTGATAAAAATGACGTCTGCATTTCATGCATATTCTTAGTTATCACGAAATCTGGGATTCTGAAATGATTCAACCATCTTAGAATAATAATTTAGTAACACAAGATATGAATAAGATTAAGACATTTACTTTGAAAGGTAGCTACTTACTTTATTTCGCAATTTCTATGAAGCTTCGTTTTCATGACATGCATGAATTGTTAACCAGAAAAATGATCCTGACAAATTTTATAAACGTTTGGCAGCTTCCTTTGGATATTATTTATTGGTATAAATTAAAATATTATTCTTTTAATTTTATTTTTAATAATTATATCTTTAAATATATATTATTATTATTATTATTAAATATTAAATTACAATTTCTTAAAATTGATTGAATGCAATTAATAAAAACTAATATTAATGATGCCAAAGAAGTATAACTTCTAACGCGCGTACATAAGTACACGCAACCACTTTTTTTTAAATTATTAGTACTCAAGGGTCGTATAAACTTGCCATATACATACAATGTTGGACGACAAAGCACATTTCTGCATATAGATACTCTGGGCAACTTTTCTGAATGAATTCATAACTAAATGGGGTTAATTATACGTTTTCAGCAAATTTATAATTACGAGATCCGAATACTTTTTACATTCGGTTGATATACACTTTGAAATGGTACTGTCACGTCATATTTGTCACGTAGCATGCAACCCTTGGCTGACGAGTAGGAGTCTTGATACATATTCACATGTCTGACCCATCAGAAGCCACGTTAATATTCATGTTTCAAATTAATAGTCATCAGACTCGAAATAAAGAACGGAGAGAAAAAAAATGTGTGCTTTGATTGATAGAGGCCTGTGATACCTGAATCTCTGAGTATATGGGGTTTTGAGATGAAAGTCTGCTCCATCCGTCAGTCAGTGCGAGTGGAAGATTATCGGACCACGTCTCTCGGATGAATCTCTGTCCCATTCGAGAGCACGGCTACTGGAAATAACTATATAACGCCAACAGCGATCTATTTTACTAATATTACTCTGTTACGAACATCCTGCATGCGCCGCATCCCCGCAACTCTCCATCAGACGCAAGAAAACGGCAGCTCGGCGGCATCATTACCGCCCGTCGTTCGACTCACTCGTAAACTATATTCAAATCAACGCCAATAATATTATCTTGATGAGATCCTCGGGCACCACAGCATTATCTGCTACCAAAAAAGAACAACGTGCCATTCAACTTCATATATATACCGAGGTACACTTAGTTCATACAGCTATAGCCATTGGCGTACCTGTGTTTTGGTCTAGGGGAGGGTAAATCTTTAATGAAAGATTTACCGATATAAAAATATAACTTGGGATATGTCTTCTGGTGTTCACTGGTAAACAATTTACCAACAAATACAAAAGGTATAATTTTATAATTTAACTATTTCTACGAGCAATAGTAACTCGAAAAAGTGGTTGCCTGTACTTATGTACGCGCGTGAGAAGTTATACTTCTTTGGTATCGTTAAAAATTAGTTTTTATTAATTTCATTCAAATAAACAATTTTAAAAAACTGTAATTTAATATTTAATAATAATAATATATTTAAAAATATAATTGTTAAAAATAAAATTAAGAGAATAATATTTTAATTTATATCGATAAATAATATCCAAAGGAAGCTGCCAGACGTTTATAAAATTTGTCAGGATTATTTTTCTGGTTAACAATTCATGCATGTCATGAAAACGAAGCTTCATAGAAATTGCAAAATAAAGTAAGTAGCTACTTGTCAAAGTAAATGTTTTAATCTTATTCTTACCTTGTTTTACTAAATTATTATTCTAAGATGGTTGAATCATTTCAGAATCCCAGATTTCGTGATAACTAAGAATATGCATAGAATGCAGACGTCGTTTTCATCATTAAATTTCAAATAGGATAACAGCTACTGCAAAATTCGAGAAAAGTAATAACTTATTTTTTAATAATATGTGTCATTTGTATATATAATTATTTTTAATTTAAATATAACAATTAATAAATAAATACAACAAGAATTCAAATTACGCGCGTCTAGTTAAAAATACCGAGCCGTTTTGCGGGCAACTTCATTTTGATAATTTGTGATGATAAAATAGAACGCTACAAATGTTTCTGAAACCGCGCCGCGATGCAGACGTCATTTTAATCATTAAACTTCAAAAAGTAATTATAATAACTACTGCAAAATTCGAGAAAAATAATAACTTATTTATTAATAATTTGTGTCATTTGTATATATAATTATTTTTAATTTAAATATAAAAATAAATAAATAAGTAAATATATACCATATATATATATATTTAAACTGGATTTTGTATTTGTAAAAATAATAATTTTGAAAGTTGCTTTATTGCTGATCTCCAAAAGCTTCTCTCAAAAAAGCATCTTGCGCTGATATCCACGATATCTCTGGACCTGGATCACTTAAAATGAAAAAAAAAAACTAAATGGATTTCGTTAAAATACTGTATAATCTTATATAATAACTCTATTATATTGGTACTCTCCCTCCCCCTCAATTGTGGTAGTCTATAGGGGTGTGATTTATTTATAACTAGCTGATACCCGCTCGCTTTGCTGAGAGTATCTAAATTTAATTGATTGATTCATTGATTCACAACGAAACTTAAAAATTAATCTATTTTGACAGAAAAAGATGATTGATACCTACTTCCAGACTTTAGATCCAAAGTTAGTTCATCAAAATCTTTAAAATTACTTTTCTAGGAAGAGATATTGGCTATCTAACAGGTTCATTACAGTTTTAAATATAAAATGTTCCTTTAAACTTGAAAATTTTTCATTTCAAATGTCATTTATAACTGATAAGCGTTTTTAGTAGAAAAGATTCGTAGCAATCCTACAGGAACCGTGCCTTTTTTTAGGATGAATGGTATTCAATACGTTAAGATCTTAGGTGTCCTTAACAAAACTTCATTAAAATTCGTTCCGTTCAGTAATTGTTATTTATTTAAAAATTTAGTGTATTATTTTAATACGTTTATTTGAACAAAACAATGAACAATAAATAAATTCAAATATTTAAAAAAAATCATTATTAATTTTATCGGGTGCTAAATTGAAATTCTTATTTATTTTTGAGTAAAATTTTGTCAATTGTTTAATTTAAACTTTGTAGAGGTATCTTTTGTTACTGTGTAAAATTAGTCAGGCCTTCTTGAGGAAAATGCGTTAAAATGCTATTTCACGAACTTTAACAAAACTTACCGAAAATACTACGAAAATACACGGTTCTTGTAGGTAGGATTCAATTGTTATACTTTCCTCTGCAGGGTGGCCAACCGTACTCTTTTAAGAGTACATGTACCTTACATACCTAATTGGTGTAGATGTTTTCGAGTTTTTGTCCTAAATAAGGACTGACATAATATTTTTATATTTATATGAAAAAGATAGCAATAAAACAGCCACTACGTACGACGTATCATATCCAGCCATTCTGCCAACGCTTTTTAAATCTGTGATATCTTTTACGATATTCATTTTTATGATATGCTGTAACGAGTAATTATGATCTACATGAAATACACAACGTATCTAGTGTATTTAATGGGATAAGTAATAATACTGCATTGTTTAAAATAGCTTGGTAAATAACAAATAATTTTTTTGTAACATGTAAAAGATAAAAATGGTTCCTCTGGGTTATCCTTAGGAGATAGACATATACAGCCGAGGACTTTTTTATTACTCTTTTTAAGATGCACAATTTTGCCTCATATTAGTTGGATCTATCTCGTAAGGTTTAGCCAGCGTTTGCAATGTAAGTGCACAAAAATATGTTTGTTTTGACATCACATTACAAATCTTTGAATTTACCGACTTTTCTCTATTATAATATGCAGTCTTATACCTGAAAACCTTTCTCTTGAACCACTCTATCAATTACTGAAAACTGCATTAAAATTCGTTTTGTAGTTTAAAAGATCGAAGGGAACAGACAGCGGGAGCGACTTTGTTTTATACTGTGGAAAAATAAGACACTGTATAAATATTGTGCCATAGTACGTTGTGCTTTCAATAGGGTCCTTGATTTTTATGCTCCTTCTGAATGAAACAAATTTTCGCCGATAAATATTTCTCCACTTTCTTCCTGATCTTATCGTAAGGGAACGGTAGAAGTTGCTAAAGGCATGTGAGGGCCATTTCTTTATTCAGTTTTTTCGTTTTTCCCCGGCCAACAAATTGCACTAGACTTTGTCGGAAGACAGTAACAGTTTCTTGACACTATGCTAGGATTTTTGGATGCTTCACCGTTTTCGGGAATCACTCGTTGAAATCCGCTATCTGTTACAAAGTTGGCGAAGGGCCTTAAAATAAGTAGCCAACTCAATAAATTGGGGGTGGGGACCCTTCGAAACGTCCCTGTATATAGCCATATTCATAACCAAAATCTTGGGCTTTTCAATTAAAACACCATAAAAAATGAAAACGTTTTCATCTAGACCAAAAAAGGTAAATCTAAGGTAAATTATTCAAACCCATGAATTAACATAATAATCTAAAATTAACGGAATTTGCAAAATGTTTAGACTTTAGGCTTTGAAACGCAGTTTTATCGGGTTTTAATTTGAGCATAATTTTTGAAAGCCCCGCAGCCAAACGGTTGAGACTTGCACTTTTATTTTCATCTTGAAAAAAATTAAATTTGACAATGGACCAAGTCATGAGAACTTCACTTATAGAAAAAAATTTCAAAAAGAATGAATGAAGCATTGACAATAATCATTGTCAGCTTTAGTGCAATCTTTGCTTCATTTCCTCTGTTCGACTCGCATTTAAATATTCGACCGTGACCATAGAAATCTTTGTTTCTTCAACAGCTTCTTCTTCGCTTGTCTTCTTAACAATTTTTGAAATTATCTTTTTCTGCGGAGCTCCATGCATATGTACACTACTTCGGATACGAGTGTACATGTCGATCCTTAAATTGTCATCGGCACGCAAGCTGCAAGTTAAATGTGAATATCCGGCAATGAACAGCCCGCCGACGGGCAAATGCACTGCACAAATGCTAAATGAATCTTATCGAACTCTGCTGTATATAGAAAGAGCATTGTGTATCAGACGCACTATTTTCTTACGAGTACGTCCTTGTGCAAAAGCATCAATGAGTTATAATTACAAGTATTTATGCGATATGCATTATATTTTGTGAACACGTATATAGGAGATATTTTCATAGTATGTTTTGTTATTCGTTTTAACGATAATCAACTTGGTTTTGTAAGCGATATGTCGTGATCAGGACTGGCTTAGATGTATTTTCTGTGTTTGCTTCAATATCGATTAAAATAATTAAAGTTGGTGTTTTGTCCATTTTAACGATTCACTCCAAGGTTATTTAATGCTAAGACCATTTTAGTTATTTTTAAGCTGAAATATTGATTTACAAACCAAGTTTAAGGTTTAACCGGAAAGCATAGAAAGTAGAGCACTTAAAGAAGAATCTAAATAATAGCAAAATAAATATTCCCGAGTCCAAATTTTAGACCTATTTTCGCCCTCAAAATCTAGGCTATTCAGAGGTTTAAGTTGATTGAAAAGAGGACTATTTGCATTTTAATTTTGAACCTCATTTGAACCTACAAGTGGCATTTTTCGGACAAAATACAATGTTTAGGTTCAAATGAGGTTCAAAAATATTTTTATTTACTTTCTCTCTCTCTCTTTTATCCGCTATTTCTTTGTCACTCTCTTTTATTGTTTTATTGGTAGGGTTTTTTTCAAAAACACAACATTTTTATTTTAATATTTTTTTTTATTCATTAAATAGACAAGTTTCATTAATATTAGCGATAAATTTAAAAGTAATACTTAAGAATATTACAAATATCAGTTCTTCATTCTTAATTTTCTTGTCCTCGTTTACCAGCTCCCTTATTGTCGCCATTGCCATCATTTTTTTCCAGGATTTCCTTTTATTATAATTTATTACAATATTCCCAACCATGCGCATTTCTTGCGAAATTTTATTTAATTGTATAAAATCTCTTTGATTACTTTCAAGATAATAAATTAAAGCAAATTTCTTCACACTTTTTCTTTTAAACTCGGTTTTTTCACTTTAAAATTTTTACATTTACACCTTTAGGCTTTTTGATATAGACAATATTGAAAAATAAATCAAATATGTAGTGAAATAAGTTTATTCAATTGTTGTATTATGACGAACGTAGCCACTCGAACGGTTGACAAGAGACTAAAGCTGAGTAAAAATGAACAAGAGTGAACAGGATAAGGATCAAACCAGTAATGGATCCTATCCCGATACACAATAAATTCTATGCTAGTAGAGGCTACACAATATTATACTAAACATCTAAGTACAGGAAAGAGAGAGATCAAAAATTTGGGCTATTAGTAAATCATATTTGCAATAGTTATTGTGAAAAAAAGCAGGTTTACAATCAATTTTTATGTTTTATGATGATAAAACTTTTTTTAGGACGAAACGAGGTTCACATAACATAATAACAATTTCATGTAGGTTAAAATGAAGACGATGGAGTCGTTTAGGTTGATATGAGGTTTATTTTACTCTTTATAGGTTGAAATGAGGGTAAAAGATCCATTTTAGGGCCAAAATAGGTCTAAAATTTCGACTCGGGATTACATGTGTTATTAGTTGAAAACAAACACTACCAAAACATTGTGTATAACTTAATTAAAAGAAACTAAAATTCATTAAAAGAAGTTATAGTTAACTATGTATAAAGCTTTAAATTAAAAAGATAGTAAACCATATTATGCTTTTTGATACTACCGAAATATAGTTTTTTTTTAACTGACCTTAATTGTCAATGGAAAGAAATAAACATTATTTTTGAAAACCGCTAAAGTTACGATCTTGAATTTTTAACACTGAATAGCACGAAATTCCTCGTTACATATTTCTTCTAGCTGCCTTCAGTTTTGTTTATATCAAACGTAATTTTTACTTTCTTTTACTACTATAAAATAAAGGAAGTATTGTAATCAGGTGGAATTTTTGATTTTGAGGTTTCACTAGAAATACACGTTTTGAGGCCCTCTGAATCCCAAAAAGTAGTTTTTCAAAAGCTTTAAAAGCTTTATCCGAATTTTACCTAAATTGAAATTTTGGCTGCATATTATATCTGTAGTTGTATACCACAAAGCTTTTAGTTATAATCGGTTAGCCGACAGCTTCATGTTATTCTAGGAGTTTTTGAACTTTTTCAATTTTTTTCGAAAACGGCTCCAACTATTTTCTTTAATATACTTACCTAAGTAGAATATCGATATATATTATGTAGATTCAATCAATGAAAACCCGATCATGCGAGTGTTAAACCAGGTACATAGAGGTACATTTAAAATTTTTAATCAAGTCGTTTCCTTTGAAAGTGATATACGTTTATTTTAGACAATAAGTCTTAAGACTTATGCTCAAAACTATCAACAATTTTTAAAAAATGCAGTTTTCTTTGAAAGCTGTTCTGTACGGTTTTAAAGGCATTAACTTTGTTACAAATTAAGCTGAACCGAAGCTCCCCACGTTAATGGGTCACTCAGTTACGGCACTTTGAAAATATACTAATTTTTATATAAATAAATATAGGCTACCTTTTATGTCAGAATATAGCACGGTTCCCGTAGGATAGGATAAGAATGGTATCCTTCAGAAACTGAGTATTTAAAAGGAGTTTTGTAAAAGTTCATGGATAAGCGTTTTAAGGAATTTTCCTCGAGAAAGATTGGTCTACCTTTTCTTTAGGAAAAATGTATAGGCCCGTGGGCTAGAAACGTTTTTATTTTTCATAAAGCAAAAAATCGACATAATTGTACTCTTCCCGTGGGATAACAATTGTATCTTACCGGAACCATGTATTTAATAAAAGTTTCGTTAAAGTACGTAAAATAGAGTTCTAGCGCATCATCCTCAAGAGGGCCTGATCTCTTTTTTATCCAGGAAAAATGTACTACTCCCGTGGGATAGATATGTTTTTGTTTGTCATAGAGCAAAAGATTGACATGATTTGTGTAATAGGGTAGTTGAAAGGTTAGAGAAAAATATAGATTATTAATTCGTATCTTAGAATAATGCACGATTCTCAAAAGATAGCATAACAATTGTACTTATCCTGCAGGAATCGTGTTTTTAAAAAAGCTTTCCCTAAAGTTCGTGAAATAACGTTTTAACAAAATCATTCCAAAAAAGTTTAAATAAAAATTACAATTTCTACAGCAAAATATGGTTTTTAATTTAACATCCGATAACATCGATAAATTAATAATGAAAATTTTTAAAACTTCTTTCATTGTTAATTTTTGAATGTCTATAATGTTTAGAAATAAACGTCTTAAATTACTATTGAAAAATTTGAACTTGGTGAAAAACTCAGTTAAATATATAATACATTCAACATTTTCGAATTGTATTGCTACTTAAGGAACACAAGTATAGGTACCTATATTATAATATTCATAAAAACGTATAGAACCAATAAGATAGCTCTTCTAGATAGCTATATAGAATATCTTCCTGGAAAAGTAGTTAATCTGATTTTCATGAACTTTCTATGAATCAAAAATCTAAAAATATATCTATCTGTTTTTTTTTTTGTTGATGGGATGAAAGTTTCCATTATTAAATCAGTATAATTTAAATACGCTCAGCGAAACGGGCGGGGACCAGTTAGTTAGATATAAAAATATTAAGAATTATTATAATATATATTATATTAAACAATTGTTTAATTTTATTTAAAAAACTTTTTGAGAAGAAATAATAATTCTCAACATTTTTATATCTAACTTTAAAAAAAATTATTGTTAATCATAATTATATAAAGTCTTATTTTATACAATCAATTATTAACTATTACAAAATTGGATGTTAATCTTAAAATTACCCCGTTAATTAAATATTGCCCAAATACCCAAGGTTTTTAATATATATATATATATATATATATATATATATATATTTAATCATGGATGAGAAAATTAAAACTAATAATATTTTAGTTTCAACATTAAAAATGACATAGAAATAATTGTATATGAAAGAACCATGAAAAAATCATAACAAAAATTTTGAATCCTGCAACGTGTAAACCACAACAAAATCTCCTGTTTGAAATGAAATACTTAATATAAAAATGACTACCTGTATAGATACATTAAAAGAAGCACATTGTTAAATATTTTAATTTTATCGTACATAAAAATTAATAATAATAATAATAAACTCAACCAGATCAAAAGTCAATTTTCGAAATAACATTTTTCAAATGATGGATGAAATAAAATTTTTAATTATATTTTCTAATACAACATTCGAGACTCGCTCAATAGGCATCGTTCACATTAGACTTATGTTTGATGGACACCATGGCGAGAAGGATTCATTTACAAATTCTAATTTAGATTCCTCTCAATTCAATTTCTGGTCGACGAATCGATATTAATATATATAGACAATCTAATGCTACTTGTTCTATCCGAATTATTCTCAACAATTGTTCCATCGTCAAAACCACCATCTTTCGATTTTTTATTAGATACATATATTAAATGTAATAAATTTTATTGGTATTAACGTTTATTTCTCGCACGTATAATTACTTCGAAGGAACACTTAAATTCATTATAGCTTTGTACGAAAAAAAATAAAACGACGTTGAATGATACCACAGAAAGCTAAACTAATTTGAAATCATGGCAGCCTGGAGACATTCGTGCTAACATTTTTAAATGACGGTACGTCATTCGGAACAATTCAAGGAATTTTTTGTGATATACAATCGAAATTATAACCTGGACCAGTATATGCCTCCTTTTTTTTACTCAAAGATTTATTTGAATTCGTATTATTCACTAATCATAGACTTGATTCAGGGTTGTTTGCAATTTTTAACAAATTTCGCATCCATATTAGAGGCGCTATATTTTTATTTAAATATTGAAACATTGAAACAGGGATTTGATTTTGTTAGAATCGGTCCAAATTATTAGCTTCGTTTTCTATGAATATTTGATCGGATAGTACTTAGTTTGGAATGTAGATTATATGGTTTTAAAGTAAATAGATGCCTACTGATTTCAAATGAACCACATAATTATGATCTCGTATCAAAAATGAGATAAAGGCTTTCGAAAAGTATAAAAATAAAAAAACGGTGCAATGCGACAAAGATGATGAAAGAGTGACATTTTTCGATAGCCATTAGCTTCATTCATTCAGTGTGTGAAAGCTTCGTGTCAACCTGCAAAAGATATGAGCCCGATAAATCTATCTGACCAGTGTAATCATATAGTAGCTTTGCAATTCCCGATTGTTTTCCAATTGAATTACTACAATTCAATGCAAAATTTCACAATTCCACACGTTCACAACCTACGTGCTTACAATTCGCAATGCGTTATCAGATCGTAGGACTCGATTCACAATAGATTCATATGCGAATGGATGGTTACCTGAGTAGATCGAAATAGCAGAGAGTAAAAAAATCTACATATAACTAGTGGTTAACCGTAACTTCGTTCATGTAAAATTTGAAAAAAAATAAGTAGAGGAAAATGTATAAATATAGATCAAATCAATAAACTATTCTTGAGTTGAATTTTCTTCAGAAGACAGGGTACTAATTGAATTTTCGTGGTTGTATCACTTTAAGAAGGGACTTTACTATATAAACACAGGTTTTTACATTTCTAAAATACTAGCTGATACCCACTCGCTTCGCTGAGTGCATCTAAATTTAACTGATTGATTAAAAGATTCCTTACGTTTATAGCGAAATATAAAAATTAATCTATTTTGACAGAAAAAAATGATCGATACTTTCAAACTTTAGATCCAAAGAAAGTTCATCAAAATTCGTAAAACTACTTTTCAAGAAAGAGATGTTAGCTGTTTCACATCAGCTTCTATAAGATTATTAGTAAAAAAGTACTTGTATTCTTTCCTTTAGGACTTGAAAATCTTTCATACCAAATGTCATTTAAAACCGTACAGCTATTTTAGGGGGTATCCATTAATTGCGCGAGGCGTTTTTTACGATTTTTGAAATCCCACCCTATCCCCTCTGATATAATCTTATGAGATTTGGCTTAACCCTTTCCCCCAACCAGCAATGTAATGTGATAATTTTCAAAACGTGTTTTCTAAAACAAAAATACGTGATATTTGGGACACCTTCCTTTTCCACAAAATAAGATTAGATGAGATTCGACTCGACACCATCGGTCCATGAACGCCTCACGTAATTAATGGATGTTCCATCAAAAGAATAGATTAGTAGCTATCCTACAGGATCTTTAGCAAAACTTCATTAAAATTCGTTCCGTTTACTAATTGTTAATTTTTTGAAATTTTTAGTTTATTTTTTAATACGCTTATTTCTAATTAATATCTTCAACAATGAACAATGAAAAAATTCAAATATTTAAAAAAATGTCATTATTAATTTGATCGGGTGTTAAATTGAAATTTATATTTATTTTATAGTAACAATTGTCAATTTTTTAATTTCAACTTTGTACAGATTTCTTTCGTTATTGTGTAAAATTGGTCAGGTCTTCTTGAGGAAAATGCGTTACAATTCAATTTCACGAACTTTTTAAATGTACGGTTCCTGTAGGATATAATTGTTTTGCTATCCCATGGGAACTATGCATTATTTTTTCCTTAAGAGTATCATTCTCCCCCAAACTACCACATTGCAAAAATCATATCAATTTTTAACTCTGTGATAAACAAAAAACATATCTTCCCACGGGAATATAACATCTCTCCTGAGTAAAAAGTAGATCAAATCTTCTTAAGGAAAATGAGTTAAGATTCTATTTCGTGGGTTTTAATAAAACTGCTTTTAAATACACGGTTTTTATAGAATACATACTTGTTTTACTATCCCATGGGAATCGTTCCATATTCCAGTATAAGAAGTAACATATATCATTCTCTGACCCCTAAACAACCACATTGGAAAAAATGAAGTTCATCTTTTGCTCTGTAAAAAACAAACAAAATATCTATCCCGCGGGAACCGTACATTTTTTTCTGGATAAAAAGTATACTATATCTATATCTATGCTAAATTTCATCAAGATCGATTTAGTATTTTTCGCGTGAAAGAACATTAAATATCTATACATCCATCTATCCATGCATCCATTCTTACAAACTTTCACGTGTATTATATTAGTAAGGAAGTAAGGATGTAAGATTATTTTAACTAAAGATAGTGGATTTAAATTACAATTCTAAAATGAACAAATTAGAAAACTAAAGAAAATAGCGATTCTTCATATATATTTGCATGCTGGTCCCTTCTTGCAAAGTTAGGTTTACGAGCAGTTACCTTACCAGTTAAATTTTTCAAAAACTAATTCTTTCCAATATGCCTTAAAGGATGCAAAGCGTTTAACTTCCCCTTTGAGCCATTTAAGAGTGGATTTCAAGTGGAGATTTCAGTGGAGATTTGGTATAATTGTAGCGTTTTTTTTTTTAATAAAAACTTAAACTTGTGTGGCTATCTTCAATAATTAAAATGATTGTACTTGTATCCTCCTCCTCCAAAAATATTAATTCTTAATACAGTATTTTTAAGAATTACATTATAATTAATCAAAAAATATCGACAATTGTGAAGGAGTTTTCTTACAGGATTTTCTATAGACTTTTAAAAAAGTTGTTCCCCATGGTACATAAAAAATGCTCAACTTCATCGGGAACTCAACATACAGTTTATCTCGAAGTACACCCAACAGCTAACTGACACTTATCTATCGCGTCTAAAAGAGCACAAAAACATTTACAGAATCGGTCTCGACAATATTAAAAATAGGTTAAAAGCCAAACTGCCCCAAGACTGCAAAAACTACAAAAATAGAAATTAAAAAATAAAAATATTGCATCACAGTGTTAAAACGATCAGTGAAAACTAACTGTTAATAATAGTGAAAAGGCATTCGCCTTTAAGGGCATAAGTGCCAAAACAATCTTATGAAAAATCCTGTGTATAGCCAAGGACTGGTCCGGGGAAAAACAACCCTTAAATGAATAAATTAAAAAACAACGAACAAATAGTTCTTTACATTCGAAGGGTACCTACATACCAAAAACAAAGAAAAACTACTAGGTATACAACTTTGCATCCAACTTTTTTTTTTTTTCAAAATTTAAAGTTTTATTAACCGAATTCAAAAAAGGAGGTTCTCAATTCGACTGTATTTTTATTTTCCTTTACTACTTTATAGGTAGTAAAGGAAGTATTGCAATCGGGTCGAATTTTCGAATTCGAGCTTTCACCGGAAATAAATGTTTTGAAATCGATTAACCGAAAGCTTTACTTTATTCTTGAAGTTTTTGAGCCTTTTCAATTTTTTTTGAAAACGGTTCCAACGATTATCTTTAAACTATCTAAAGTTCTTAGACTCATTGATGCCTACAAGTTTTGAGAAAAACTTTTTGACAAGAAATAATAATTCTTAATATTTTTATATCTAATCTTAAAAAAAATTATTGTTAATCATATGAAGTCTTATTTTATACAATCAATTATTAACTATTACAAAATTAGATGTTAATCTTTTTAAAAATATAACGTCGTTAATTAAATATTGTCCAAATACCCAAGGTTTTTAATATATATGCCTACAACTTTTATTTGAAATTTTTTCCTGGGAAAATTCGAATAAGGGCGGTTCTGGGGTGAAGATTGGGAATTCATATATATTATACAAATAGGTTGTATGCATACAGTTCTGTTTATATGTATAGTTATAGTCATAAAGTGCCTTTATTTCTTTTAAATAACAGCGAGTTTCATAAATGAAAGTAAAAGAAAGTACTGTGACGCCTCGCAGCCGAAAGCTGGTGCTTCTCGTCACCCGTGCGGTCTCATTTTAATTTAAAGAAAATCGTTCACTTCTAAAGGGTTAAAAACGAAGGGATGAAATATTAATTCTTATTGGATAGCTCGATTTTGATAATTATTTTTTTTTTATTGGTACTACATAATTTTAAATTTATCTCATATCCAATTGTCTGTCAAGTCGGTTTACGGACGATAGTTTTACGTGATAGCTTCATAAACAGCACCTAATTGATGAAAAATTGCGTACTTTTATGAATTGAATTATTATCACTGCATTTTCATTATTTTGTATAATACAAAGGAGTTAATTGGAAATTAACAATTTATACAAAATGAAATCAGACTGAAAATTATGAAGGAAAAAATCAATTAAATCTTATTTAGTAAATTCTAAAAAAAAACACACAAAACACGTTGTCTAGGATTCAACAATAATATCGTGTCTCTCTATCACTTGTATCGCGTTCTCGCTTGCACGCACAGGCTCAAATGGAACGTGACAAAATGGACGTTCTTTTTCAGACTGGCTGCCGTAGTTCATCAACTTATAAAACGTTATTACGTCAAAAACTCCACTCATAAGAGATTAAAATTAGGGATGAAATAATATTATACATTTTTCCTGGCTAACCCGATTTTGATAATTTTGTTTCTATTACGTAAATAATAGCTTTAAATTGTTCACATTTCAATTTCAAGAAAAAAATCCACCCCTTAATGATGAAAATAGGGGATAAAATAGTGACATTTAACTGAATCATCGAGTTTTGTCAATCATTGTATTTTGTTGTTGAAATCACCGTTCTTGAAGCGAATTAATAACAGTCCCTGTTCTTTGCCTTTTCTTTGCATTAGTAGATTGATAACTGCAACCTTAGAATTTAAGAGACTTGATAATTAAGAAAGTAGGATTTAAAATGAAAAACTTTTAACTCCTTGATCCATCTTTAGCGAAAACCAGGAATAACACCTTTCATATGTTTTTATCAGTTAGTCAATCACGATACTATTTTATTAATAAGGAGAAGAAGATGGTATACATTAAAGTTTATTTAATCAAATAAAACCAGTCTAATGCTCATACTTTCATCACTTCAAACTCGCAAAATTTGCAAATGATTTGAATTGATGAATTAATTGCACTTTCAATTTCTCGAACCTCTTAACAAAATAATGTAGTGAAATCGTATCTATACATATAAAATAATGAGGCTTAATAGTTGCTTGTTAGAATAATATAAATAAAATATACCTACATTCTTCTCATTGCTTTAATATTTATTTTTTTAAATTAACATTGTCTTTAATTAAAAAAAAATCATTTTCTCTTTTTGCATTAACGAGGCTTTGTTTGATTTTGACAATATGAAATTTGCACAAAAATATTTAGATAATAGGTACATTTAATTTTTAACTGTTTAGAGCGAAACATTTGGAAAAAGTTCATGTTAAATTGGATATACTTATTGCAAGTTGCTGTTGACTTGTTTTTGCCTCAGAATATTTATACATATAGTGGTATAATGTAGAGCTACCTATAATGTGTATCGTATCGTATCGTATATGTATGGAGAGTCGGAGAGTTTGTCGTCGATGTAAGGCTTTGATAGGCTATGTGCGGCTACAATGCCTTTACAAACGTTGCCCGATCGTAATCTGGTTAGATTCGTGATTGGTTTGTCCCACGAATATAATAACAACACTTGCAAGATTACGATCACTGTTAATAGTTTTTTACTGCCTACAATCGTCGTTACATCGTCTCAAATTGTTCATTGTAAAACGCTTAAACGACTCTCATTACTACAATTTTCTCTTTTTATTTAATTTGCTCGGCAAATTGATGTTTGTTTATATTCAAATATATACGATATATTATATAGATAGAAATTTCAGCGTTCATATTTTAATTTACAAAGAAAATTATCAGGTACAAATTTTTAAAAAAAATATTTTCATACTAGCTGATGCCCGCTCGCTTCGCTGAGTGTATCTAAATTTAACTGATTGATTAAAAGCTTCCCTACGTGCATAGCGAAATATAAAAATTAATCTATTTTGACAGAAAAAAATGAAAGATACTTTCAGACTTTAGATCCAAAGAAAGTTCATCAAAATTCGTAAAACTACATTTCAAAAAAGAGATGTTAGCTGTCTCACGTCAGCTTCTATAAGGTTATTAGTAAAAAAGTAACGGTATTCCTTCCTGTAGGACTTGAAAATTTTTCATACCAAATGTCATTTAAAACCGTGCAGCTATTTTAGGGGACATCCATTAATTGCGCGAGGCGTTTTTTGCGATTTTTGAAATCCCATCCCCTCCCTTCTGGTAAGATGTCATGAGATTTGGCATATATCTTTCCACCAACCCGCAATCTAATGTGATATTTTTCAAAACAAAAAAATACGTGATATTTGCGAGACCTTCCCTCTCTCCAAAGTATGATTAGATGAGATTCGGCTCGACCCCATCGGCCCCTGAACGCCTCACGTAATTAATGGATGTTCCCTTAAAAGAATAGATTAACAGCTATCCTACAAGATCTTTAGCAAAACTTCATTAAAATTCGTTCCGTTAAGTAATTGTTCATTTTTTTGAAAATTTTAGTTTATTATTTTAATACGTTTATTTCTAATTAATATCTTCGACAATGAACAATGAAAATATTCAAATATTTTAAACAATTTCATTATTAATTTTATTGGGTGTTAAATTGAAATTCATATTTATTTTTCAGTAAAATTTGTCAATTTTTTAATTTCAACTTTTTAAGAGATTTCTTTCGTTATTGTGTAAAATTGGTCAGGCCTTCTTGAGGAAAATACGTTAAAATTCTATTTCACGAACTTTACCTAAACTTTTTAAATGTACGGTTCCTGTAGGATATAATTGTTTTGCCATCCCATGGGAAACATGCATTATTTCAGCCTTAAAAGTAAGCTATATCATTCTCCCCCAAACTACTACATTGCAAAAATCATATCAATCTTTAACTCTGTGATAAACAAAAACATATCTATCCCACGGGAATAGTACATCTCTCCTGAGTAAAAAGTAGATCAAATCTTCTTAAGGAAAATGAGTTAAGATTCTATTTCGTGGGTTTTAATGAAACTGCTTTTAAATACACAGTTCTAATAGAATACATACTTTTTTTACTATCCCATGGGATCCGTTTATTATTCAGGTATGAGAAGTAAAGGTCTATTGTCAAAGATCATTTTCTTCGACATTATTTCTCTTGAAAAACTTTAAAGCACAATTTTAATATAGTCTTTTATTAATTCAATTGATAGTTCTTGATTCATATTTTTAACGTGTGTACATCTTAATTAGCTAACGCTTAATGTAAATTTTTTTTTTTGCACATGGAGCACATTTTACATGGAGCTTATTGAAATTGTTGTTGCTTATAATACACTATGCAAGGCAGCCATAGGCAGTGACAGGTCCAACTATTGTCCCAACAAAAGTTTGTTTTTTTACACTAATTAACGTAATCGCGTAGCAGTCGCCGTAAAAATGATAAAATTAAAAAAAAAGAACAATCACTGGGATTCGAACCAGCGATACATCAAGGTTGCAAAATGGAAACTTTGCCAACTACGCTACGCGTTACTTGAGTTTGATTTCAACACAAACTGTAAATGAACGCTTGAAAAATATCAAATTTTCCGATTAAATTTTGTCAAAAACGGCTGAATAATGGGTCCTATTACTTGCACCTGTTACACCCCTAGATGCACCCTACATGTGGTATAAATTTGGTCAAAATCGGTGACCCGCACGTTCTAAGGTCCTCTTGTAAGTTCTTTTAAACTATGTTGGTTCTTTTCTAGAACAAAACTCGAAAAATTATACACCAATTAAGCTCAAATTTTGATGCAATATACCCAATATACAATCCGCTTCCATGTGGTAGTTAACGGGGCAGAGAATGATATAGATCAACGGTTCCCATAGGATAGCATAACAATTGAATCCTACAGGTACCGGGTATTTAAAAGAAGTTTAAGTTCGTGAAATAGCATTTTAACGTATTTTCCTTAAGAAGGCTTCACCAATTTAACACAGTAACGAAATAAGTCCTCTAAAAAGTTTAAAATTACATGACAATTTTTTACTAGAAAATAAATATGAATTTCAATTTAACACCCGATAAAATAAATAATAATATTTTTACAAATATTTGAATTTCTTCATTGTTCACTGTCGAAGATATAAATTAAAAATAAACGTATTAAGTAAAATAATATGCTAAATTATTTTTAAATAACTAAGAACTACTTAACGAAACGAGTTTTAATGAAGTTTTGTTAAAGATACCTCAGATCTTAACATATTGAATACCATTTATCCTAAAAAAGGTACGGTTCCTGTAGGATAGCTCCAAATCTTTCCTTTCTAAAATAGCTGAACGGTTTTAAATGACATTTGGTATGAAAGATTTTCAAATTTTCTATAAGGACCTTTGCGGCAATATCTTTAATTTTAGATTTTACTTCATTATTTTCTACGTACATTTTACGATTTTTTAATTTACCAAATCAAAAGAAATTTGTATGAAGAAATTGAACGTGTTAAAGAAACGAGTTTTTGTTACATATTTCATCATTGCAAATGCACTTGATATATCCTTAAGGAATCATTGCATCAACAACACTAAATATTTGTGCACAACTTATTAAAAGAAAGTTTAGGCCTTTAAACATTAACTTATATCTTTACTTTATTAGGCTTATTGCTGTCAAGATCTTTTTTTTTGGTGAATTTATAATAAAATCATCTATAAAAAAACAAAAGTCCAGGTCAAAGGAAAGCTTTTTAAAGCTTTGTAATTTCAATGGTCTTGATCAATTTTCAGTAGATCATTTATCATTTTTATAAACTTTTTTTTATTATCTATTAGGGCAATTGAATTTCAAAAGCCGAACAAAAAACAGGTTGAAATATTTCTTCGATGATTACATTTAACAAACTGTTATGTTCGAGTAAAGCATCCACTAAGTGTTTAATTTTTGTTTAGCATTGCATTTACTTTATATAATGGGACACAAAATGACACTAAGCCGCTTAACGTTCCGATCTGAATATCTTACTCAACCGATTTCCCACTCGTATCTAAATACATATATACGAAGACTTTTGTGTAACATGTCAGTTTTTTTTTTTATATAGATAGATCCCTTCAGCTTGTCACAAAACGATTGCTGTATATGGATTAAAAATCGAATCCTTTCAAATGCCTTTTTCGACTTGAACCATACTATTTTTGAGACTTAAGCTTTTCGGATGATTTGAGATCAATTTATTTTATTAAAATCAACTTAAGATTATTTTTAACAAAACTTTGATAAAATAAATGCGGAATCTTTGTATCAAATGTGAAGAGAAAATGTTTAACTCTTTTTTAAAGCAAATTACAAGCATATAAGACAGTAACATTTAGAGGAATCTCAATAATATTCGAACTTAAGAAATTACAATTCGACCACTGAACGACTACTGACACCTATAAATTTTACTAATGTTATAAACGTGAAAGTTTGTATGGATGTATGGATGTTTGTTGCTTTTTCACTCAAAAAGTACTGAATGGATTTTGATGAAATTTGGCATAGATATAGATTATAATCCAGTTTAACATATAGTATACTTTTTATCCAGAAAAAATGTACGGTTCCCATGGGATATATATTTTTTTGTTTTTTACAGAGCAAAAGATTTACTTTTTTGTAATGTGGTAGTTTAAGGATCAGAAAATGATATAGATTACTTCTCATACTGAAATAATAAACGGTTCCCATGGGATAGCAAAGCAAGTATGTATTCTATAAGAACCGTGTATTTAAAAGCAGTTTCATTACAATCCAGGAAGTAGAGTCTTAACTCATTTTCCTGAAGAAGATTTGATCTACTTTTTACTCAGGAGAGATGTACTATTCCCGTGGGATAGATATGTTTTTTGTTTATCACAAAACTAAAAATTGATATGATTTTTGCAATGTGGTAGTTTGGGGGGGGGAGAATGAAATAGCTTTTTTTAAGGCTAGAATAATGCATAGTTTCCATGGGATGGCAAAACAATTATATCCTACAGGAACCGTACATTTAAAAAGTTTCAGTAAAGTTCGTGAAATAGAATTTTAACACATTTTCCTCAAGAAGGCCTGACCAATTTTACACAATAACGAAAGAAATCTCTAAAAAAGTTGAAATTAAAAAATTGACAATTTTTACTGGAAAATAAATATTAATTTCAATTTAACACCCGATAAAATGAATAGTAAAATTGTTTAAAATATTTGAATTTTTTCATTGTTCATTGTCGAAGATATTAATTAGAAATAAACGTATTAAAATAATAAACTAAAATTTTCAAAAAAATCAACAATTACTTAACGGAACGAATTTTAATGAAGTTTTGCTAAAGATCCGGTAGGATAGCTACTAATCTATTCTATTAAGGGAACATCCATTAATTACGTGAGGCGTTCAGGGACCAATGGGGTCGAGTCGAATCTCATCTAATCTTACTTTGGGGAAAGGGAAGGTCTCCCAAATATCACGTATTTTGACGTAATAACGTCTTATAAATTGATGAACTACGACAACTGAGTCTGAAAAAGTTCGGCCATTTTGTCACGTTACCTACATTTGAACCTGTGCGTGGAAGCGAGAACGCGATACAAGTGATAGAGAGGCACGATATTATTGTTGAATCCTAGGCAACGTAGGAATGGGCGGGATGGGCAAATGTATAAAATATATCGATATATATCGTATCGATATTTACAAGCAATATCGATAGATGCAGAATAAAAAATATCGATCTTTCGATATATCGATATTTTCATCTCAAAACGCGATTAATTAATAAATTGTCAATAATAAAGTCTAATAATTTTTATAAAATATAATAAAGCTCTTAAAAAAATATCAAAATTGATATTCGGAAATAAATATCACCGATATTTATCGATTATTATCTAAAAAATTATCGATATTTTGATATATCGACATATCGACGATTAAGACAACGTGTTTTGTGCTTTTCTTTTACAATTTACTTAATAAGATTTAATTGATTTTTTCCATCATAATTTTCAGTCTGATTTTATTTTGAAAAAATTGTTAATTTTCAACTAACTCCTCTCTATTATACAAAATAATGATAATTTAGTGATAATAATTCAATTTATAAAAGTACGCAATTTTTCATCAATTAGGTGTTTTTTTCGTTCGTAAATCGACTTTACAGACAATCAATTTTTTTTTAAGAAAACACGTTTTGAAAAATATCACATTAGATTGAGGGTTGGGGGAAAGGGTTATTCCAAATCTCATGACATCTTACCAGAGGAAAAAGGGTGGGATTTCCTAAAAAAAGTCCTAAAGGAAGGAATACAGTTACTTTTTTACTAAAAATCGTATAGAAGCTGATGTGAGACAGCTAACATCTCTTTCTTGAAAAGTAGTTTTACGAATTTTGATGAACTTTCTTTGGATCTAAAATCTGAAAGTATCTATCATCTTTTTCTGTCAAAATAGATTAATTTTTATATTTCGCTATGAACGTATAGGGAACCTTTTTAACCGACTTCAAAAAAAGGAGGAGGTTCTCAATTCGACTGTATGTTTTTTTTTTTTTTTTTTTTTTTTTTTTTTATGTTTGTTACCTCAGCATTTCCGACTGGGTGAAGCGATTTTGATGATTCTTTTTTTATTTGAAAGCTGGTGCTTCCCGAATGGTCCCATTTTAGTTTGAAGGAAATCGTTCACTTCTAAGGGGTTGAAAACTAAGGGATGAATAACTAACTTCTTATTGGATGGCTCGATTTTGAAAATAATTTTTTTATTTGAAAGCCAGTGCTTTTCGTGTGGCTCAATTTTAATTTGAAGGAAATCGTTCACTTCTAAAGGGTTGAAAACTAAGGGATGAAATACTAACTTCTTATTGGATAGCTCGATTTCGATAATTCTTTTTTTATTTGAAAGCTAGTGCTTCTCGTGTGTTCCCATTTTAATTTGAGGAACATCTTTCACTTCTAAAGAGTTGAAAACTAAGGGATTAAATATTAACTTCTTATTGGATAGCTCGATTTTGGTAATTCTTTTTTTATTTGAAAGCTGGTGCTTTTCGTGGGTTCCAGTTTTAATTTGAGGGAAATCTTCAACTTTTAAGGGGTTGAAAACTAAGGGATGAAATATTAACTTCTTACTGGATAGCTCGATTTTGATAATTCTTTTTTTATTTCTAGAACACAACCTTAAATTAATCTCCTATCCATTTAAAAAAAAAAAACTCCCCTCATAAGAGGTTAAAAATTAAAGATGAAATAACATTATAATTTTTTTCTGGCTAACCCGATTTTGATAATTTTATTTCTATTACGTACAACGTACCTTTAAATTGTTCACATTTCAATTTGAAGAAAAAAATCCATCCCTTAAGGATGAAAATAGGAGATGAAATAGTGACATTTAACCGAATTTTGTAAATTTTTTTCTGTTGAAAAAAGTAATCCACTTAGTTTTGTTATTACATTTAAAAGCAAAAAATTTCAACCCTTAAGGGCAAAAAGGGATGATGTAGTAACTTTTAATATTAAACGGCGCTGCCTCATATGAGCAGCGCGTTTGGAAGGTTAACCATTTTCAAGAAAATAAAATCAATTATCAAACTTTAGATCACTAAAACGCGAGAAATAAATAAATATTATAAAAAAATGAAAAACCGACTTCAAAATATATAAAAATTCTTAAACAAAAAATGCACTAAAAAGTAACAAAATAATGGCGTATCCTTGCAGTATCTACAACTTACAAATTATTAGGATGATACAATGTACAACTATTGTTATTTTTGGAGTTGGTGTCAGTCAAGAAAATAAATATTAATGGTAATTTGTAAAAATTTTAAAAAGGTTTAGTTGCCTTTTGGTATTTTGTAGTTTAAAGGTCGCTAGATATTGTTACAGTTCGAGTATATTGTTTAAAAGTTTTTTTGAAAAATAATTTTCATAAGGTATTCTCGTTTTTTTAATCAATCAGTTAAATTTAGATACACTCAGCGAAGCAAGCGGGTATCAGCTAGTATGCCATAAACGTTCACGTATAGTTGATTATTATCGAGCAATAATGAATTAATGACTCGAATTTATAACAAGTGAAACGTTTCGATAAAAAAGTCCAGGTTTCCGCCACATACAGGTTTTTCACTTTATTAATTGTACCTTACCGAGGATATAATCCACGTCTTACTTATCACATTTACATTTCGCTCCATTAATATTTTTAATATGGGGGCTGCATGCTTGGATTATGACACTGAAGCAAACGCCCGAGACACCGTAATACGATTGAGAGAATATTGAAACATGATAAAAAATAGTTTTACACGCCATTTGCTTTCCTGTCACAGCTCATATTTTAATTCTTATTGAGAACTGTCTTACGTAGGCAGACGATAACAGATAGAGAGACGTACGGTTATTTTTTTTTTTTTTTAAAAGGCAATGAAATCGTTGAAATTAAAACATTGAAGTTAAGAGATGTAGATGCGTTCGTTGACTTATTTTTTGAAATCTCTATTGATTTATAGTTAATAGGATTTATTGGATTACACATTTAATGAAAATAGTCAATCAGCTAAACAGCTTAAATGAATTTTTCTAAAAAAAATTATGTAATATGAGAAGTATTTCAGTACTTGCAGCTTAGTTTGATTAGGTCGAATATGAGTAGGATAAATACCATAATATGAATTTGAGTTTTATGCGTAGGTATAATAATATATGAAATGGAAACATCTGTATTAATAAAACACATCGAAGTGCAATGAAAGGATGTTACGGCTTTACACCTGCCGATCGTCAAACCGCGTTTTAGGGCTCATTGGCTTTTTTAACTGTCTAATACTGCAAGGTGCTCGTCGCAAGGCCATAATATAAATATATTTTCAAAGTTGAATGTTATAGTCTAGCGTGCATTTATAAGGGAACAGTGGAGGAAATTCAACGGTTTGCCACGCTGTAAAGGTGTTGCTTATACAATGAACGACGTTTAGATCTAATTTTTATGACGTTATTTTCCGGGGTTTCTTTTACGAGAGCTTAAATGAAAATTTTCAGTTCATAAAACTTTGTATTTTGTGATCATACATTTTTATTTTTATATGTTTCTTTGTTATAGATGGAGTCGACTTCGGAGATTTTCAAAGTCTTCACTGTATAAAGGTAGTTCGTAACTTTTAATTTACCAATATTTCTTACAAAACTATTTTAACTTACCTACCTTTTCATCACAAAGAGTTAATTAAGCAACGAAGTTCAATACTCTTCTAGTCTTGAAAAATTAAGAACATATTGTCTTGGTATTTGCCTTCCCGAGTCGAAATTTTAGACCTATTTTCGCCCTCAAAATCTAGGTTATTGAGAGGTTTAAGTAGATTGACAAGAGGACCATTTGCATTTGAATTTTGGTTCTCTTTTGAACCTACAAGTGGCATTTATCGAACAAAATACAATGTTTAGGTTCAAATGAAGTTCAATTTTTTTTATATTTACTCTCTCTCTCTCTCTCTCTTCTCTACTCTTTCTTTGTCACTCTCTTTTATTGTTTTATTGGTAGGGTTTTTTCCAAAAAGAATGAAATTTTTATTGTAATATTTTGTTTTTTTTTTATTCATTTATTTATACAAGTTTCATTAATATTAGCGATAAATTTAAAAGTAATAAGAATATTACAAATATCAGTTCTTAATTCTTAATTTCCTTGTCCTTGTTTACCAGCTCCTTTATTGTCGCCATTGCCATCATTTTTTTCCAGAATTTCTTTTTATTATAATCCACAATATTCCCAACCATGCGCATTTCTTTAGAAATTTTATTTAATTCTATAACATCTCTCTGATTACTTTCAAGATAATAAATTAAAGCAAATTTCTTCACACTTTTTCTTTGAAGCTCGGTTTTTTCACCTTTAATTTTTTTACATTAACACTTTTAGAGTCCTTTTAATATAGACAATATTGAAAAATAAAACAAATAGGTAGTGAAATAAGTTTATTCAATTTTTGTATTAGACGAACGGTTAAGAAGAGACTAAAGCTAAGTAAAAATGAACAAGAGTGAACAGGATTAAGGATCAAACCAGTAATAGATCATATACCGATACCCAATAAATTCTATGTTAGTAGAGGCTACACAATATTATATTAAGGCATCCAAGTATAGGAAAGAGAGAGATCAAAAATTTGAGTTATTAGTAAATAATATTAGCAATATTGTAAAAAAAGCAGGTTTACAACAAAGTTTTATGTTTTATGATGATAAAACTTTTTTTACGACGAAACGAGGTTTACATAAATATAATAAAAATTTCATGTAGGTTAAAATGAGTAGTGAGAGTGGAATATCGTTTAGGTTGAGATGAGGTTCATTTTACTCTTTGTAGGTTTAAATGAGGGTAAAAGATCCATTTTAGGGCCAAAATGGGTCTAAAATTTCGACTCGGGTTATGCCTTATTTTCTTATTACCGGGTAATGAAGCAATTGGTTACACTAGAACAACGATCGGGGAACCGAGGTTAACACCCGTTACCCGAGGTTAATAGGGTAAAAATGCAATTTTTGGGGGTAGTAAGGAAATTTTTGTAATTTTAAAATACAAGTAAGCATAGCATGATTTTTTGATTTTATAAAACGATAAAATATATCTACAGTAGATACCTATATTAGACCAGAACTAAAGCTTTTGAAATTGGTAAAAAGGGAAAAAAATTATATTGGGAGAAACCCATTAGAAAAAGAAGAGAATATAACAAAAATGGAAGAAAAAATAAATAACGGTCGATCTGTGGTCGGGAAGTGGAAAAGGAGAGGGAGTTTAAGGATAAGAATGGTTTATCTCGATTTCCAACAAAACTACAAGTCCTATGGAAAAAATTAAATAGCAAAGTTTTAGGTAATAAGAAGATCTACAACTTTTGTGCGATTTCTTTTTTCACATAATCTCAAAATTTATGTGATAAATTCTAATTGCCAAGTTTTTGGTTTTTATTTACTTTTTAATATCCCAAACACAGTATAATTTTTTTTGGTTTAAAATATTTATTTTTTTACTTTATTTTGATTTAATATTGAAAAAACACCCTAATTTTCAATCGAAAGATCTCACGTCAAAATATCTAGTTTTTTAAAAATGTCGGTAGTATTTTTGTTCATTGAAATGTCTACTTTCTGACGGTGCAAAAAATGTACATTACAATTAACATTATATGAGTTCTGTTCCATATTTAATAAACAGTTAAAAGTTCTTTTTTAATGGATATTTTATTCTTTATTTGATGTTTTTTTAAATTTCTGTACTACGCATTTCGCTACTTTCGTAGCTTATTCAGGCACTTAATTATAAACACCAACTTTTTTATTAATAATTTCAGTATTAATTTTGAATATGTTTTGATAGTGTCTCAATTAAGAGAGTATAATTAAGTACCTGGAGAAGCTACAAAAGTAGCAAAATACGTAGTACAAAAATTTAAGAAAACATCAAATAAAGAATAAAATATCCAAAAAAAAAGAACATAAATTGTACATTACAATGTTAAATGTTCCCAAAATAATATTTTAAATCAAAAAAATTACAGTGTATTTGGGACATTAAGAGGTAAGTTTTTAACAAATTTCATGAAAAAAAATTTTTTTTTGTAAAAGATAAAAATAAAAAACAAAAAACTTGGTTATTGGAATTTTTGAATTTATACTTCTTTAGGCGCATTATGAAAAAATGATAAGAGTGAAATTTTTAGATGGGCGGTCATCTTGAGACAAAAATTAACAAAATGAAGTTGGCCGCAAAACTACTCGGTTTCTTGGCGCGCGTAATTTGAATTTTTGTTTTATTTATTTATTTTTATATTTAAATTAAAAATAATTATATATACAAATGAAACATTATTAAAAAAAGAGGTAATTACTTTTCTCGATTTTGCAGTAGTTGTTATATTATTTTGAGGTTAGTGATGAAAATGACGTCTGCATTTCATGCAATTTCTTAGTTATCACGAAATCTGGGATTCTGAAATGATTGAACCATCTTAGAATAATAATTTAGTAAAACAAGATAAGAATAAGATTAAGACATTTACTTTGAAAAGTAGCTACTTACTTTATTTTGCAATTTCTATGATGTTTCGTTTTCATGGCATGCATGAATTGTTAACCAGAAAAATGATCCTGACAAATTTTATAAACGTCTGGCAGCTTCCTTTGGATATTATTTATTGATATAAATTAAAATATTATTCTCTTAATTTTATTTTTAATAATTATATTTTTAAATATATATTTTATTATTATTAAATATTAAATTACAGTTTTTTAAAACTGATTATTTGAATAAAATGTGTAATGTTTTCTTCCTTTTCTAATGGGTTTCATCCTACTAAAATTTTTTTTTTTGTGTTCAAAAATTATCGACTCTGGTCTATAACAAGTATTTAGTAAAATGATCGTTAAGGTTCATATAAAATGCATAGTATACATAGAACAATAGAACCACTGTTAACCAATGATAAAAGTCATCGTTTATTAGTATTGTTTAAAAATAGTACTCATATAGGTTAAAAAAGAGATTTAAATTATGATTTTAAGAAAAATCTTGGAAAGTACATAAAGCGAAAATATCATTATTTAATCGAATCAATTTTGATGTTTTAATGATAGTGATGACCAAAAATTTTTAAAGACTTACAAACATTGAAAATTTTAAAAATTTAATGGTCAAATTATATCCTTTGCGAAGTATAGTCAAACAAGCAATACATTAAAGTATAACAGTTGTCTATATCTGAAAACTTGCTATTTTTTAGTCTCTATATATACCAACGATAACAAACAAAACGTAAACTATTACAAAATTGCAATTAATTAAACCTTAGTAGTACTTATAAAACCCAAGAAGTGACTTTTCAAAATCAATCACTTCTCAATTTTTACGATGCTATTCTTTGGTTACAACATCAAACGTTTTTATGTCTCATAAAGTTGACCAAGCTGTTTTTATTAGAAAGAAACTTCATGTCTTATCGCTCCAAAGTTGACTTTTGAAAGCTTCGTTTGTATGTGACGATTTCATCGAAGCATAGATATATAAATATTTTTATTTCTAATTACATATAACGCTTATTTAACGCTCTCTACATTTTATAACATAATAATTTGTAAGACGTTTATTTAAATAGTAATTCAATAAATTCAGTTAAATCAAGTTCATATATCTTTGAAAGACATTGTGAAATCAATGATTTATTGTTTATTACACGAAGTGTAATAAAAGTAATAATTAAAATGTTGTATTAGAAAATTTAATCGAGAGTCATGAACTTTTTTAAAGACAAGAAAATCTGTCTTGGAGTTAATAAAATTTATTGTCGCATTGATTTGAATGGGTTTTTTTTTTATCTAAGTGGTAGCTTAAATTGATTAATTGGATGAAATAAAATTTATTTTCTTGTAATAATTCAAGTGCACCCCCTGAAGACTTGTCGCATACATATTGTACTAATTAAAATTAACAAGTTGTCGTGGTGTATTGTATCTCACGCAGGCTAAAACCACTGTGAAAAAATTGATATTTTAAATTCATCAAGACGACAATGAAGACACTTTTTGCAAATTGAAAGTCATTATAATATCAAACTGTGAACGCAAAACATGACAAAATGTGTCATGGTTAAAACTTGTTTCGTTTAAAAGTAACTTTTTGAAAATGTTCACAAGACATTTGATAAGTGTTTGAAAATTTAGTGTCGCATAAGTAGTATGAAGTGATACTAAAAACGTAGGTGATTGAAGAATATAATTCATTAAGTCACAAAGTCACAAAGCATGAAGATTGTTGAGTATTCAACCAACGTATGGGTGAAAAATTGAATTAAAACTGGCATAATTATTTTACATGGCAATTGCAATAATAATAGGGAATTGCTGAAATTTTGCATGAAGCTTCTTTTGGTGGTTCTAAACAACATATCAAAAGTCCTCGATACGAGGTCAAAGGCCAAGATAAAGAGGTTTTCGCAAAAATCTTGCTGACGGTAACTTTTATCAAAAAAATACTGGCTATCAAATTTGTAGTTAAGGAAAAAATCTACAAAAAATATCTTGCCACTTTTTCCTGTCAGACTAACGGTTTTTGTAAAAAAATTCGATTCAAAAAGTTGTAACGTACAGTATGCACTTCTTAACAGTATCTGTGTATTGAATATTATATTTGTAATTAAACGTTTTTACAACTTAACTCTTAGCCTACGATCCCGTTACATGATTACTACACTCATAATCCTTACTAATATTATAAACGTGAAAGTTTGTAAAGATGTATGGATGTTTGTTCCTCTTTCACTCACAAAGTACTGAATGGATTTGAATGAAATTTAGCATAGATCGAGATTATAATCCAGTTTAACATATAGTATACTTTTTATCTAGAAAAAATGTACGGTTCCCGTGGGATAGATTTTTTTTGTTTGTTACAGAGCAAAAGATAAACTTCCTTTTTTCCAACGCGGTTGTTTAGGGGTCATAGAATGATATAGATTACTTCTCATACCGGAATAATAAACGGTTCCCATGGGATAGCAAAACAAGTATGTAGTTTCATTAAAATCCAGGAAGTAGAGTCTTAACTCATTTTCCTTAAGAAGACTTAATCTACTTTTTACTCAGGAGAGATGTACCTACTATTCCCGTGGGATAGATATGTTTTTTGTTTATCACAGAGTTAAAAATTGATATGATTTTTGCAATGTGGTAGTTTGGGGGAGAATGATATAGCTTAATTTTAAGGCTAGAACAATGCAAGAATCCCATGGGATGGCAAAACAATTATATCCTACAGAAACCGTACATTTAAAAAGTTTCGATAAAGTTTGTGAAATAGAATTTAACGCATTTTCCTCAAGAAGGCCTGACTTACTTTACACAATAACGAAAGAAATCTCTACAAGTTTGAAATTAAAAAATTGACATTTTTTTACTGGAAAATAAATATGAATTTCAATTTAACACCCGATCAAATTAATAATGAAACTTTTTTAAATATTTGAATTTTTTCATTTTTCACTGTCGAAGATATTAATTAGAAATAAGCGTATTAAAATAATAAACTAAAAATTTCAAAAAATGAACAATTACTTAACAGAACGAATTTTAATGAAGTTTTGCTAAAGATCCTGTAGGATAGCTACTAATCTATTCTTTTAAGGGAACATCCATTTGTTACGTGAGGTGTTCAGGAGCCGATGGGGTCGAGCCGAATCTCATCTAATCTTACTTTAGGCAAAGGGAAGGTCTCACAAATATCACGTATTTTTTTGTTTTGAAAAATATCACATTAGATTGCGGGTTGGTGGAAAGATATATGCCAAATCTCATGACATCTTACCAGAGGGGAGGGGATGGGATTTTAAAAATCGCAAAAAACGCCTCGCGCATTTAATGGTTGCCCCCTAAAATAGCAGTATGGTTTTAAATGACATTTGGTATGAAAGATTTTCAAGTTCTAAAGGAAGGAATACAGTTACTTTTTTACAAAAAATCGTATAGAAGCTGATGTGAGACAGCTAACATCTTTTTCTTGAAAAGTAGTTTTACGAATTTTGATGAACTTTCTTTGGATCTAAAATCTGAAAGTATCTATCATCTTTTTCTGTCAAAATAGATTAATTTTTATATTTTGCTATTAACGTAGGGAATCTTTTAATCAATCAGTTAAATTTAGATACACTCAGCGAAGCGAGCGGGTATCAGCTAGTGTAGCTTATAAATAACAAATTAAAGCTCGTTTTTTCTGTGCATGATGATATATGGGTGCCAATTTAAAAGTGCACGCAATTAAGCGAAAATCGGGATCATAGGTTAAGTGTTAAGTTGACACTATTGTGCATTTCATATGCGTTAGCTTGCAGTATAATGGGCTTTGAAACCTTGACGAAAATAAATTTTCCAATATTTAACTCAGATTTAACGTTTAATTACAAATATAATATTCAACACACAAATGCCATTAAAGAGTGCATACTGAACGTTACAACTTTTTGAATCGATTTTTTTCAAAAACCGTTAATCTTACGGAAAGCAAAATATTTTTTGTAGATTTTTCCTAAGCTACAAATTTTATAATTTTCGATAAAATGCATCGTTAGACCTTTGATCTCGCGTAACATTGTCAGCGGCGCATGGATCGACGGCGACTTTTGATATGTTGTTTAGAACCATCAAAGAAAGCTTCATGCAAAAATTCAGCTTTCCCTTAATTTTTTCAAAGTTTAACCATTTTTTTTTGTGTCTCTATTCCTCTATTCTTATTAATAGAACTTTAGTAAATTTATATTTTAGAAGAAAGACGTAAAAACTTTAAATCCTTCAACCCCTATCTTGAACTATTTATGGGTGGAATTTTAAAAAATCTACCTTTAGTGGATATCATAGCCCACTCAGGAATAAAGTTTTAAAAATTCATTATTCTATCTTCAATGGTTTAGCCTCCGATATGAGATATAAAATTTGACCAAATTTTTGAATCGATACTCGTATATGGAATTGCAGGTAGTGATACGTTAATTAATAAAGGAATAAATTTTGGCTTGAAATATGAATAAAAGTATAAAGCTCTCAGTGGGGTAGGTAAATAAAAAGTTGGATTATTAATGAAGGAAACACC